>VXBW01001079.1:1653865-1666935 GCA_013400375.1 Thinocorus orbignyianus | reverse complement strand
AAAAAAGTGTAGTGTGTTGTATTTGTCTGGGATGGACTTAATTTTCCTCACAGCAACCTGTATGGTGCTGTGTTTTGTGTTTTTGAGTAAAAAGTATGGATAACACACCAGCATTTCAGCTGTTGCTGAGCAGTACTTGCACAGCGTGAAGACTTCGTCTTTTTTCCACTCTACCCTTGCAGTGAGTTGTCTGGGAATGTGCATGAATTAGGAAGGAACACAGCCAGGGCAGCTGACCTGAATTGACCAAAGGGATACTCCATGCTATATAACCTCATGTGTAGCAATAAAAATGGGAAAGAAGGGCAGTTATTGTGGGAGGTAGCCATTTCTCAGAAATTGGCTGAGCATTGATCTACTTGATGAAGGCAGTGAGCAATTTCCTTTGTATAACCTTTTTTTCCCCCTCTTGACTTCACTTGTTTCTTCATCTCAGCCCACAAACTTTCATGCTTCTGTTCTTCCTGTTGTCTCCCTCATCCCATAGGTGAAAGAAAGGAGAGAACAAGTGGCTTTGTGGAGTTTAGTCGCTGTCTGTGGTCAACTCACCACAGAGTTTAAAAATATTCTTGATCCTGCATGGAGAGAAATCTCCTACTTATTTCTGTGACAGTCTTGCATTTGCAAACACACAGGGTGCTGAGTTTGTTACAAGCTCCATGCATACGTGAGAAATGATTCTTCATCACAAGGGACGACCAAGTGGAGTCTGATCATACCATGCTTGTGTTGCAAAATCAGACATCATAGGTGGACTTGAGTGTTAGCTGATGCCTTAAGATGGCTCTGAGCAGAAGGCCAGGCTAATATTTGTGCTATAGTGATGATACAAGCTAAGCTGACTTGTCATCCCTCTCTTTGTTGAAGAAGAAGCTTTTAATGACATGGTGAATCTATTCATTTACAAAAGAAAGAGCTATGAAGGAAATAAATAACCTTGCATTTTCAAAAGCTGCTGGCTTTGACGCGTTCACCAGGCCAACCGAAATCATCATGCTTAAAGGGAAGTTAGAGATTGTGTTCACAGCTGACAGGTGATGTTTCCACAACTAGTGTTAGTGCAAGCTTTGGTCCTGCACTTCTGTCGCTGTTCATTTAATATAGACATGTTACTGAGCTTAATGCCTGAGTGGCAAACCAGTACATAATCCATAGAGGAGTGTGGTTAGAAGATTACTATGTCTTTATGCCTTCAGGCTGACAAGGACTGTGTTTCTTATGTGGGGGATGCTCTTAGTAGCCAGAGAGAGGTCACAGCCTTGTGCTGTTGCTAATGTGTCTTTGAATGCTGTGTATATACTGTGTGGGAGGTAACAGGAAAATAAGGGAAGAATGCAGATGCCGCAGGTAGGGATGGTGGGAATTAGACCTAAAAGAAAGACATTAAAACCAATTCCTTGACTGTATTTCTTTGTTGCTGTTTCTCATCTGTTCATATGTGGTATTCTCATGTGCATAGGAAGGGAGCATGCCAACAATGTTTGTTGTTTAAATATAGAAAAGAGAATCATGAAAATACAGAGTGCCTTTTTACTGCTCCTTAAACCACAGATACTGGCAACAAAGGCACCCATTGCACTTCTGAGCTCAAGAGAGAAAACAATAAATCACATCAATCAATAAACCCAAATCCGCTGTAACTTTCCATAGATGGCAAATAACAGTAGCAGTAATCCTTACTCGATAGACTTGTTGTGAAGTATCATCCATTAGTCTTCATAAAGTGCACTGAGATCCTCAAATTTAAATGTACTACATGCTGTGCGTGCAAAACATACGTTTGAGTGCATCAGGAAAATGACCAATACAGCTGAACTCCCACATAACTGCAAGCACTGACCACGTGCTGGTCTGATTTTCATTTAATTTGGATTGGTGTTAATCAAAAGTTACTTACATGGAGTCACAGAAGTTACAGTGCTGTGATATATGTAAGATTCCAATTAAATGTGATACATTTTTTAATGTTTTAAATTTATAATTCCTATTTCAAGATGCTATAAATCTATAGCTAGTTCTTCTATAGGACATTTACAAATCTAATATAGACATAGGTGTGATCCTTCAACAGGATTATACCAGCCAGCATAAGCTGAGGATCTGTCATGAAAGGAAATTGGGTACAGAGTATAATGAGATTATTCATTGTGATATGGATGGAGACTATGATGAGATACCATGACTATATTTCATTCTGCTGAGAAAAGACTTGATCTATAAGAAAATTAATCTAGTGGAGTAATTACAATCTGCTTACCTAAACCCCCTCTCCCATCCAAGCACTTTCATCCTGATTAAGGAAAAAAGGAAGAAATCCAACTAGGACTTCTCAGAAACAGTTTCTGAAGACTTCTAAGTATTTTAGAAGTAAATACATATATTATGCCAATTGCTTTAGTTGGCAACAATAAGTTAATGTACAATTAGCCTAATCAAAATCACACATATTACTTTAAATTTATGCTATTTTCTTCTCTGCTTCTCCATCCCTCCTCCGTTAACTTTTTGTCTTCCCTCATTCTCTTCTAATACTCTTTCATGCACAGCTATCACTCTTGCCTGTTTGTTCCCCCTTCACAACATCTGTGGCAAGAGCATGAGCAGGTTAGGGATTTTCTAAACAGAATGACCCAGAGCTTGAATCTTTGTTGTTTAAGCCTGCAAAATGTTCCCATTGATCTACACAGCAGACCCATCAGTCATTGGACAGGGCCTCTGTTTCCATAACACTGTGTGTTACTCTCTTTTCTGTTTTGAAAAAAAAATAATTAATGAACACTAGCAGCTGGCAAATCTAGTGCGTTGAAGAAGATAGGAAAGTTAACCTGAAGATCTGACTACCAAAGCATGCCCTGGTTTGAGAGTGGGTCCAGCAGATGATGCTCTCTTACAAAGTTGAGCATTGTTTACTGAGGACAAACTAAGCACCTTCTGTTCAAAGTTGACTACTAAATACTTGGCAGAATACACTGGTTTCATTGACTAGACCTCCCTAAACCAATTTGAACAGACTTTGAAAATCATTAAGTCTGTTTCCTGCAAGTACAAGTAATGAACACATTGTAAGAACACCTAGTAATGAACGTGCGACGGCAATTTAATTAACAGACACCTACATCCTGGTGTTTTGAAATATGAAATAGGTGTTGTTCTTTCTATCTTTTTCTTTGGATATGAGGTTCTGCCTTACATGATTTCTTGTCCCCAGTGTATAATTGAAAAGAGTCCTATCTGGACTTTTGGATTTAGATGACTTTATAAGTAACTGAAGAATGCTATTGTTTGGCTCATGCTTCATGCTTGATCTTCACTGTTGGTGTTTGAAGCAGAAAGCTTTTTCTACGTAAGAGAGACAAAATACGTTCTACTTAATTTGTTTTCTGTTTTACAGGCCAAAACATTTGATTTCTTTCCTATCCTATTGTACTAATCGTAAGAAGACAGTGAGTCCAAGAGCAAATTTCTAAGAAACCTGAGAAAATATGACTATGTTGATGTTTAGTGATGTTTGGGGGTAATCTTGCCTTTCCATTAGGGAAATATATTGGATCTTTTCCTTCAAAACACATCAAAACTTTGATCTCTAAGTGAGAAGGAAAATGTGTGTAACTTCTGGCCTTACAAGTTCATCTTTGAATACCGTTTTGTTTTCCAATAGAATTAGAGTTTACATATCATACTAAATATCTAATTACATGCACATATGTATAATAACTAATTACCTCCCCTTTAATTTCTTCTCCCTAGGGCAACTGAGATAATAATAGCAATTTTTTGGTATATTTTTTCAAGCTTTGTTGAGAGTTGAAAGGCCCTTGGGCTACAAGAAAATTAGGGAATTACATTAATTTATTTCTGTCAAATTAAGAGCATTTGAAAAGACCCAAGCATGACATTTAAGATCACCCTCACTGCATCTTTATTTTAATAAATGAAGGGCTTAGTTTTTCCTCCCTCATGAAATGCATTAAAAAGTTTATACTAGTGTCATATATCTCCTGGGATACAACTGTGAAAGCTCATGATTCTCAACTGACTTTTTGTTGTAAAGGACAAGATCTTCCTTACTGGTAGGTGAAGAAAGGACAGCAATCACTTTCAGCTTCTTTATGAAGGGAAATGGTTGTTCCATTGCATTTTTGCTTGTTTCCAGAAAGAAAAGAGAAATTGCTGGTGTAGAAGAACCTTTGGAAGAAAAGTCAACATGGCAGATCAGGGGGTCTGTGTAAGTACTTTTGCTGTCTTTTCTGTGTCTTTTCCTGTACAGATATATGTGCAGAAATGAAAATACCAAACCTGTTTCTTCCTCTCTGCAATCTGATTCATCTTATTACATGCAAGACTGAAGACAAGTCTAAAACCAAGCAGGTATTTCACTTTCAACAAGCCTCAGCATTTTGTCTGGAATTACAATTGTAGGGTGTTGATACAGGTGTTTACTTCAAATCACACATCTATGTGTTCTTCCTCACGGGAAAGCAAGATCCTTTCTGGTGTCCTAGGTATACTTGTGTTCCTTAGAATCTGATGAATTGTACCTCAAAATTTTAATGGAGTTTTCCGGATGCAAATGAGTAAACCAAATCCATTTTGTTCATAACTTCTGTCATGTTTCCTGCACAGTCGTAGCTGGTGATGCCATTGTCTAGGAGCTGGGGGCAAAGAGCATGTTTGGGGCAAGGTGATCCCAACAATATGTACTGTTTCTTCAGCCAGGTAACTGTGGTCTCAACTTGTTCCTGCCTTTTAAAGTCACTGATCTACAAGCTGGGCACAGGGAACAATAACACATACAATTCTGGAAAACACAAGTCCGTAGCTTTCCCCTTCATGACGTGAAGTTTTATGGATGGAGAAGAATGAATCATACATGAAAAATGTTTCTTTTATTAACAGTTTAACATCTGCAAGTATTGAGGAGTGCTGTTCCACTTGTGAGAATGCTGGTACTGAGAAATACATGCAATATTGCATGGACAAGTTCATATTTGTACATAAGACTTAAATGTCAGGATCAATTCTGCCTTCCAGGAAAGCAGGTAGCAAAACTTCCAGTGACTTCCATGAGCATAAGCTCGTGCCCCATGTGCTTTTTTTCAACAGTTCTGCATGTTCAAACACATATTACAATAATCTAATTGCAGTGTAATTCCTTCCAACCACCAAGTGTTACTTTAATTGTATAGTTCATATTTACCGTATGCTACAAGGCTTTAATTTTCTTTAGATCTGTGATTTTCAGAGTGACAAGGCTATTGTTTTGGTGTGCCGGTACACCTACCATGAGAGAAATGGCACTTTGCATTTCTGGCAAAAAGGCAATTCTTTGCCAGACCAACTATTTAAAAGAAAAACCGTAAGATGGCAGAAGAGCTGCTGACATATATTCTTATTGAAGGAAAATTGATAGCCAGAGTCTGAAGTGGGAGACGTTGGCTTAACAAACAGCTTGAAATAGCAAAAGTCCATTCACTGCTGATCCTAGCAGATGAAAACAATAAAAATACTGAAAATAAACCAAGCACTCAATCTCTAGAAATAACCTTTTGTATTCAAAGATAAAAGCTTAAGGAAATGGCTAGTTGCCAAAAAAACCACAACCAGCCCCACAACAAAACCCAACCAGAACTGCAGCTGAAAATGTATATACTCCTTTCAAGCTCTGTAGTCAGGGTCATACATTAATTATAGATGACAGCATGAGGTTTAAAAACAAATGGTTTTAACCTCACCTTTAGGCTAAAATGAAGCAAATGTTTTATTCCCAGGGAGCACTACTGTGGCATGTTCTAGAAGGATTAAAACAGTCAGAAACTGAAAGCAGGTGGCCTTTCAGGGCAAAGGTAGCTCCTGACACTCACTTCAGTAACAGCAGAAACAGTCTTCAGGCTTAATGATATCCTATTGGCATCATCATTTCTGCTGTTAATGGCTCTTTATTTAACAGTAAGCAGGATGGTAAGCAGGATGGATAGTAGTGCTTTTCTTAAAAATTAAATACAATACAGATTGTGAACGTGTTTCTCCTCTACCTTATGTCCCTCTGTCCTCTGTCCTTTTACACTTAAATTACAGGTACCAGACTCAGTACAAAGGTCTGAGATTTTTGTGTTATACACCTTCTTTCTCTGAATCTAGGAGTCAGACTCAATTGCCTAAACATAGGACATATTGCCCTTTGATCCGAGGTATCTGCATGGGGCTGGACGACACAGGACCTGTGGAAGTCCCATCTCAATCTGATCTGGCAGACCATGCAGGAGGCCAGGCAGGCCAAGATACATTGGACATCTGAAGTGCAAGGGCTACTAGATCCCTGTGTTTAGACCACTGAATCAAGCTGTAGCAGCCTACTTAAGGTACAAAGGTGTACAAAATCAGGTTGACTGTGTGTACTCACTGGAAGCTATGTAGATTTACTTGCAAATGTAATTCAGATTCTATTCTCAAAATTGACAGCATAAAAAGATTTATGTCTTAAAGAAATTCTTCAAAGTAATAATGTTGAACAAATTGTCATGAAACAGTTGCTTTAGGGAAATGCCTGGCCATCATTCACTGTAGGCCATTGCTTTGTCATAGTGTTAGTTTTTCCAAAGTATGAATTTAGCAGTAGGAGTAGGTATATTCTATACTCCTCGCCCTCAGTCCTGTGGAGCTGCTCCTGAGGTATATAGTGCAATATCTAGGAGAAATTATCCAAAAGGAGAATGGTAAAACACTTTAGAAAGTTCCATAATTCTTCTCTCGTACTCTCATGATCCACTTATTTCTGGAACCCTTTTATTACAATATCCCTAAACAATCAGCATTCATGAGTAAACTGTCTGCATTCTCAGCTTAGTTATCAGGTTGAAACATGAATTCTCCATGTGGAAGAGATACTAATCAAGGACCTGTTCAGATGAGCATATGCAGCACTATGAAAAAGCCTCTAAAGTTTACAAGTCCTCAGGGAATTCTTGACAGCTCTGCATGACTAGTGTTCCTCACTGTGTGAAAGGAGATGCAAGAACTTAAGTTTTACTTTGGACTGAATGCAGAAAAAAGGGATTTCTTCCCTGTTGTTCTGTAAGACCAGATACCTTAGTAGATTTATCAACATGAAGACAGCACACACAGGAGAACATCCTAGTAGTGGGACAGTGGACTTTCTAGGAGTCCAGTGAGAACAGGGTAGTTAAAGATGTGAACATAACTGACGTAATCATTCTTTACTTTCTTTATCTGGGAAACCCTTTTTACTATCAACTACTCCAGATGAAGAACTTCTTACTGAGGATGTTTTTCTTAGGAAAGAATTGCTTCCGTCTATAACCTAGGGAGAGGTGGCATAAGAGTGAAGTGTACCATTGAGAAATTCAGAAGTAGATGTCAGACATTAGCCTTCAGATAGCTGAATAACACCAGTTTCAAATGATTACTGTTTGTTTTCTATGCAATGGCTGTGAGAATAAGGGAATGAAAAACTGCCAAAGATTTCAAAGCAGGGAAATAAAAGCCAGCAAGACATCCCGAGTTTTGGTTGCCAGGATGCAGCATGAAGAACAACTTTTTTACCTGCTTTGAGGAAGGGTGGGAATTTTGTGGGTTTTTTTTGCTGTGCTCTGAGGACATGTTTGGCTGTAGAAGAGGCTATCAGTCTACGGGAGGCATTGCAAATGGTCTGTGTGCTCTCTCACAAATTCTAAATATTGTGGATCTTTAGACTGAAAGGCATAGATCTTCAACACCTGGGACTACAGAAGTGAATGTTTTGTCTGCCATAGGGCAGGTATTTGCTGTGCACGGTTAGTGAATATTCCAGCGAGGCTTTAGTTGATAGGCAAAAATTAACGTGCTGTCTAATTTCACAAAACATGACTTTATTGTCCTTAAAGTGCAATCAGTACCAACAGTGCCAAAACTGCAAACACTGAGAACATTTAGAACACTGAGAACTGCAAACAATAGGAGTTTAAATTAAAGGATGAGGGAGATTTAACTCTATAGCTTGCAGCCAAGAAATGGTTCAGAGCTGTAGTGAGCAAACATTTCTTCCTGGTAGGCCACTTGAAAACCAGGATGACAACACACAGTGTCAGTACTGAGGTCTGGAGGGTCCTAAGTGTTGTCCCAAAGGTCTTATTGGAAAATATTTTGCTCTAGTCAGGTGATTTCTCCAATGTGTACGTGGTAGAAGTGATTAATCTTGTGTTTGCTAAAGTAAATGTCTTTTTTTTTTTTTTTCTTTTCCCCCTGTCTTTTTTTTATGTGATGGTAGTTAATTTTCATATTTTTTTAAAAATTTTTCATCTCTGTCATTGAAAATCTCTTTCTGTTAATTCTTGATTAGGGAAGTTGTTTACCCCTGAGTCACCCAGTCATGTTTTGCGGAAATATTTAGAAATGTTTCCACAAATGTTTTCACCTTTTTTTTTTTTTTTTCTTTAACTCAGCTTACAAGTATTATAGAAAGGCTCACTGGTGTTTTGAATGGATTGAAGATTTTAAGTACAAATCCTGTAAGACAGAAAAATCAACATAAATATATTCTTATTTGGATGTTTTTCATGTCAGCAAATGTAATATCTGATTTGAGAGTTCAGGTATGTCCTCAGAGTCTCCTAGCCTTGGAAGACCTTGGATATAGGGTCTTACTCACCAGTCATTCATCTTGTATTTCCTATACCTTCACATTGCAATCTGAGTTTGCTATCAGTATATCAGAGTTTCCAGTGGTTTGCTGCTGCATCTCATTTCTTTCAGTGGGGTCTGAGGTCTTGTGATGATGTCTATAATTAGTGTCTTCCTGAAAGAGGCGAAGCTGTAGAGGGAGTTCCGACGAAACCGAGCAATAGACCTCCTCAAGGAGACCTGATGTTTGAGAGTAACCTCTGTGACAATATAGCAAGATAATGCCTAAGAGCAATCCAGCAAGGTATGTGCTGTTGCCATTCATTAAAATACTCTGGAAGAATGCAGTCCCCTTTTTGGGAATCAGAGAAGAGGCAACAGTATCTCTTTTTGCAATACTGGACTCCTATCAGAGAATTTTTATGTCTCATTCTCTTCTGTGTCAACTATTCTCAGTCCAGAGTTCATGGAGTCAATACTGCTCTGTAATTAGCTTTAGGCAGTGTGCCTCTGTATGTGTGTGTACGTCTATATGGGTGTGTATGTAATTATGATGTTTGTACCTTGCAAATTGTGCTGGGCAATACATTGCCTAATTTCTACTTCGTATATTCCTGCAATACATTTTTTGGAGAATGTGGAAATCATGTTGACGTAGGTTTGACCAGTAATAAAAAGGAGCCTAACTAAGATTTATTGTAAACATAAACAGATTGGTTAAGATTTTTCTGAAATGGTGAGATTTCTACTGAAAAGAAAATACTATTCTAAGTTCCATCCTGGTAGCTAACTCACTCTGGCTTTCTGAACTAATTTCCTTGCTGAACAAACCACAGTCTGTATTTTGTATATGGTACAGAATAAGACATTCTCAGCTCACAAGTGTCCGCCTCTGATAAGGGTTGAGAAAATTCTGCAATGTGAAGGAGAAAAAATGGGATGGCTCCAGGAGGGAAGGGACACTTGGAGTTAGAGAAAGAAAGTTAAGGAACTGAATGGCAGGACTGAAAACTCAGCATCATACACCATGCACATTTTGCAATTGTGCTGAAATACTCCAAATAGACAGCTATGATCATTATGCAGAGAGTGTAATTTACTCTTGAAAAAGTAGAGTGAATCTCAGAGGAATTCACATGAAAGAACAGCTATTAGGCCCATGCATACAGGAGAAAGAACCCATCTATTTCCCCTCTTGTATCAAATGGCAACATGCAGTCAAGTCTGAACTGTTGAACAAATAAAGTGTTAGAGCAGATTACCACAAGGGACAATGAATATGCCGAAAACAATTTGGGGAAATGTCTTAATGAACCGGTAAAACATGCAGAAGAATGAGAAAAATAAGAAGAACCAAAGAATCTAAGACAGAGCTAACAGGGACTGTGCCTGTACTGAGGGACTGCAGAACAAGTCCCAGCTCCGAGGTCACTTTGGCTGCATCCCAAATTCCTGTCAGGGTAAGATTTGAGTGCATGTCAGTCCCCTCAAGCGCTCTGGCTTCCATGTGAGGGAATCCCTGGTATGTAGCCAGCACAGGAGATGCTAAGCACAGTCAGAAAGAAAAGGAGAAGTGATGTGTGGGGCCCACCTGATCAGGCAGCCCTGATCCAATTTAATGGCATTTGGGATAAATGCTGCTAACTTCTGCAAATGCATTCATTTTATGAAAACCTCAGTCTCTCTGTCAGCTGGAATTGTTAACAGAGATATTAATAGCAAGTTATTGATAAAGGAGTGATCTACTGCTGGCTGGCTTGATTGCACCATTTCCATTGTTTATTAATTATTAGACATATGTGATTTTTATGTATCGATTTGGCTTATGAGTTTAACGCACTGACAATGATCTTGAGAAACACAGAGAAGTAAGCATGGGCACCTTATAGTATTGAGATAACCTTTAAATTATGACTGACCAGGATAATATACATTTACGTTAACATAGAACATGTGATATATAATACCACAGAAATGTATAAATTTAATGAATGGAAACAGGTGCTCTAACATGTCTTGCATTCACTCCTATCAATTTTTTGGTTCCAAACGTGCTCATTGTCTTTCTGAAGATTTCAAAAGAATTATGCAAAATTGGTTGGTCCAGAAATATTTGGCCTGATTCTCCATTATGTAGTAGTCTTGGTGTTGACTAGTAGCCGTCAAATTACTTGTTCCTATTCTAAGTAATGTTTCACGTACCAAACCCAAGTATAGTACATCTGAGCCCTGTACAAAGCAAAGCATCCAACTTCCTTCCTGATTCCAGCTGGGACTGTAGCATTACACCAGTTCTGTTAAAGATTAGAGTGCCAGGCCTTAAATAAGTGATTTAAGAATAATGGTTACATACTTCAGTAAAGTTACCTGTTAGGGAGGCACGGTTCTCTCTGTTTGCCTGTAAAAATGTATTATATTGAGATTCTGTTCAACACATTGCAAAAATTTAATTCCTACAGAGATGCTTATTATTTAAGTTCTGATTTTCAATAGAGAATTGAGAGTCAGTGAAAACTGTAGATTTCTGTAGATGGATCTTTTGTACTGCGGCACTTTTTTTTTTTTACAGCAAAATCCACTGCAGTCACTGGCAACTAAGATTAACAGCTCAGGTGTCAATTGCACTGCTGACACATTTTCACTTGGAGCTTGGCTGAACGCCCCAGCTCATTTCACAAGCCCCTCTTGAACAGTAACATTCGGATTGTAGCAGCTTTCACCTTCTATCCATCTGGACAAGATGATGAATAAGGAACCAGGAAGGTAAAAGGCCTCAAAACTTTAAAACCTACTTTAGGTCCTCTAAGCTATTTGACCCACTAAGGGCTTCTTGCTGGGTAAGTGAGAACGTACCTGGTAGGTACAGCCCACTCACCATTTTACAAGAGATGCATTTCCTCACATGATCCCTTTACCATCCAACCGCTGCATCTCTGTTGTAAGGAAGCCTGCTTCCAGGCACACCAGATGGGGATAATGCCAGAGAACTCTCAAAAGGAGCCGTGCACTGAATAAAATGGGGAAATGCTTCCACAGGCATGCTGTAGACAGCCCTATGTGCGTATCGTGCAGCTGTGCAAGTTGCTGGCAGATGAAGATATTGGGTGTTGAAACTCATGACAAAAAATAAAATCCTTTAGGCTGAGGCACAGCACACTCTATTTGGCAAATCTTAAACACTTGTAGTTTAGTCATTCAGCTTCTTTCTCCCACCTCCTCCCTGTGAATATTCATGTGTAGTCTTAAGCTTGCTTACTGCCTTTTCACGTTCTTTGTGGTGGGTGCTGTGACTCACGTCGCCTGCCTCAGACTCCTTTCTCCTTGTTCCCCCACAACTCCTCACATAACCTCCCACGTGCCAAACATACCTCCCTCCATTCATTTCCTATAGACTTCAGTGAGGAGTTGCTAGGCTTTTTCTTTCGCAGGAGGTGCAGCACCCCACAGAACCATCTAAACTTGCTGTCCTCATTCGCTGCTGAGCCATCTGCATCAGGGAGCTCCTCCCCTACTCACCTTAGTCATCCTCTACTACGACACAGCCGTCACTGACCTCACTTCTCTCTCTGTAATGACACCTACGACACCTACCTACAGAAGCTGACGCAGCTCTCCCAACTCTCCTTCCTGTGACACAGTCATCCGGTGCTTCATCCCTTCTGAGTTAATTTTGTTGTTCAGCTTTGCTGGTGCTGTTTATGAGGAGAAGAAAGCCCTTTTTCTCAAGCTCCTTGTTAGATCTCCATATTTACAGAGGGTTAGTTACCAGCTGGGGTGTGACTGGTGCTCAGTGTCGCTGAGCTCCTGACCATGAGCAGTAGTCAGAAGTGGTGTTGGAGCATCTGCTACCAGATCCTTTTCAGACAGTGTTGGCTTATGTCAGTAGGAGCCTGGTCAGAGGTTGATCAGAGGAATATAAAATGACCCTAAATTGTGCTGGAGTTTAGTATAGAAGAACAGTTTAAAAAAAAAAAACAAAACACCTTAGCTTAAAAATACGAATGTGGTTATAAAAAACATTCATTCAGTCAGTGCAGTTTTGTGAGTGCTTTCTAGAATAGATAAAAGATTGAGCTCAAAGCTCTGTGAATCAAAAGTAACTTGCTAAAGAATATGAATCTACTCCAATGTCAATGAGATCAGAAATAACCACCGGCCGCTGCCTTAAAAGAGAAGTGATCCAAACTCATACAAAAGGAGACGACAAGTTAAAAGATGAGTCTGGGAGAAAGCAGTGGAAAGATGGGGCTGATTCACTGGATTTAGCACAAGCTATTGTGGCTCTTAGTTCTTTGAAAATATTTAAATTATAGGGTGGATTTTTTAGTTAATAGTTTATGTATTGAGCAGTCTCAATAGCACAGCACTGCTCAATAGTTCAGCACTGGAATGGTCCTCATAGATACCAAATGCTTGCTTTACATTTTATTACAGTAAGTAAAATCACTCTTGCT
>VXBW01001079.1:1631213-1653824 GCA_013400375.1 Thinocorus orbignyianus | reverse complement strand
AAGAAAAAAAGAAGCTTTTTTTCCCCAGAAATATTAACTGAAAATAATCACATTTCTGTGAGGTCTAGTTTATTACTCCAATGCAAAAAAGACCAGTTGGTAAAATGGTAAACTTGCACCCTTGATTTTTATGCTACACTTACATCTGTCTGTAGCTAATTGCATTTATACTATGAGTTAATGCGTGAGCATTTTGGTGAGAGTAATGACATAAATATTTTTTAAAGCATGACTTCTTTAAGCAATTTTATTCTGGTTAATTCCAAGCTCTATTGTCCAGTGCTTCTTCCTGTGAACAGACTACGAAAACCGTACATATTCCATAACTCTTACACTTTATGCTATAAAAAGCTACAGAATGGCATCCTTGTGTTGCTGTCTATAGGGATACTGCAAGTGCTTGCTGAAGTCTTATACCCTATTTTTATTTTGAAATCTCCAGTAGGAAAGATTTGTATATTTTATTTTCTACATTTTGGTACAACTTCAGTTGACTTTACATTGACAAAAAATGAATTTCCCTACTACAAGAAAAAAACAGACAGAAAAAAAACAGTTGCATAATAAGGTCATATTTCTTCTGATTAAGTTAGTATGCTTTTATAATCTGTCTCATCTGAGAAAGGTGACTCTTTCCGTTGCATGATAAGAGTGCTACACTCTAAATCAAAGTTTTTGGCTAGGTGCCCACAGTTACATATGAAGGTTTGGGTATTTCAGAGCAGAAATTAAAAAAAAAAAAGAAAAAGATGCTTTGAACAGGTAACTACTTCAAGTGAACACTACACTTCCATCACAAGTTAAAAAGCATGTTAACGTGAAAAGGCATCACAAATATACCAGTGATACAGTTTAGGATCAGATAATATAGGACTCAGGAAAATGTATCACATGAACAAGATATAAATTGCTGAAGCAGTCTAATCACTCGAGAAATGTTTGCAAAGCTGCTAACTTCTGTAAGAGTTGCAAAAGGAACTATTCCAGTCCTCTGAGTCTATTTACAGTCAAAACCAATTACTTAACTACATATTCTCCTATCTTCCACTCTTTAGGTAAATTTGTGCTTTATTATAGCTGTGTGGCAAAGTCTACGAACATCAAATCAGCTTATATCAGTGTTCTCAAGTAGTAGTATTGTTTCTCCCCCACAACTTCATTTTTAAACACTTAGTAAAATGCTTATGTGTGAAAAAGAAAAGTTTAAGCTGTGACTCTCCCCTGGATTGTATAAACCCAGTCAAGTCAAGACGTTCATGCATGATCACATTATGTGGTTTTTCTTTATAAGCTGCCACAGTCAAGGGTGTGTGCAATGACTGTTTGAGCTGTTTGTTAAGTTCACCCACTGTTTGTCTGTTTGGGGATGGTTGATGCTATTGGCTTGCCAATAAGCTTTTACATGCATACATGTGAATGCCATTTATGGGAAGATGAACAGCATAAAATATGATTGTGTTTTTATGCAGAAAATATTTAGTTTATTCCTATTCAAATACAGCCATTCCCCAGAACAAAACCCCTTTATCCAGCTCCTGCCACTAACGTCCTGCAGACTCGTCTAATGCAATCAGGGGGTTAAAGGAGACCTCCTGCACCAATTAGCTTGTGCTTTAAAAGCAAAATTATTCACTCCACTTTGTCACACAAACGAATGCATCAAGGGTCCAGAAAGATTCTTATAAAGTCAATAGCCTTTCAGGCTGGAAAAAGAATTTTAGGGAAAGGTCCAATAAAGGTTTTAACACCTTCAATTTTTTGGCATAAAAGAAGTGCTGTAAAACTCCTGGAGAAAGTTTCAGGGAGAATTGTGGAGAACTGAGGAGCTAAGGGCAACCTATGCTTAGAAAGCTCTTTAAGAACCTCCTAGTTGATCAGGAATGCTTTTTAAGCCTTGCCTCTCCACTGCTCTCTCCCTGTGTACCTGAAATCAGAGAACCCTATTGTCCTGGCTTGAGGTAAAACAGAACCAATTTTCTGTTCAGTAATTTGTTGGTTTTTTTGTTTGTTTGTTTGGTTGTTTTTTTTTCCCCAATTAAACTTCTTCTAGCTAACTGAACTCTCTAAAATTAATAGCATATCTTACCAACAGTATCCGCTTCCAGAGTCATAAGACCTGATTATTTATAAGTTATACCAAGGAAGAGAGGCTATTGCTTATACTTATTGCTATAACAACCAAGGTCAGCTAACTTTGTTGCATGCCCTATTGAAAGTGTAGAAGTAGAGGGGGTCCAACCTGTGAGCTTGAGAGTACAGGACAGGTGACCCAAAACTGACCAACAAGGTATTCCATCCCATCTATATCATGCTCAGTACAAAAGCCGAGATATCTACATGACAACACAGGTCCTCCCAGGAGCATGATCCAGCATAGTCTCTCTGTGGGTGAGGTACATAGAGTTTCTTTCGAAACTCAAGATCAAGTCATTCTCTTCTCTCAGAACATGCCCTGTGAGGCAGCAGAGTGAAAGTGACAGGAAAAATGGATGTGGTGAGTCAATTCTATCTGGATGTCAGGTACCCACCAAAGCCACTCTATCGCTCCCCCTCCTTGACTGGACATGGGAGGAAAAATATAACAAAAAGCCCATGGGTTGGGTTGAGATAAGGACACAGAGATAACTCACCAATTACCAACACAGACAAAACAGACTTGACTTGGGGAAATTGGTTTAATTGATTATCAATCAAATTAGAGTAGGATAATGAGACATAAACCCAAATCTTAAAATATCTTTCCCCCACCTCTCCCTTCTTCCCAGGCTCAACTTCACTCCCTATTTCTCTGCCTCCTTCCCTCAAGCACTGTGGGGGGATGGGGAATGGGGTTGTGGCCAGTTCATTATACTCTGTCTCTGCTGCTCCTTCCTCTAGGGAAGGGGGAGGACTTCTCACACTCTTTCCTTGCCTTAACGTGGAATCCCTCCCACAAGAGACAGGTGTCCATGTACTTCTGCAGTGTGGATCTTTTCCATCTGCTGCAGTTCTTCACAGATTACTCTAGCATGGATCCCCCACGGGCTCACAAGTCCTGCCAGCAAACCTACTCCAGCATGGGCTCCTGTCTCTATGGGTTCACCGGTCCTGCCAAGTTCCTGCGCCAGTGCGGGTTTCCCACAGGGTCACAGACTCCCTCAGGCATCCACCTACTCTGCCATGGAGTTCTCCACCGGCGGATATCTGGGTGGATATCTGGGTGGATATCATGAGTTGATATCTGCTCCACTGTGGACCTCCTTTGCCTACAGAAGGACAGCCTGCCTCACCATGATCTTCGCCACAGGCTGCAGAGGAATCTCTGCTCCAGGTCCTGGAGCAACTTCTCCCACTCCTTCACCGACCTTGGTATCTCCAGAGTTGTTGCTTTCACATATTCTCACTCCTCTCTGTGGCTTCAGTTGCTATTGCAGAGTAACTTTTCCCTCTTCTTAAACATGTTATCCCAGAGGTACTACCACCATTGCTGATTGGCTTGGCTTTGGCCAGCGACGAGTCCATTTCAGAGGCAGCTGGCATTGACTCTGTTAGACATTGGGGAAGCTTCTAGCAGCTTCTCACAGAAGCCAGCCCTGTAACCTTCCTGCTACAAAAACCTTGCCACACAAACCTAGTACAATGTGTACCTTGATAACTACGAGATCAGGCAGAAAGTGCAAGAGAAAGTGTCTACTGGGGCCATGTAGATAGAAGGTTTGATGCTTGCACGGTTGCAGCAGGCCTGCTCCAAGATATCTGCTAGTCTGTGCCCTCAAGGGAGGTGAATGAAGTTGTAGCACTGCAGCCTCCAGCTCCAGTCTGGACTCCCAAGGTCTTGACAGTGGTTTTAAATTCCAATCAGTTTCACTTCTGGAGTCTAAGCCTCTGTCTTTGTTAAAAAGCAGAGTAAATTACCTCATTCAAAGCTCAGTGGTACTGCAAGGAGATGGTTATAGGTACTCAAGCTAGTTTATTGGACCTAGCTAAAACAGCGTTTGAGTCACTGCTCTGGCTGCGGTGTAGGTCTGTTTTGGGGTGCTACTTTAAATTAGAGTTAATAAGAAGCTACTAGAGTGAACAAGGGGTGTTTGTCTCTATCTGTGTAAGGGATTGTTGAAATAAGATACCTTATGCTGTGTGATACATTCATACCAGACGAAAGGTGAAATTTTCACAGACTAGATATTTTTTCTTGTTTCTTATTTTTTTCGAGTCTTTGCCACACAAATGAAATATTTCTTTAATTCAGCTTTTGCTGGATTAGCAAGTGTTTTTTTTTATCCTGCTGGCATGTGCTTAGGTCAGCAGTAGAAAGTAACATTTAAGAGTATTGATCTAGCTTTATCTATTCTTTAGATTCTGTTTATATTACTTGAAAAGGAGAGGCTATGTGCTTCTATCTGGACATCACATGGCTACATGAAAGAAACGATAACATTCTCCATTCCCAGAATTAACTAGAAATGGCTCTGAGTCATACATTTGGCATTAGAACAAATGTTCCCCAAATTAGGAAATATTCAAACTCTGAGTTTTCGTTCAGCTTGTTATAAAGCTGTGAGCTGGCTGTGAATCTCAGATGCGGATCCAATTTTTACCAAGTTCCAGGAATGTTCAACCCCCAAAATATGGGGGTTCTGTTCAGGTTCACGTCTGGAATTATTAAATATCTAATCTGATTTCCTAAGGAAATAGAAATTCTGTGTTCACACTACCTGTTAGTCCCTACCTAATGAATTCTGAACTAATTGGCCAATTGCAATCAATCTGGAAGGAGTGATGGACATCTCAGAAATAAGCTTAAAACTCCAAATATTGTGAATACGGGATGCTTCACAGAACCTTTCCTACACTCTTTGTATGAAATGGGTATTCTCCCTTGTTTAAACTGCCAAGAGACCTAGATGCCCAGCTGGCTCAGGTGCCTAGAGAATTTTTCTACTAAAACTCTACATAATTAGGAGTGTGAGCACAACTAGTGGTGTGGCAGTACAGTAGGAGCTTAAAGTAAGTTTTTAACTCAAGTTGCTCTCAGGTGGAAATCTAATGCACATTCAGTGGATATAGTCCAAAGTTTTGCAGCTAAGGATTAAGAAGTACCAACAAACATTTCAAGTAACTGCTTTGTACAGAAGAGGAAACAGTTCCTACCTTACCACCGGTTGATTTGTGCAAAGTTATATACATTAAAATTCAAATATAGGTATTCAAAAAGATACATATATGAGTTTATAACATACTGAATTCTCATAAAACTGTGAGACTGGACAAGAAATCAGGAGTTTGATGAGATCACTATTTCTGCCTCTGAACGGCCTGTACCCTCAGCACATAAGTATCACAACTCATATGTTCCATGTACAGACAGACTTTCTCCAATTACACAATTATCATTATTACACTTGAGAGCACAGTAACTTGTTCCAGTGAAATAAAATTCACAAAAATGTTACTCCTGGAGACATATACAATAATTGGGAAAGGGGAAGGTCCTCTCAGTAATAATATTTGCAGAAGACACTCCAAAGAAGGTAAGAGTGAGCAAGGGATATTGAAAGACAGAGAACTACTTATCAAAACACCAAATTACCACATTTTGAAACAAGGGACTATATGGGAGCATTTCTGCATACCAGTGAATTTTCCAAAGCTCCATCTTAATTTTCATGGTTTATAGCCCAGGTGACTAATCTATTGCCTACAGACTGGCTCTTGCCTGCCCAGACAATTTATCCAGCCTCTAAATACCTTTGCAGTTATTAGGGGAGATAGGTTGGGAATAGGCCTAGTAGCTGGTTTCTAGCCATACTTTCTCAGAAATCCTTTATCCATATTCTTATTCTGTGTCTAGATATGTTCCCAAGAAAGAGCAAATTAGCTTGGAATGTGACAGTGGTCATCTGTATTTTAATCTTAGGCAATACAGCTCCTGGGAACTTATTTTTGGGGAAATTTTCTGTCTGGCAAGAAGAGCTCCCTTACATGCTCAAAATTTTCCCATCAAGCTCATGATTCTTTGAAGGATTTTTATATTCATAGAATCACAGAAACACAAAATGGTAATGATCTTCTAGTCCAACCCCCCTGCCAAAGCAAGTCCTCCTAGAGCAGGTTGCATAGGAACTTGTCCAGGTGAGTTTTGAGTGCTTCCAGGGACAGAGAGTCTACCACCTCTCTGGACATTCAGTGCTCTGCCACCCTCAAAGTGAAAAAGTTCCTCCTCATATTTAGATGAAATTTCTTATGTACAGATTTGTAATGTGTCCATTATCTCTTGCCCTGTCACTGGGCACCACTGAAAAAAAGACTGTCCCCTTCCTCTTGACACCTACTCTTTAAGTATTTACGGGTGTTAATNGGAACTTGTCCAGGTGAGTTTTGAGTGCTTCCAGGGACAGAGAGTCTACCACCTCTCCAGACATGCAGTGCTCTGCCACCCTCAAAGTGAAAAAGTTCCTCCTCATATTTAGATGAAATTTCTTATGTACAGATTTGTAATGTGTCCATTATCTCTTGCCCTGTCACTGGGCACCACTGAAAAAAAGACTGTCCCCTTCCTCTTGACACCTACTCTTTAAGTATTTACGGGTGTTAATCAGATCCAACCCTCAGTCTTCTCTTCTCCAGACTAAAAAGACCCAACTCCCTCAGCCTTTCTTTGTAAGAGAGATGCTCCAGGACCTTAATCATCTTTGTGGTCCTCTGCTGTACCTTCTCCAGCAGTTCCCTGTCCTTACTGAACGGGGTTGATGAATTAGATAGTTGAATAATCGTATCTGTGGAGTCTTCACTACAGGAAACAAAACATGTCAGAACCATTCCCACTCATGATTTACCCAAACCTTTGGCCCAACCTTTCCAAAGCCTAGCAAAACATCAGCATTGCTTTCTTTTTCACTTTCTACGGAGACAAAGGAGTGGTATGAAAAAGCTATCACTTCACACAGATGTGTTTCTGTTAGGGTATGCTTGCTGACTGATCAAAAAGCCTTCAGGCAGGCAAATGTTATGGGCTGACTAATATATCTAAGTTACAGAAAGCAGGATTCAGTTGCCAGAACACAGGTACATAGTGCCATTTGTGACATATTCAATACAGTTCAAGACAGTTCAAGACAGTTGCATGGAGCTGGATGATACAGGATATGAGGAATATTCACATCGTTCGAAAGTGTCATACTAACATAACTGTATGCACCTACCTTTGGGCAGTTATGTCTCACTCTAGACGTTCCTTTAATACTACAGGAAGGTTCTGGATTACACACAGATAACCACACAGAAGTGTGCATAGGCAAACACGGGAACCTGAATATAGTGTTGAATCTAAATTGTGTAGGTCTGTTGTAGATTTCCTCACAGTACCTATGTAGGGATCCTTCGTTTTAACCTAAATATCTGCTTTCTGGAATCCTATCTGGACACCAGTGGCTTCTTCAGAAAGGTACAGGACTCATCTGGGTCTTTTGTCACACTTGCAACCTCATATGGGTGTTTGCATACGGTAGTGCAATTCCAGTGGTGCAGCCTCAAATTTAGCTGACTGAACTGAGAGATGACAACTAAATATGAGTATGCTGCTAGTTGTCTTTCTACTGAATGTCCTCCTCCTTTTGTGGTAGCTATCTCTTTTTTCAGTGGTGGCATATGAAATACAAATCCAGAAACACTTAATTGTTAAGGTAGATTTTTTTTGTGTGTGTGTGCGCGCCGCAGACTGCAATGGAAACCGTTGTACGTACATGTCTTGTACTTCCACTTTTCCTCCTAAAAGGAATCTGAGAAGTTCTCTCCATTGGATCAGTTGAAAAATCTAAGTGGTAAACCAATGGAAATATATAAATGGTAATTCAATGTCTCTGATAAAACCCTTCGCAATCAATATTCAGATCAGCTAATGAAATTTTTCTGGTTGAACCTATTTGGCTGAAATAGGTTGAAGTAGGTCAATTTAGCAGCAGAAGATCCAACCATGTGATTTTAAATGAAGAGCAACTTTGGTTTCTCAGACATGTTGAACTTGAAAGGTACTGAGCTGGAACTGCAGAATCAGGCTGCAGCAATGAGTAGTGTACTCAGTTCCGCAAAGCTGACATTCTAGCCACCAGGATATCTGCCTCTCCATCCAATTATACAGTGCTCTAAGCATTGCTAAGAGAAGTCTTCTGCTCATGGTGGTATGAGAAACCATCATCAGATTCTCCAGAGCCATTAGGTCTAAGTCCATAAAGCTTATTTAGCCGGCAATATTGCCGGTGATTAGGTGATTTTGCAAGTGGAAAACTGCAGAAGTTTCAACACTTTATCCCACTAAGTGATAAATGGCTGGTGACTTTTAGTACAGCAGTGGTGCTTGACTAGCAGATGCCATAGAGGGCTGTGCAATAGAGTTCCATTGGATGCACTTTCAAAACTGAAAGTATCTAATTATACTTTCCAATTGGTTAGTGTTTTATGAGGATTTATCAAGATTAATTATCGTGATTGTAAACAATTTGTCTTTGAATAACGTGAATGTAAAGTGACTTCTTGAAAATCACACACTCTAATAAATAGAGGGGGTCAGCGCCAGTTTTTGTTTGTATATTTGGAGCATTCATCAGTCACGTTACTGACATGTAGTCAGTCCTCTGAAACACAACACAGCAAGTTCAGTTAAATTCAGATTGACAGCGTGAAAAGAAAGTTGGCAGAACACAGGGTCCCGTTGCTAAGCAATGCTTGGCAATACAACACACGCACATTATGGTGCTTGTGATGACACCATGAGGAGAGGAGATGTTTTCAATTTAATGAAAATCCATCATTTCAGAGGAGATGGGGCGGAGCAGTAGCAAACAGGGTGAATGGATGGGAGACAAGTCCACAGGGAACCAAATTTTACTATTAGTTACATCAGCATGAATACATTAACTTCATTAAAGATACTCTGGATTAACTGTGGAGTCACTGTAAAATATTCAAGGCACTATGCTGAAACTGTTTGTAAGGTTTTATTAAAATACAGTTCACGTCTTTCACAGTGCTTACGTCATGCTTCAGTGTCAGTTCAAGTCAGTGTGAAAATTACAGATCCACCTGGTTATGGACTTCGTAGTTGGAGTCATGTTCCTTCAGGTGACTCCAGTCCTCCGTGTGCCCCATCTTTGAGTTGGACCCAGAATGTAAAGTGACTCTGTGCTTCTCACTCTCCTTCCCATTTGCAAGCACACATCAGCCCTGGGGCCTGAAGGTGAACTGTCCACAGAGGCAAGGAAATCCTGGGGCTGACAAGGTGAGGCAGGAGGAGATGGACAAGACATTTCTACCCACTGGAGAACCTCCACCACAGCCTGAGGCTGAGAGATGTTTTCTGCCTGTCCTGTCCTCCACTTTCCTTCTACACTCAGTCCTTGGCTAGGCATTTTCCCTCTACTTCTGAGTCCAGCCCTGCCACCATACTTCCTGCTATAGCCCTAAATAGTTTCTTATCATTTTGAGACTTTGCCTGTTTCAGCCCTCTTGTCTGTCCTACTAGTCTAGTGGGATGCTTTCATACATTTTTTTTTTTAAGGTATCATTACCGTTCTGAGCCTAAGAACTAATTCGGGTTTCACAATAGGGCAAAGCAAATTTACTTCAGCTCTGTGATTTTCAAAGTTAACTGTAACCATTCCCTGTTTAGTCACATATAAATAAAACAGAGTGAAATCTCTGTGTTTGTTAAGTCAATGACAAAAATTATGTTTACTTTATGTCTATTGCTAAAAAATAGAAGCCAGGAGTCCTTTATAGTTCTGGACTCTGGTACATCTTCTGAGTATAGCCTGACAAAAATTCCTAGTGCATTTTTCTCATCAGTTCTTTGCCCTTGTTTTCACTGGGAGCAAAACCAGACATAAAACCAGGAAGAGGTCAGTGATCGGGGTGGCAGGGGACTGCTCTACCATTAAGAGATTGCAATGAAGGCCAAGTTTTCAACTACATCTCCCAAATTATAGCATCATAAAATGGACAGGGAGGATAGCCAGGAGGGAAAGATCTGCCAGCCATCAAATCTGTGTTTCCAAATGGTAGATGGCATCTCTATTGTGAAGCCATTACTTGAAATATGGTCAAATCAGTATGACGATTTCAAAACCAGCTATTGTTTTGTGTTGTAATGGCTGTAGGAGGAGTCATTCAAGTTCACTCAAGGTTTACTCTTGTAGGTGCTGAAAGCTTTAGGATGAATCAAACAAGTGTTGAAGAGTGTAACTTAAGTACAAAAGAAAACCCAGTGAAGCCCAGGAATGCATGTGAGTGCCTTACTGGATCAGATCAGCATGTCTAGCATGTCACAAGACAGAGCCAGATGTCTATATTTTAAAATACTCAAAAATCTATGTTTCCATAAAAAGACATCACCAACAACAAGAGAAGTTAACTGGTATGAGAGAGATGGGATTTTAGTCAATATTATTTGTTGTCTTCCTTTCACACTAGTTTGATTTAAAGATATTTTCCAAACAACCTATTATCTCTCTCTCTACAACGTCCCTATCAGGATGGAATGCCTTTTGTTATACAGTATTCAAATATGATTTTAATATGCATTTATTTCTATGACAAAACATAGCCTTCCAGGCTGTGGGCTGATTGTGCACATTGTTAAATTGCTTGTGGAGTGAGTGTGCTCTCACAGAAGTGAGAACACGTGTGCATAGACACACCATTCACCCCCACATACAGTCTCCCCAATACACTGCCTTTCAATTTATGGCTCCTCCTTACTTGCAGGAGGTTAATCAAGTCAGTTTTGGGGCTTATAGGTCTTCATGTTGCATTTTTAGAGGGCTAATAAAAGTCAGATTGGATCAGGGAGCAAGCATTCCTACTAGGGAACATTTTTAAAAAAGTGAGGGTGACACGTGGCTTTTAAATAATTTGACATAATTTGATGAGCAACTAAGTCTCAAAGCATACTTTTAATATCAGATTCATTATGATATAATATATAATATCATTAAGAGTCATGGCAATGATTTCCAAACCAAGCTAAGAAAATACTTTACTTTCTACGTGGTACTGTGTTTGAAAAAAGTCATTTAACAACATTATTTTTTCCTCCATTTTTGTGGAAAAAGAACATAGATCAAAAGACAACTTCTCTTCAAAGACATCTTTAAATAATTCAGTAGTGAATTTTTCTTATTATTTTGGCATTTGAACAAAGAAACAGTAAAATTAATCTGATATTCTTGCAACTTTAATGCCTCTTTAGCTTACTATAAAATAAAGTTATTTGATTCATTTACTTTATAATTACTTGTGATTACTTGATTAATTAATTGTGATTACTATCTTCAAGGAGCATCTCATAGGAATAATAGAAACCTTCTGTGTTCATACATTCTATAGCAAGATCTCACTTACTGAACAGAAAGTCATAGTTCAAGGGTAGCAAGTTCCAATCTGAATGGTCAAATACTATTGTAGGGTTCTGTTTTTCTTTCAGAGGCAAATGTGATGTTTCTTAACTTCCAACCACTCTTCCTTTATCTCTTTCAGACAACTAACACCTTTCTGTTTCTTTTTCATGAGACTACTTTTGGTGTCTTCTACTATAGTCTCCCCTCATGCCCCCAGACACTTGGCATACTTGTACTGGTATCTTCCATTCATTCCTTTAAAACTTGATACAGCCTGTAGTCAACAACTAGCATATCATTTTTAAAATGAAACAGAAAATAGGAGAGAAGAACAAGAGATTGACCCCCTAATAAAAGCGTGAAAAATTTTGGAAGTTATTTACCTGCCTGTGTTAACTGTAAGCAAAATGGGGAGAGGGGTTTGTATCTTGGATAGTGCTTTCTACATTGCTAGTGATGGCCAAATGAATAACTACTATGTTTTCACAGAAATAAATGCTTTGGGATTTTTTTTTTTTTTTGAGAAGTCCATTCACAAAATTTAAATTAACTATAAAGAAATTCTAGTTTCACAGGAGTCTTTTTGGGGAGGATCAGATTTGGATGCGTTTAGCTTAGCTGTCTGGTGAAACTGTGCCTAAAGGAAGTGTCAAAGTTCACAGCGCTGTTAGCAGAGATAGGAGGGTGCCCTTACTTAACTGAATAATTAAAACCAAAAGTCAAAGGTGGGAGCTAGAGAAAGATATCTACTTCAACTTTCTTGCACTAGGTGGACAGGATAAGATTCTGGATACAGCCGAAGGTACCTCCATTAAAACAAACTGGCACTTCCTTTTTGAGGAATGTCTCATGGGACACTCAAAAAGGAGATGAGAGTGAAGCGTCTCAGTTGAGGGAGCTGGATGCCTTCCTCTTTGCAGGACACAATTTTGTTCCATTTCATGAAGAAGTGCTACTAGTGTTATGATAATTTTTCATGTACATATTCTTTACTCCATGCTTATGGGAGATAGGCAGAAATGGTCCACCAAAAAAAAAAAAAAAAAAAAAAAAAAAAAAAAAAAAAAAAAAAAAAAAAAAAAAAAAAAGAAAAAGAAAGAGAAAGAGAAAGAGAAAGAGAAAGAGAAAGAGAAAGAGAAAGAGAAAGAAGCCATGATCTGCACTACTGCTTGCAGTCTGATCTATCTCATACCTGGAAAAAAACTAGAGGCATCTTGTGTTCTTCTCCACAGCTGGAAAATGCATCTGCATTGTGAGTAGAGTACAAGAACAGTACAACCAAAGCAATACATAGACATTGAACAAGTTGCTGGTTTGGCTGAAAAAACAGTGGCACTATAGAGCTACATTAAACGAAACTATTGCTCAAAAAAGAACATTGGTATTTGACAACAGTAGCAGGCAGACTTACAAATACAACAAATTTTGGGGTAATTCCATTAAAAAAGAGCATATCCCTTAATCATTGGACAAACAGACTAGAAAAAAATATCACAGACAAGAAGTGATTTAGTTCAGGATCATGGTTATCAATTCCAGAGCTCTAAACCAAAACGATAACTTTGAGCCAAAAGAGAACAACAGTAAGCCATGAGGAACAAAAGTAAACCTACTCTGAAAATCAAAGAGCAGTAAGTCTCAGAACTGAATTGTACCTTTTCATCTTTACACATAATTAATGAAATTCCACATCAGTTTTAGGTAGAATCTGATTTTTGGGACAACAAGCGAAATACGGCTTCAAGCTTCTCCAAGACTGCCATCTCATGGAATCTTGCTTGTTATCCATTCGGTAATGAGGATACAGGTTTTCCAGGCAGTTGATTTTGGTAGCTAATGAGTTTGATCTGAGGTATATATTGAATCAGAACATTGTATAAATAAAAAACTCCTGCCCCCCATATTCTGACTTTTTGGGCAGGTTCACTATGAGGTTATGTAAATGCCATAGCCTTTTTAAGGCTCTTCAAGGAAGATTACATTCTTTCAACACTAAAGTAAAAGTGAAGAGAACGAAAAAGTGATTTGATAAACAGTTTCTGTAAAGACAAGAACTATTTGTCCTTTGTCATATTGCATACCAAATGAAGACACATCTTAATTCGGTTACTATATTTCATAGGTTCATAGAATGGTTAGAGTTGGAAGGGACCTTAAAGATCATCGAGTTCCAACCCCCCTGCCATGGCCAGGCACACCTCCCACTAGACCAGGTTGCTCAAAGCCCCATCCAGTCTGGCCTTGAACACTTCAAGGGATGGGGCATCCACAACTTCTCCGGGTAACCTGTTCCAATGCCTCACCACCATCACAGTAAAGAATTTCTTCCTAATATCCAATCTTAATTTCCCCTCTTCCAATTTAAAACCATTTCATTCCACTTAGTGCATGAAAATGCTAATATTATTATCTAGGTCTATTCTTTAGCAGACTAGGGATATTATGTGTAATCTAAAGGGTGATTTTCCTTAACATGTTGAAGTTTTCAGGGGTACAAGCTGTGCTTGTTGATAGAAAAATAAAATCCCTTGTCATGAAAAGCAAGCATTTCTAGCCAATGCTTCCTCTGTGAGCGAAGGTGACAGGAACCATGTCCGCTGAACATTTCTAATGGTGAGGAATGCATGCTTCCTGGAATACATTAGGAGAAGGGCCAGAATTCAATATTGCTAGTGAGAAAGTGCCTGCACATGTCTTTAGATCAATAACACACAAAGAAGTAGGTGTAAGTCCATCTTAGAGAAAGTAAGACTGATAATGATAAAGACATCCAATAAATCTCTGTAAATAGAAAGATCACCACGAAGTATCACCATCACCTTAGTTAAATCAGCAAATCAAAAATCTACAGGGGGCAAACTCTAACACTTAGGCCCCTTCTGTACCTTTCTAGATACTGATAGGGACCTTCCTTTGGCTGCTTAGACTAGTGGATAGGCTGTACTGTCAAAGAATTGTATGGAAATCCAATACATTTGTTTGTGTGATACATCATGAAGAGCTTAACCTTAGCAATAAGAACCATATTTTTCATCTGATGAACTTAGTGTCCTGACTTGACCATTATTTGGGATGAGAAGGGGGATATATCTACCTAGTGTAGCAATAATACTGCTAAACACCTGAGTTACAGGTATTTCATCATCAAAAAGGCCAGATGCAAGAGAGGTGCCAGGTAAGGCCAAGTGAAGAATCAAACCTCAGTGTAATTGACTTTGATGGGAGATGAAGTGGAAAGCCACATGAAAGCAGTAACTGGTTCAACCTGCAGCAACTTGCCTCCTAAAAGTATTAGACTGTAGACAGAACATCACACTAGAGCTCTGTTCTTTTCCCTGGATTCTGCTGGTAGCTCAAAATTGCTTCAAGATGTTGGTTCTAAAACTTCTAACAAATCCTTTCCTGTACAAATCCAGCTAGGGGTTAATGGGGATGCTGCAGCTGAAGGACCCCCCAGGTGAAGTTCTCTGCCACACATGGCACAGCACCCTCATCTGTGGCTCCACTTCATCTCAGAGCTGAAGGCACATTTGCAGATTGCCACCACTAAGACAAAATGTCAGGTTTGCTTCTTTGTGCAAGCGCCTTGTAATAGCTGTGTTTGTTTACAGAAGGGCTTGGCACTATTTCCCCCAAAGGTAATCCAAGGCATAAACTAGCATAAACAAGTGAGGGAGTGCAAGGCACAGACTGCCTGAGTTCTTACATGTGGTGCTGAGAACCCATCTTGAAGAAACTGTTATGAATCCCAACCTGAATCAGATAAGCTAAACAACCAAGCTTTGATTGCAAAATGTTAGAAAAATCCCAGCCATGCATGCATGTTAGCAAAAAGTTGGGTACTGCCCAGCTTGACTTCTCCTTGTGCTTTGGAGCTGGCCTGTGTCAAGTGAGAAGGGACATCAATACTCCACTCTCTCTGGACTTGGACTCCAAAAGAGGCAGAATGATGTCTCTCTTGGTCAGCCCAGAATGAGTCATGAAGACAGTGTCCCTTCAAACTACTGGCACAGACCAAGAATTTGGAGGTTGGGATGAAAAGAAAATGTTTCTTTAACATGTTTCTCCAGTAATGTAACAAACCCCCTCACCACCAGCAGGGAAGGATTAAAATTCTGTGTTAGTGCGGGTGGAATGGAATTTGGAAGGAATAAACAAAAATAATCCTGGGCACATTTCCAAGGGAGTTCATAAGAAGAATGCCACAGGAATAAGTGTCTGTCAAAAGACAAGAGTCTAAAACTGAATTGATTCAGCTTTTGGTGCCAAGAAGTTTTGTCTGTAGAGAGAAGTCTTCGTCTTCTTCAGTGAAGTTACGACCATAGTCTCTAAATAGTGACTTTTTAGACTTTTAAGGAGCATCTCTCTGGTCGTGACAGAAGCGAGAATACCTCTGCAGCTAGCAGAACACGGTCTATTTTAGACTAGTTAAAAAGTATTGAACTCCCCCATGAAATTTTGAGGCATTCAAAAGCAGAGCCCTCAGGCTGATAAGGTTAGGTAAATATAATACAAATTTAAAGCTGAAAAAAGGGAAAGAGCCTAACACAAATCCAAGGGGAGCAGACACTCTCAAGATGTCCAAAAGTTGGAGGAGGTAATTTGGATATAGATTTTAATGGTTAAGGTGCATAAGCAACGGTAAAGATTCAAACAACTCAATGGTGGGGTGGTATGTCTTTCCAGAGAGATTGATTTCCTGTAGATAAAAAAAAAAACAAACAACAACCAAACCAACAAAATTCCCAAATGAAAAAAAATAATTTTCAATATGTAAGTCATTAGTGCTGAATAAAAAAAGAAACAAATACAATATGTGCTTTATTTTATTGGGGATTCAACAGCTATTACAATAAATTTTAAAGAGAGGCAGATGTGGCAGCAATGAACAGATAAAAGCTTTCTATGAGAATACACAAAAGTGTGGATTAGGGTGTGATCCAATGGACTTGGATGAGGCCCCAGATATCTGCCAGAAAAAAAATGAGAATTTTCCTCCAGCCCTCAAGGGCATCAAATGCCTTCAGCAAAATGGAAGAACT
Source organism: Thinocorus orbignyianus (assembly GCA_013400375.1). Classification (NCBI taxonomy): domain Eukaryota; kingdom Metazoa; phylum Chordata; class Aves; order Ciconiiformes; family Thinocoridae; genus Thinocorus; species Thinocorus orbignyianus. The sequence goes on along the minus strand of VXBW01001079.1, from coordinate 1,637,413 downwards.
AATACCATTAGTGAAATAATATTGAATACAATGAGGATCAGCTCTCCAGAAAATATCTTCTTTAGTGGTCATAAGATATCAAGGACATCTGATGTGGCCTACAGCCCTGGTTGTAACAATATGAAGAAATCATAAACAAGATATGGAAAAACAGCTCAGATCACTGCTAAAGTTTCCATATGATGCTTTTTGCTGAAGTGTTCTTGCATGGCTAAGTTAACCAGTTGTGCACCTCAAAGTTAAAGCAGGATAAAAATAATTGCTTGTTTCAATGCATGTGTGTCCTGAGAAGGAAACTTCTAGAGAATTGCATAATTGAAGAGGTGTCCTAGAGTGTTAGGCAAAGAACTGGATTTAATTGTCATCTTTCTATATGATATTATGTTATGCTTAATCTTCTTGTATCTGCATTCCCTATTGCAAATCACAGGTTTTTTTTATATTGCAATGATAGGGATTATATGAGGATGAAAGTCAGAAATAATTATGAACTACTTCAAATCTGCAGTAGTGGGGAATCTGTAAGGTTCAAAGGACTTTGTCAGAAGTAGGGTAGATAATTTTCTGATACCTAAAATTCAAAAGATAAAAAAATAAAGACCTTAGATTTATCATTGGACCAATTCTAAGCAACAGAAATTATGACAGTGGCGGATAAAACAATGCATTCAAAAGTTGCCCTTCTACCACTTTGCAAATAATGCTGCAGGAAAAAAATAATCCGATCCTTTATGATGTTGATTCTTAGCAGACAGCAAAGTGACAAGATACAGAATACAAGCAATTGTACAACTGCAGAGAAACAGAAATCTGAGGATGTTTTAAATGAAACCTTGGGACATGTCAGGATCTTGGCCATCAGTCCAAAACGTAATGCAAGGCTTTCAAGGGCCACTGGTTGCAGTATTGTTTCCTTCAACTTGTTCTTTTATCTTATGCCACTTGAAAATAAACATTCATAGATTAAAATCCGGAGATCCTATTATGGTTCTTCAGTTCCTGTACCTCATGCTGAGATACTGATATTTTTTAAGTACAAGTTGCATGGCAAAGGACTGTAGAATTACAGAGTGCTTCTGCATCATCCATAGTATGTAAAGCAAACATGAAGGATTTCTTGTTTCTAGATATCCAGTTTACTACTCCTCACAATATGTTTGGTTAAATCTATAGAAATCCTTTTTAGCACTGGTGTACTAAGCCACAGAACCTCTTTTCATGGGATGCCTTAAAGATTAAAGAATATTTTAAGTTCAGTCTTTTCTTATTCACCTGTCCAAAAAACCCTCTCAGCTTCAACCACTTCTTGCCAGTGTGCAGAACCTGGGGAAGATCCTTCAATATTCGCAGCCACCCCCACTGGCAGCACCCACGTTTCTGCTTTGCCACCAGTGCTGTGTGGGCAGGCAATTATGTGGCTTGCGATCTCCATCTACGAGTGGGTTTCTAAAGCTTCATGTGTCTCATCTACTTCATTCTGCAATCCACCCCAAACCTCCCACCAGCCAAAATCAAACAGCTTTACTTAATTCTTTCCACACACCTCCTTCAGGCAAACTAATGATCTGGTGCTGCTTGTTGCTTGGTAGGAGGTTGAAGCTCCTCCAACACAGTAACCATTTGGTTATATTGAGTAGTGCCTTTCAGGTCCCAAACCTTTCACTATCTTTTCTGCAACTCCCTGTGAATTGCTCTTCATCACAGGTAAGCAAACCTGTCAACGTGAAAGCTGAAAAAAAAGCCCTGAGCGGTCATTGTCTCTGTGCCTGTGACATAAGTCAGGTCTCTCTTCAGTGAGAAAAGTATTTTGCTTTACAAAGGGGCTTGAGGTCAAGAAAGTTCTGTGTGTAAGCAGATAAGATCTATTAAAAGTGCCTCACTGAGATTAGAGGTGCCTTGTATATCAAGTCTGACCCAAACTGTGTTTTGAAATGTCCGGGACATTGCATTCTGTAAAAAGTGATTGTGAGTGGAAACTTTGAGCAACTTATAATAATAATAATAATACTGCTGCTGAGCACCATTATGTACCAGTATATTTCCAAAAGCAATCTTTATGTGTCTCTTATTTTTATCACAGTTTCTTTGTTTTCCATTTCTTCAAGAACTTAAAATTTCTGAAATGATAGCATGAAACTGATGCAAGCATTGCTTTATAACAAAATGTTTCCAAGGACAACCATAAACATTTTTATCCATGCTGGGATTACTCCCTGGGTAAAATTGGAGTGTTACCAAACCCAGCACATCTGTGTGGAAAAAGGCCACTCCTTTGCAGAGGTCTAGCATAGATCCCGACCAACAGCTAAGTTACCCTCTTTACTGTCCATGTGTACAGCTCCAAGTCTCTTTCACATGCACACACGCACACACGCAGTCGTGACAATGCTTGCTCATCTGGGATCATGCGAGACTGTGGGAAGGGACACAGTATCTAAATAAGCTGGAAAAGGTGGAGGAGTAGCTGAAAGGAGCCCAGCTGAGGGGACACCCATGCTGAGGGTGGAGGAGGAAAGCATCTGAGCCGGCCGTATGACAAACAGGGCAGTGGGCACAGCCCTGACACATCAACATCTCCTTTCAGCTCTGCATGTAAACACACACATATGCACGTGTAAAACAGAACTGTGTAGGCAGAAGGTTTCATAAATTAAAGAATAGTTGTAATATGTATAGATAAACATTCTCAGGTGCAGAGGATCCACTCAAAACTGTATCAGACCCACTCCTCTCTCCATTTTTGGTTGTTACTCTATGCAAAGAAACTTCTTTCCAGCAACACACATATTAACAACATATGCAGGTCTAAACAGCACCAGTCAATTTTTTTGCTGGTTATTTAAATATATACTCTAGTATATTCTGTCCATAAGCTTTCTGACAGACATCCAGAAATCTGAAAATGTAGGTGGTAGGAAACACTGAGGGTTTCTACTGTGCTGTAGCATTTTAGACTAAGTATTGGTATCTTATGATCCATAAGAAAGATAATTGCATAAAATAGATGATGACTGTACTTTAGTGGGAATGGAGATTTACTCACCCATGGGTTTTGCATGCTTGGGCACTGATATATATGTGTGGGACGCTTAACAGAAAAGATTCCTTCCCTGTACATGAAATACAGATGTCAAAGGACCAGAGCGCAGAAATACTGCTCACACCCATGAACATCTTTTTGCCTAAGACCACTGCTGTGGTCCAGCTGTGGGTGGACTAAATAATCATTTAGTAATAGGATTACTAAGGTGAACAATTGCTCAATGATTACAGTAAAGAATTCACAACTGGCCTAGAGGGACTGATTGGCACACTCTTCATGCTAAACAAAAGCTGACATCTTCTTTTGGGGGCAGATATGAATATTTTCACTTACTTAATTTGTTCCATGACACAGTCATGTCATTGGAAATTAACATGTCTGTCTTCATTAAAAAGAAAAGATTTGTCTATATTAACAACGTTTTTGCAGCTCGAGAAATCTACTCCACTGATTGCCTTACTGAAGATTCAGAATAGAGTGGTTGTGGGTTTGTATGAATAAAATCCAAATGTGATAAAAAGAGCTATTAACAATATTTGATAGTTGATGTTAAGCTGAGGGCTTGCCTACGTGGTCCACTCACACTTTTGCAAAAGTAAGATCTGTTAATCAAGGCCAGGCTGGATGGGGCTTTGGGCAATTTGCCCTAGTAAGACATCTCCCGGCCCATGGCAGGGGATTAGAACTCGATGATCTTTAAGGTCTATGATTTAGAATCTTTAAGATTCTATGATTCTATGGTTACAGCCAAATTACAATTTGGATATATACAGATGGATTTTTATATATTGTTATTTCAAACGTCCTCTACAGTTATAACTTGATATAATTTTCTATACTTTCTGGACTGAACTGTTGGAGTGAGTTGCTGGGTACTGCTCTACAGCTACAAGTTTTCATCACTTCAAGAGATTAATTTAAATCTGGGCCAAAAAATTGTATGGATGAACATATGGCCAAATTCCAGGGCTGTTATGCAGCCTTTTATAGTACTTTCTTCTCAGACATAAATATAGATAGGTTCATATTTATTTGCCATCTTGTCCTTGCCTTCCTTTCTCTAGTAGTCCTCATAAAGCTCCAGCTGATGGAAAGTGTCATCAGAGAATGAATTGAAGGCCTGAGGGAGGAAAGAGCGAGTAGGTTCTTGAAGGCTTTGGTAGAATCAGAACAAGGAAGGAATGAGGTTCAGAGACCTGGGCAGTAGCACTTCCTACAAAGGCAGCTGAAGAGTGACACCGATTTGAGCCTAGCCCAGGGGAAGGGGTACCTTTAAAGCTGTTGCTGTCTCATGGGTGCAGTGATTCCCTGGGACAGTGGAGGTCATATCCTGCTGGTTTTCTGAGCATACTCTCACCGTCCCTGTCGTCTTTTGCCAGTGAATCTCACTATCTCTCTAAGTATGTGAATGAAGCTACAGGGAATGTGAGAGGACAGTAAGGGTTAGAGAGACAGGGAGCAATCAGGCTGAGTGAAAGCCATCCCCCAGTTTCAATTCACGTACTGCATACAGTGAAAATTGAAATAAAAATATCCTGGAAATTGAGAGAATTTTGTGTGTAAATGGGAATGAAACCAACAATAACAGCGAATTCTGAATTAATTCTAAATGGATGTCTACCTGCAAATTTGATAATTTGTATCATAATCCAGAACTGATTTCTAACCAAGTTCTGAAATCTGCAGTTGGTATTCTTCTTCACTAAAAGGATATTTCCTGATAGTCTGAGTGCAGGATCAGAAAATGAGAATGTCCAAATTCTAGCGTTACTTTTGCCACCTATGGTATCTATCAAATGCCTGAGAGTGCCTTGGTTTTTCAACAAGGTAATGAGCGTGGGAATGGGCAATCAAAGGTATTAATTGCTGGAGAGGGACTCCTTGTCAGGAAGTCTAGTGACAGGACAAGGTGCAATGGTTTTAAATTGGAAGAGGGGAGATTTAGATTAGATACTAGAACGAAATTCTTTCCTGTGAGGGTGGTGAAGCACTGGAACAGGCTGCCCCGAGAAGCTGTGGATGCCCCATCCCTGGAAGTGTTCAAGGCCAGGCTGGATGGGGCTTTGGATGGGCAGTTTGGTCTAGGCAAATCATGGCAAGGGGGTTGGAACTCGATGATCTTTAAGGTCCTTTCCAACTCTCACCATCCTATGATTCTATGATTAGTAAAAATATATAGGTGCTTTGCAACTCATCAGCTGCTTGGATTTGCTGGGCACAGTGTTTGTATTTTTGCAAGCAGGCAGTTAAATCCATGAACCTTGAGACTCTCAAGAAAAACTGGCTTCATATTTCCAGAGGTGCAGACAACTGTCAGTTCCTTTCCCTCCAGCAGGACATTCAGTTGTTGAACACAACTGGAAATAAGCATATAAAGAGATAACTTATTAATATTAATCAAGGAAATATGGACATCTAATTGTAATCTGAGTGAACAATAAACATGACCATTTAGTTTATACTGGATTAAGATGACATGTACCTTTTTGCTCTTCTTTATATTTGAAAACAGTCTAATACCAATAATAGTGGACAATATTCATGACTGAATTAAAGGGAATGATGACTCTTCATTAGTCATCTGAAGAAAAGCTTAAAGAATTGCTATGTTTGCACTCTTCCTGGCATAAGAACAGGAACCTTAGACTGATTACACAGATCACTGTCATGTCCCCATTGTATATTTTACCCTAGGCACAAACTAAGTTAATATTTTATTAGGTACTTGTCAGATTGAAGAAAAGTGATGGTGGAGGCAAAGTGATGGAACAGTAATTTGCATTCCTATGAGAGTCTTATAAGTAAATAAAGTTGCTCCAAAAAAAAAAAAAAAAGGTGAGAGTAAAGCTCTACATTCCTGGAGTTATTCCCGGGATACTCTATCCACCAAAGTACATGCTGTTATTAGTTAAATGTAATAGATGTGTAGCTTTTGGCCAGCAACTGGGTGCTCATTTCATACAACACAAAAACATAGCTTTCATCTGGTCATAAAAAAAGTAAATTAGTGGAAAGCTGTTAAAATCATAGCCTCCAAAGGCACACACACACAAAAAAAGCAATTAGAAAAAATGAAGGGCATGCTTTCATTGAAAAAAACCCCTTCAATTTGTGTGAAATCTTAAAAATTTGTTTTACTAGCATGACTTTTTTAACT
>VXBW01001079.1:1554582-1625386 GCA_013400375.1 Thinocorus orbignyianus | reverse complement strand
CCTCTCAAGCCTGTCCAGGTCCCTCTGGATGGCATCCCTTCCCTACAGTGTGTCAACCACGCCACCGAGCTTGGTGTCATTGACAGATTTGCTGAGGGTGCATTCTATCCCACTGTCCATGTCTCCAACAAAGATGTTAAATAGTACTGGTCCCAGTACTGACCCTTGTGGGACACCACTCGTCACTGGCCGCCACATGGACATTGACCCATTAACCACAACTCTTTGAGTGGGGCCATCCAGACAGTTCCTTATCCACCGAGTGGTCCATTCATCGAACCCATGACTCTCCAATTGGACACTAAGAGGTCATGCGGGACAGTGTCAAATGCTTTGCTTAATCCAGGTAGATGACGTCTGTTGCTCTGCCTTTGTCCATCAAGTTTGTAGCAGTATGGTTTTTTTTTTCAGAATCTACTTCATCAATTTCTTATTCAAAAGACCTATTCATCCAAAGTCTTCAGTAGTAAGAACTTGAACTCTCTTGCTCTTCTGTAGATCTGCTTGATTTTATTTGTTTAAATAGAATAACCTACATTTCTTTCTTACTTGCAGAATACACAAGCTCTTTTTCTTTCTTAAAAAATATGTGAAAGTGAAACGATCTTCAAGGAAACAGGCCTAGAAGACACAGCTTCCAGAAGGTATAATGTCTGGAGTGATATAAATAACTTATATTGGGGGATTATAATGTAAATAAATATTAAAACCTAAATACAACAAGCATGGATGTTTCTTTTCCATTATGGAAGATAAGTTAGTTGGGTAGCAGATAGCTCCTTTGCATTATATGCATGAACTAACAGGGGGCAAGAGACACTCTATACAACTAGGTATTCAGAGTCCACAGATAGCATTCTTCATCCACTGTGTGTATAATCATAGAATGGCTAGAGTTGGAAGGGACCTTAAAGATCATTGAATTACAACACCCCTGCCATGGGCAGAGACACCTCCCACTAGACCAGATTGCCCCATCCAAAGCCCCATCCAGCCTGGGGTTAAACACTTCCAGGGATGGCGCATCCACAGCTTCTCCGGGCAACCTGTTCCAGTGCCTCACCACCCTCACAGTAAAGAATATAGAAGCCTTATGGATTTTAAGGGTTTTTTTATACTTGCGATTTGAATTTTTGAATATTTTTTTTTTAATGCGTAAATGTAATACAACTGCATGTCATTCATCCAGTTTCATCACAACAACATCTCACTGAGAAGTTAAACAGTATCAGTGAATTTTGCCAGGCACTGAAATGCTATCTTCTGTACTGCTAAATTACCTGAACAACCCTTGGCATTATTCTTGTATCAGCCAACTACTATTACTCCAAAAAGTTTCTGGGAACAACTGAATGTTATTATGAGCCTGGAAAAATTACCAGGAGGCAGATGGGTTGTTGTCAGGTGTACTAAATGTACTAGTAGAGATGTAAGCTGTGGGGATGCTTTGCTGTGTAGCATTAAGAACTCAGAGTTGGTATTTTGGAAAGCATTTCTTAAAAGAAAAAAACAGAAATTGTCACTGCTACTGATAGAAGTGAAATTAAGCTATTGATTACACTTGAATCCAAAATTTCCATAATAGTAATTGAGTTTATCTATCTAATTTTTCTACAATGTGTAAAAAGGAATTTTTGTCTTTTTTACCACATATAGGGTGGGTGGTCATTTGACAGCTATTACTGTTTAAAAACTACACAAAAAAAATCTGAAAGTAGATCTGATGACTGAAACCTCTATATCTTAATTTTTATTATGTGAATTTGAATGAGGAGTGCCTCATTTGAAGTTAATGAAGTTACACAACTGTGAAAGTAGGATGTAAGGATTTAGGATGTTTTGATATATTTATGTTGCTAAACAAAAGAAGGTCTGAGGGTGAATGAAAGTATCTTCCACACAATTTATTTGCTGGTGTTTTCCCTAGCTCCAGTCTGCTCTCAGTAGCTCCCACCAGCCGCTCAACAGTGCCCGGACACGGTCTTCACCTCCATTGACTTCCAAGACTGCTCCTGCAAATGAGTATGGACAAGACTGCCACAGGGTTGTCTTTCTCACCTTACATCATCTTCTGACACTGCTGGGCTTTGTGTCTTCTCATGGACTTTCATGCATCCAAAAGGTGGAGCACATATTCTTGGTTTTGTGCTATAAAAACACTGTTCTTGAGGTCTACAGCATAACTCCCACAATATTTTACTGAGTTTGAACAGAATCCCCTTCCCTTTAATAACAAAATATAAGAAATGCATCACAGGGGCAAGAGAAGACCAAAGGGTAAGCCATACATTGAAGATGTGGCCATTTTTATTCTGGGTGAGATAACCCCAACCAGTAGAGAAGTGAGTTGGTCCATTTCAATTAGCTTTGGGTCTGTAACTTAGTGACAAGGATGGTTCAGCTAGAAGAACAAACATTGAAGATACTATTACTGGGACAAACAAAATATGGCACATGACAGACTGAGAGCAAGAGAGATCAGGAAAAGAGAAGTGAAGAAAAGATCCATAAAACTGGATCATAGCAGAGGGAAATTTTTACATTAGCTAAGGAGGATGGAAACAGATTGCAAAGTGGAGGCAGACACACACCAGAACTAAAGAAAGGAGGCACAGAAAAGAAGAGGGATTATAAATTCCTGACTGAGCACAGAATTTGTGTAAATTATTTTTAATAATACTGATGAAACTGGGACAAGCAAATGCATGTATGTATTTCGCTACATTGTGTAGATCGACAAATTTCTAATGCCAGCTTACACAATGACTTCTCCAAAGGCAGATTTGGGGATCTTTGCATGTTTAGTGACTGACTGTGTCTGCTGACACGTGATCCTTGACATTACAGGTGTGGGAGTGGGAGGGCTCAAGCCACTTGTAAATCAGCCACTCAAAACTATTATGATGATCTAGGGGAAGTGTACTGTGGCATCCCATTTATGTGAGAGACCAATCAATCATAGAGATGTGCAGCCAAAGGAGGCTTCACAGCATGTAATTCAAAGGCACAGAAGAGCAGAGAATGAGCATGAATGTACCCAATGGAGAGTATTTAATCATTAGCTCTTGTGGCTCTTGAAATCTGTTTATTACGAAATTCATTTATATTATTTATTTAATAAATAATTATTTATTGTAATAATCTTGAAATATTGCAAATATTTGCAATGTCAAAGAAAGTATCAATATTCTTTTTTGTTTAGTGAGGAAATGAAGCTAGAAGAGATAAAAGGATTTGAGAGAGAGAGCGCTTTGTAGAGTCAAAGATCCACACAGAAAGAGATAATTTTCAGTTTCTGTGTAGATCAAATCCCACACATTCAACAGAAATAAAGTGTCTGTTGAAAATCTTGTAATGTATCTCTCTACATCCGTAGGAATATACATACCTAGAAAATTTGATACCTAATAAACACACGTGCAACAAAGACACCCAATGGCAACAAGAGGCTCCAAAGGTCACTGTCTCTCATCTTCATCTGAAGGATGTCAATAAATTAAGACTTTGAATTACCAGGCTTGTGAGCAATACAAAGGGCTTTTTGTGTCTGCACAACTGCCTCGGAGTAGAAACACTAATGCAAGCCACACACACTTCTCAATGACAACACAGACTTACAAGAGTTACCTTTGTATGGATACAAGCAGAATTTTCTGGAAGACATTGGAATATTCACCACTGATTATTGTCAGCTATATTAATGCAATTACAATGACTTGAACACTTTGGTACTTTCCAAGAACCTATTTATATAGCAGACTATTACTAAACTCTGACAACAGCAGCACAAATTATGATGGACTTACTCATTCTGAAGAGTACTTTGTACCATGAGCAGTCTCACTTTGAATAAGGCATTCACGATCTGGCCCATCACCCTTTAATTATAGATGTTTCAGAGAAGAGTGAACATCAGGGTGTACTGCACTATTTCTAAAACAAGCTAACAGCCAAATGTTGTAGGGTTTCTATTGCTTAAAAACCCAACAACTTTCCTTCCTGTGCACTTTAAGCTCATTTGAATGTATCAAGAACATCATTGTAGTAGAGGCATCCACAGCTGAGAAATAATCCCACTCTTAGAAAAATCCAGCAACAAATTCAAACAGCTGATTTACAGTGTCTGTTTTGGAAATGAAATACCTTGTGTTTATTAATACTAGCAGCAATCATAGTGTGTCATTGTACTGTAAAGCATTTTAACTTTAAACTACAATAGCTATCATTACCTGAGCTAAATAGCCTCTGAAATACAAAGAAATCTGTTTGCATTGTCCCTCATATAAGTACAACTACACATGCAGAAACTAGCCTCTATCTGGCAAAAACTAGGAGGAAGCACTTTATCCCTCTCTTTACATTTACAGAGTGTGAGAGCTCTCCTTTGAAGTCTGTAGGAGTAGATACTATCTGTGACAGGACACGAGCCTGAAAGAAGCACTGCCTGAATTTGGTAGGGCAGGTGGGATTTTCTCAGTGTGTAAGGAAAACATACAGGTACCACTGGGAGGACATGATAGGAGATTCCATACTCACATGCAGGTGGAAGCAATGGAAAGGTGGCAGAGAAGGTCTTCAACTTTAATTTGGGGCAAATTCAAAGCCTAGGTCTTTCTTTTCCTATACCACTGTTCTGACCTTACTTAGCAGCTCTTGATTCTCTGCTGCTGCATCATAGTATAAATTTTGCTAGTTTCCCCAGCTTTGCACAATTCTATAATTAATGGGGGATGTATGTTCCTTGTTAAACTTACTCTTTGTTTTTCAGAACTAGTACTGGTTTTGCTGGATTGCCAGCGCTTTTGTGCATTGTACTCAAGCTGCAGATTATATATAGTTTTTAAAATGCATACCTACCCCATGCAGTTTTGTCTTCATAAAATCTATTTTCGGCTTTTACCCATTAAACATTCCTCTCCATGATAGTTCCTGCTCTCTGGATGTTTATATGACCTTTTTCATTGTGGTTTATGAGTGTCTTATTATCTAATACGTTCCCCTTATCTTTATTTAGCCCTACAATAGCCTATCAGGCTAAAAATTATTACCTTCCAACCAGCAGGGAAGACATGGTTGGCTTGTCAGTACTTCCTAAGGTTTGTGTGCATAAGTCTCCTAACCATTACCTTCCTCCTCCAGTCCCAGAGAAAGCTGTTCACCAGAAGCAAAAGGATTATTCTGCAGAGGTAGTGTTAACAGTCCCCTCCAAATGGAATAACTTACCTTTTCTAAAGGAATTTTCACTATTGTAATTTCTTCTATGTAAGAGTATTTCACCCTATAGCCATGTCAGTAAATGACTGTTTTTTTCACCCTGTGTTTCTAATCAAAAGAGCTAAACTGGAAAAACTTCTGTGTGTAAAAAAGAACAGTCACAGAGATTTCTAGATGGATGTAAAGAAAGGGTATGACAAAACAAAAGACTGTTTCTTTGGGTACGAGAGGTATTTGCTTTGTGTTCTAAAGCAAACCTCAGTTGTTGCTGTCAGCCTATATCAGACGCTACTGACAGGATCTTGGGAGACGTGAATTTCTTGGAGAAATAGCTGGAGAACTCTACAGTGAAGGGAAAGGGGAGAAACACTGGTATTCAATATGTTGAGTACTTTGTTCAGGTCTGGAGCCCTCAATATAAGAAGGATATGGACCTAATGGAGCAGGTTCAGAGGAGGGCCATGAAAATGGTCGGGGGCTGGAGCACCTCTGCTACGAAAATAGGCTGAGGGCGCTGGAGTTGTTCAGCCTGGAGAAGAGGAGGCTCTGAGGAGACCTAATAGCAGCCTTCCAGTACCTGAAGGGGGCCTACAGGAAGGCTGGGGAGAGTCTGTTTACAAAGGCCTGCAGTGACAGGACGAGGGGCAATGGCTTTAAGTTGGAGAAGTGCAGATTTAGATTGGATGTCAGGAACAAGTTCTTTACTCTGAGGGTGATGGAACACTGGAACAGGTTGCCCAGGGAGGTGGTTGAGGTTCCTTCCCTGGAGATATTCAAGGTGAGGCTCGATGAGGCCCTGGGCAACCTGGTCTAGTTGGGGGTGTCCCTGTGACTGTGGAGAGGTCGGACTAAATGACCTTTGGAGGTCCCTTCCGGCCTGGATGATTCTATGATTCTATGTTCCCACTACCTATAAGGATAAGTGCATGGAAAAAAGTTTTCTCTCTTGTGCCAAGGTTTCATCTTAAACAGAAGCAGTTCTTCTGCTCCAGGTTCTCTTTGTAGTGGAGAGCAGACTGCTCTACAACGTCACAATATAGGGATCAGAGACCCTGCAGTAAATGGTAAATATTTCTTTACATCAAAGATGAGAATCCCAGATGCTGTGCTATGCTGTCTGGACTCCAAATGTGAGGACACCATAATATGAAGTGGAGTTTAGAGAGCCTAAGTAAGGTGCTGAATGAGCATCAGCCTAGTGTCATCTAACACAAAATATTAGGCACAGGGGCTTAGAGGAATTTAGGTCATCTGACTCAGATGCTCAGCTCCTGAGTCCGTCATAAATGCTGCCTTTTAAACACCCTGTTTTGGAGAAGAGCTTACAGTGTAGACTGTGTAATAGAAATGACTTGATTTCTAATAATAGTCAATTAGAAGTTCTCCTCCGTAATTGTATTTGGAAATGCAATGTAAGTGCTTCTGCTGGAAAAAGTTAATTTGTCTTCATTTTCCTATGATTTCTAAAAATAGATTAGAATTAAATGTCATGTACCTTTGGAATGTGTATGTTTGGTAACTAACAAACTCACTTTGTCACTGTTTATGATCTCAGGATTCTTTCCATGGAAACTATTATAAGGTCACTATTATCATCAAGCAGCAATGAATGCTGTTCATATTTTAGAGAGTCATTAGGGAAAGGACAATCCTAAGGCCTTAAAACCCATTCGTGTGTTCAACAGGGAAGGAATGTATAGTACTTTTTTTTGTGTATATATGGGTTTATGTGTTTATAGATAGATATTTTTGGTTTGAAGATTTAAAGTAATGCATACTACCTCTTGCAGAGAGCTCCTTGTCAGTCAGACAAAATTTGTTGGGTTCCTAAACTACATCTTCATAAATGGCATGCATTTAGGTGAAGACAAAACCTATGAGGTACTATGTGGCCTCAATTTCCATTGGCACCTTTCAAGGGCATCCGTCACCTTGCAGAACTGAGGTGTCTGTTCACTGAAAGCCAAATTCTGAACTGGCCCCTCTAGGAGTATAAAGAAGTCTTGAAGTGAATGTAGCTATACTTTACTCCCACTGGAAGATTTTGTTGCATTGCCATGCTGGTGTAAAGGAGTCCTCAAACAAAAATCCAATGCAGGACTCATTTACGAATGTAAGCTGTCCCTGTGGAAAGCTCTGATATTTACTCAAAACCAAATAGGAAAAAAAAAAAGAAAAAAAAGAAAAAAAGATACTGCACCGTCTCTTGCTTATTTCGGTGAGTCTCATAGCATTTATACCACTGTAACAGGGGACTCCATAGCACAAGACTTCAATGGATTACTGGAAATGTAAGCTTATAAGAATGATTTTAAAAGCTTTATTGCATATGCATGATTACATGTATAATTCAGCTAATGAGTCTAACAGACTCTCTCTGAAGAACTGCCATTGATTGACAGGAGTAGTACTGGAAGCAAAGGAGAAAACATTGTCAACAGAGAACGTTACTCACACATGTGCATACAGATACATATCATAGTCCGCAGGAGAAGATGACTTTCATCAGTCAAGGCATTTGTTCACACTTTTCTACTATTAATCTGCTAGCAGGTTTTCATGTTAGTTTGAACTATTCTCTACCATTTGAGAAGATTTAATTAGAATAAGGAAGCAAACTGTGAATTTCAAGACCTGTATTGAAGCAAAAAAGTATAAACAAAGGGATGGGTTTGTGATGACAAGTTGAATGTGGTGGTTTAAAATTGTTTTGGTCAGAGTTGAAACTGAAAAATAATGAATCAACAAAGGTGCCTAAAACCTTGATTTGTTAGTCTAATAGACAAAAATATAGATGTAAATGCTTGCAGCTGTTTGCTAATACAGACTCTAGGTAATACTAATTGGCAAAGAGAATGGTTTTATAAATAGATATGACATAACATTCACCTTAGTGTGCCAGAGTACCTAAGCTAGTTATAGCAAAATGTGCATAATGTCTTTTATTTTTTTCCATCCTCATGTCTTTCTTTTTCTTTTCCCCAAAACAAATTTCTCTAGTCTTGCAAACTTATTTAGTGATAACAAATTTTCTGATGGTTTTGTTCTAAATAAAGACTATCTTTTTACTCATTTCTTTTTCTATAAAGCCTCAGAGGCATATGAATTTTCTGTATGTAGCACTTCCTATTACAAATCTGTGTGTCTCTGAGGTATGAGTAGTTTATTGAAGATTAACTTAATTCAGCAATTTAACTCCTTTAATGTTTCTTATGCATGACATCTTTTGTTTAGTTTTTATATCTTTTGGGAAAAACAGGTTTTCCCATTTTTTTAAGGAAGTGACAATGAAAAATTGTACTTATATATCATATTTCACACACACTCGTATATACAAGAAAGCTCAAATTGAAACATTTTTATGTATCTTGAATCATAGCCAAAAAGTTTAATCTGGCCTGATGCAGAAGTGAGTGGTACTGTTTGTGAGAAAAAGTGACTAAATCTGAAATACCTTCTTTGTCTTTGCTACACACGGAATTTACTGTCAAACAAAACTAGGAGCTCCTTGTTTACCAGTAGTAACACAGCCTTCTTTTACCTTGTGTCTCCCTGAATTACTAAGGTTCTCTGTGGTATCTAAATAATAAGATGACGCAATTTTATCACCAATATATTGTCAGGCTTTTGACAATATTTCTTCTTTTTTCTGTGCTGACCATTAATTTACAGTATTTTTATTATTCATCCTGCTGTTTATTCTTTTTTCCCAGGCTTCCATACATCTTTGTGGCAACAGTAGCTGTGTCCTTGAGAAAGTAATTTATACCTGTGACATTACTCAGACAAAGATGGTCACAAGCTACGTGGGTTTCCAGATTTCTTGAACATTCTGCCACAGCCAGAAAGGGGCAGGATATCTTGGACTTTGTGGAATGATTGAAGACTTGGCAATAACTGTCTGTGTGCTCTCTGTTGGGGGTTACTGTAATACCTAGGAAATAGTCTGTCCACACTGTTAACTTTAGCATCCATCGGCTGATTTTATCAGATTCGACACAAAGATGAAGATCTCAAAGATAAATATGTTTCTGGAAGTATCATTAAAAATCAAGAAGAGGCAAATTGAAGAGAGATGCCCTCAAAGTGAGTTTAGCTTAATTGCAGACACCTTTATTTAGGAGCTTGCAATGTGTGCTCTGTGTTTATCCACTAAGCACTGGATCAGACTACATTCAATGACAATCTATCTGAAGTGGTCACCTGTCTAAATATAGACATCTAGTGCCACATGACATGCCCTAATGTACTTCTCCTAGCCCTCAGCTGCCACTTCAGAAGACCATGCAGCAGACCCTTTATCATACCATAAGGATACCTTACATACCTTACAAATTACAAAGGGCAACTAAATCAAGCTCTGGATCTTCACTGGGCATTTAGATGCCCAGGCTAAGTCTGATTGAGTTTGTATTAAATCCCAGCCCAGCTCTGAAGAAAGTACCCATAAAAGTTTACAACTAGCAGCAAGATACCTGTGCCGAGGGTGCTGGGATTTGCCAATCCCAGAGCTCACTGAGCAGCTTCTCTCCTGAAAGCTGAGATTGCGGATCCAGAGCAATGCCACTGTAGAAAGCCATCACATTCCCCAGGTGGCCCCTTTTAAAATAAAATGGGTGTAAAATAAGAAGGCGAAGAGTACTGTGGTGATTAGCCAGAAAGAGCAGACTTTTCTTTAAAGTCTTGGCTTTCACTCTGTGTTCAGGCTTTATTTATCTGGGCCTAAATTTTGGACTTTTCCCCAGTCCCACATTCAGACTACTCAGTCAGAACAATCAATATTTGAGGAGCAATGACAATCTCTGGGCTAGGACTTTTCCATTTGAATTTATCTCTCAGAGTCTGTCTCCCATCTCTACTGAACAGCTAACGGTGGTCGCTCTTTTACCAGCCATTGAAAAGTTGCTTCAGCAAAGACCAGAGCTGCGCAGGAGACGGTCTGCCTTGGTTCAGTTGCACTAGCCAATGGCAAATACCAACCTCTGAATTTTGCAAGAGTTTTATGAAGCTTTGCCTCTAGCAGGTACCAGCCCCCTCCTGCCTGCCTTTCCTCCCTTTCCCTCTCTAGGCCTGAGTCTCACTCGGAGTTTTAGCCGAGACCCTTGCCCCAGGTCTGCCTCCTCACAGCCATTCCCTCAGACCTGGATGTTTTTTCTTGTTAGTACACCCATGGAAAGGGGAGGCAGTGGGTGATTAATTTGTCTAACTGGCACTCAGACAGGCTGCCTTACCGGCAGTTACGTTTTCATTTTGTATTAACAGTCAATATGGGTCTCATTGAAATCTCTTTGGAATGCCTCTCAAGAGCTGCCAGAGCTGTTGATTGAACTTTACGTGTTGCTGGCATTTCCCTTCAAGCCAATTTTCATTTTTAGCTCGATAAAAAGAAATTGTTTCAACTGTTTTGTGGGAAAAGTAAGTACTGGCATATGACCCTTCTGCTTCCAGCCTGATTTCCCCTCATTAGTGTGTCCTAAGTGACAGGAACAGTGACAATTATATGGACATTTATGCTTTTGAGACAGAGTAGTTCCAAGGTGTGTGCACTCCTGTGAGTAGAACAGTCTACATATGTGGGACATGGGACAAATAAGAGAAAATCTAATTTACAAATTCTATCAAATAGTAGGGAAAATTAGGATGCTTTTCTGGCAATATTTGAATATCCCTGGTTGTTTGCAAGTCCCTGTGTCCTTGCCAGTATACGTAGAGTCTTGAAAGTACACCATACAGTGCTCCCATACAGATGTATACAGCTACAAGAAGTCAACTTGGACTTCCCTGAAAGTCGGTGGAGCTAAAGGGCAATTTTTGGATGTGATTCATCTGACTTATTTTGCATGTCTTTTTAAAAATTAGATTAATGGCTCCCTAGAAATACCTCTTTTTCTCTATTAACTCTGAAGGATACTGACCAGCTCATATGTTGACATCTCCATCACAGATGACTTTGGCCAGATGAGTGCTCCCTCCATTGGTTTTAGAGATGAGGTAAATGAGTTTTTCATGAGTGTGCTGGTGGGCACTGAAATACGGGACAGGACCAGAGGCAACGGGCTCCACCTGTAACTCAGGAAGTACACTTTGAACACGAGGAAAAAGTTTTTCACTGTGAGGGTGACCAGGCACTGGCACAGGTTGTCCGCACATGTTGTGTGGAAGTATTCAAAAGCCATCTGGACATGTTCCAGGGAAAATGGCTCTAAGTGGCCCTGCTTAGGCAGAGGGGCTGGACATGCTGATCTTCAGAGATCCCTTCCAACCTCAACCACTCTGTGAATCTGTGATTCTCTGACCTGTCTGTTTAGACACCTCTGTCCTCTTTGTAAATCCAGTAATAACTGTCAGTTTGTCGGAATTGTCGGTTCTACTCATGAGAAACTGGATGAGAAAAACTAGTGTAAAACAACCAATATATTTTCAAAGAAATTAGTATCAAAAATTTGTGTTATTGTGTGGCCGACTTTTCAATATTTCTCCTAAAAAAGAAAAAGCAGACCAGCTGAAAATGTGAACCCTTCAATTTTGCCATATTTTAGTGAATTAGTACCGTTGAGTGACCTTGATCGGCACTTTATGAACATTAACAGCCTTGATACTCTTTGCTAATTGCCATGCTTTTCAACTCTGGAAATATTGGAGAGTCATTTCTGCCTTTATTAATTTATATATTTATTAGTGTTGTTTCCTACTTGAGAATGTTGTCTTGAGACAACATTCATGAAACATCTTGTGGGATCGTCTTTTGAGAACAATTTTCCTCACTGAGGAAACACTGTTCTGTGCTACATGTTAGATTTTCTGGCTTCACTAAGAAAATGCTGTAGGGGAGGTGGGGGCAGGGAGCAAAGGGGTACCTTACATTCATCTAAGAAAAAGAAAACCCCAAAGTAACAACCTTTGAAGATGTTTTGTTTTAACTGTTTTATGTGAGTAAGGTTAGTTCAGTATGTAATAACAGGCTGTCTTGACAACAAAAGGCTGAATCAACACAGAACATGATTGGAATTATGCATGTCAATTATAAAGAATCTCATTATGCAACACGAAAGTCTAATTCTATTGTAAAGGCCTGCAGTCTGCAGTCTTAAGGCTGATGTCAATGCTGAACAATAACTGCCCTCTCCCCCACGTCATAGCCATAAAGAATAAATATAAACCTCATTTCTGTAGCTTTTTAATATGCAAATTTCCTTGGGGCAGGAGAAAAGAGAGATTTCTTTTTTTAATTAAAAACAGAAAGCTGCCTTGGTCTTAAAGCAGTCCATCATGTCCGAGGCTTTTTTAGCTTTACCATTTTGCTTCCCACAGGAAAAAACTAAAGTGGTGTTATTGAGTTCTCTCCTTGTATCAAAATAAAAACCAAGAATGATAATTTCTCATATTTTACTACCTCAGCGTTGTGTTTATCAAAATAAAACAAAAATTTACATAGCTATAGTAATTAGGCTCTAACTTCTATCAAGAAGGTTACAGTAATAAATGTGATTAGCAACACCTTTATGGAATTACAGGGTAGTAAGTTGTTGCTCTTTGCTTTGTTACAATTTGCTATTTCCCCCCATTATTTATTGAAAGTATTTTGACACTTGCATTTGAAATGTCTAGATTTGGGAGTTTACTTCACAGAAATAAATACAAAGGTGGATTCTCTATTGTGAACACATGATTGGAATGCTGCTTGAGCTCTTAAATACCATTCCATAATTCATTGTTAAACAGTTGACAACTTCAGCTGGAAGCAGGCATGTAAAAGGCATCTTTTTTTGCCATGAAAGAAAACACCGTTGTAACACTGTGTGACTCCAGTGGATGGAGATATGTCAGCAGATGGTAGTCCAATAAAATTCCAGACTTAGAGTCTTCAAACTGCCATACTGCAGGATTGGGTGAGCACATTACAGTGGGGAAGCACCACCTGCACACCTTGCACTGAAACTGCCCCATGGCCATCAAAGAATACTTTGCAGAATGTAGTAGAACTAGTCAGTAATGTCTTGTGTTGCTGGTTATTTTCGACTGACATTATGAAGAGGTGCTGCAGTTGACAGCAAAGATTATAGGCATGAATACCTCTACTCCAGTAGATAGGACTTTTGAATGCAAAACAGTTACTGAGTCTGCATTGCAGTTCTGTGTGAGAATTCATGGCTCAGGGCTAGTTTACAAACAGACTTGTATTACAATATCCATCTGTAGCTGGTGCAAACTGACTTTTAAAACTTATCTTTTAAAGCAAAATTGAAACAAGGCATGTTGGTTCCAAAAGAATTGACCCAGAATTGCTTTGAACTCGCACCTTCCTCACAGGTCATGGTTATTTACTTTTCCTTTTAAAAGACAGATGATAAACACATTTTCTGGTTCCTGAAAGAAACTTGCAGTTATTAGACCTAGGACAGTTACTCAGCATGCAATTAGAGGAACATGATGAATTTTCTAGCAGCTTTCATGGTGAAAGTACGATCCAGACAGGTTTAGCATCCTGAGAAAAAGAAGTTCCCAAAGCTGGCCATAAAATACATTTCCCTTTCTGACTGTTTCTGAAAACTGACTTTACATTTGTACCAACCATGAACAGCACAAGAAATAGCAGACCTGACTGGAGAAAGGATTAAATATAATAATTGGACAAAAAAAAAAAAAAATACAAAGAATAATCTTCTTTAGGTAAAAGACAGGGTTTTCTTGTTATTATCATTGCTCTTCTTATTACCATCATCCTTGTTGGCACATTTTTCCTGAAGAAGTAGAAGGAAAAGAAAAATAAAAGAGGACAAGCTGACATCCAGGCCATTTCCTCCAAGACTCTGATTCCCTTGCAACTACTTGCAGAAATCTACAGGATCTTTGTTTATCAGCAACCTTTTTGAATTGTTTTGTGCTGTTTTCTCCAGTAGGGAGAGGGCAGGGCAGGAAATGACAGGAAAAAGACTAGCTGCTTTTTAGGGTCAGGTGAAAGACACCTTATTAGAGAAAGTATGGGAAGGGGGAGCTTTTCCAGTGCCAGAGGCATAAAATGAAAACAGGCAGTTGGAATTCATTGCAGCCAACTCCCAACATAAAGTGAGAGTGCCTGGGCTTGTTGTGGAAAGGGGGATGAGGGAAAGGGGGGAATCTGGGGTGTCATGAACTTTAGGTCCATTTTGCACCACATCCTCACAACTGTTTATACACCATTATGATGCATGTGAAGTACTTCAAAACTCAGGTGGAGTCTGTTCACATAGGCATTTGCACATTGTTGCAGAGTGTATAGGTCGGGAGTCAACAGCGCATTCCCAACAGTGATATCTGGAGACCACTAACTAGCAATGCACCCCAGGAGTCAATACTGGGTCCAGTCCTGTTTAACACCTCCATTAATTATCTGGATGATGGGGCAGAGTGTACCCTCAGCAAATTTGCAGATGGTGCTGAACTGGGAGGAGTGGCTGATATGCAAGATGATCATGCTGCCATCCCAAGGGACCTCAACAGGCTGACAGGAACCTCATGAAATTCAATAAGGGGAAATGCAAAGTCCTGGATCTGGGGAGGAACAACTCCAGGCACCAGTACATGCTAGGGTCTGTCCAGCTGGAAAGCAACTTGGCAGAAAAGGCCCTGGGGGTCCCAATGAACATCAAATTGAGCTTGAGTCAGCACTGTGCCCTTGCTGCAAAGAAGGTAAATGATACCCTGGGCTGCATTAGACAAAGTACTACCAACAGGTAGTCACATTTCCCCTCTGCTCAGTACTGATGAAACCACACCTGGAGTGCTGTGTCCAGTTCTGGCCTCCACAGTACAAAAGAGACAAGAAAATATTGTAGACAGTCCGGTGAAGGGCCATGAAGATGATGAAGGAACTGGACCATCTCTCCTATGAGGAAAGGCTGAGACAGCTTGGACTGTTCAGGCTGGAGAAGAGAAGGCTTGAGGGAATCTTATCAATGTATACAAATATTTGAAGGGAGGTTACAAAAAGGACAAAGCCAGGATCTTTTCAGTGGTGCCCAGTGATAGGACCAGAGGCACTGGGGTCCACCTGTAACTCAGGATGTTCCCTCTGAACACTGGGAAAATATTTATTCACTGTGAGGGTGACCAAACACTGGCACAGGTTACCCGAAGAGGTTGTGGAGTCTGCATGCTTGGAGATAGTCAAAACCTGTCTGGGCATGGTCCTGCATGGTCCGTTTTCCAAGTGGTCCTGCTTGAGCAGGGGGGTTGGATAAGATGATTTCCAGAAGTTTCTTCCAACCTCAACCACTCCGTGATTCTGTGATTCTCTTACTGAATCAGCCAGGGCTCTTCCTAACTCAGGTGATTCAGCTGTTTTTCTTATGCCTATGGGGATCGTGGTCAGCATCCTGCCCCTAACTGTCTTCATGGAACTCAGAAGTTACAATAATCACTCAAAATCTGGATTTACTCAAGAAAGAGGTAATAGAAGTGAGTAGCAGTAAACTTTTCCTGACATTATTACCAGCTTCGTGTTTTTGAGGTATCATTTGTGTATGTAGTCGTGCATGTGCTTTCTTTTCTAAACTATCGTGTTTTTCTACTCTCTTCCCATGGGGAGCTGCTGGACTGCATGCTGCCTCTCTGTCCTAAATTTTGCTCTCTGCACACCACATCACTCCCTTTGAATGCAGACATGGAAAAAATGACCCACTCTGTTTACTGGTAATCTCATTAATAGATCTGTGGCACAGTGCGGGTGAGGACTTCACCTCACAGCTGGCACCAGCGTGTGACGCAGTCTATTGCAGACTGAGTGGTATTGCATAGCGAGTGTGCACAGAGTCAGCAGTTGGTGGGGAGAGGTAGACAAGAACAGCAGCAATCACTTCCATTTTTTTACTCATGTTTTGTCTCTATATAATATGGAAGATAGAAACGTCAGAGACAGTTACTGTGTCACTTCCATTTAGAGCTAATAGGCTGCAGGGCTAGAAAACCAATTTGAGTTCAGCACGCTCTCAGATGCAATGTCAGAGACCTGCACTGTTGAACAGACTCTGAAATCATGACAGCTCCCAAAAGCAGAAGAAGAAACACTGGAAGGTCCTGTTGGCCCATGAGCCAAGTAGTTTCATGCTTAAAGGCAGCAAAGTCTTGAGATTCTTTAGATGGGATGATCTGGTTGGGTTTGCCACCAAATGGCATCATTTGGGTCCATGTCCATGTCTGAAGTGCAAATAATGATCTCACCAGAATATGGGGAGTGGACTGGAGAGGAAGAAGGGCATGTTTGGATCATTTTTTTTTTTTTTAAAGCATTTCTATATATTGAAAAACAGCTAAAATAATGATGCGTGCAATTCTTTAGGATAATTATACTGTAATATCTCTCTTTGGAATCTGGAAAGCTATTGTTAGCACATGAATCTTTAAGGAGCTGTAATGGGCACCTGGAGACATAAGTGCTCTCCCAGAAAGGGTACCTAAGAAAGCCATTATAATTTTCTGTCAAATAGAAAAGTAAATACCTATATAAACTAATATTATCAACCAGTGAATACTGCCATTGTCAGCAGCAGGTGTCAGGTACTGCACATTCAGATCTTTGATTGCTTTCTCAATGCTGCCTTCTCCTAGGCAATATTCTATTTTTGCACACATATTGTTGTGCTAGAAATAAAACCAGATTGCAAGTTTCTCTGATCTGTGAAGCTTCTCTTCTGCTTCGTAGACAAAGCAATGCATAAGCCGGGCAAGTGACCATAGAGTAGACAGAGAATTCCCCAGGTACTACCTTGTGCATGGAGACTCTCTCCCAAGGTCAGGCTCCCAAGACTCAGTTTTCTGTACACAAGTTGTGAAAGCAAGTCAAAAGCAGAATGGTATGTGCAGTGGCAAAGAGTGAAGAAAGGACAGACTGTAATGAGGTGCAAGTGCAAACAACCCTCTTTGGTGTTAAGAGCCATTAGACTTTTGGGTAAAATAAACTTACTATCCTTCTGTGAAGCAGGATACACCAGTAATTAGGGAGCCTCACACTTTGGAGATCTGCATGCCCATAGTTGTTCTGCCACAGACTACCTCTGTGACCTCTGGCATGTCATTTAAGGTCAAAATGCTCCAAATTTTTTATATACTTTACCTTTACTGAACTCCAGTTCTGGCTGGTCAATCAGGTAAACAGAGTTGATATTTTGGAAGCCTGGCAGCTTGGATGTGTAGTCTTAGCTCTAATAAAAGATCTTGGCCAGTCAAAAGGGAAGCAGAGGGTGTCTGCCAGTGTCTAAAGAGGCAGCACTTTAATACAGAGCGGGGTGCAGCCTTGAACAGGGTGAGGATGGACTGTGGGGCAGCTCAGCTGCTTCTCTCCCCTGGGAGTCTGGACCCCCAAAAAGTGGTAATGGGGAGGAGAGGGTGAAAGTGAAGGGGAAAAGAGTAAAACTGTTTCCTTGTCCAAGAATGCCTAGGTCAGTTTAACTGGCTTTAAAATATTGTCTATGTGAGTATGAGAAATATCTTTGTCTCCCTGAGCGTGCTCTTAGTTTATAGTGAGCTAACTAGGTTTATCAGTGACATTTTTCTGTCAGATATGTGGTGCATTGCACCGCTCTTCAGAAAAACCTATTAGTTCTATTACATTATATATACATACAGGCCAGTGGACTCTTCAATGTGCAGTGGTCTTTTTCAGTTTAATACATAGCAACACAAGAATTATCTGCTCTTTGAGTTTTAATCTGTGAAATTCGGTTGGCAGAAGTGCTTAGCACAGGATTTTATTTTTAGTTTTATGGATATTTGATTATAGGCAAATGAAGACCAAGCAGTAGATCAAGGATATATGTATGATAGTTATGACGATGAAAGTTTTTAATTCAAGAAAATAATCTGTGGTTACAAAAAATTGCAAATTTAACATTCTGATTAGGCAAAGCCATTGGTATTCATTTTATGGATATGGAGCAAAATGTAGGTAGTTAAGAAAAAATGTAATTATGAAGACTGAGCTCAGACATCTGGATCCAGCCCTGCAACAGAGCAGAGAGTTTATGGCATGTTTCATCTTAACCTCTTAATGGGCAAACCAATGAATTCTAGCCCACCTTTGTCTTTTGCTTTTCAGAAAGTAGGGGGCATATTTTTAAGATACAAGCTTCTTGTAAAGCAAAATTAGTCTCAAGGAAATGGTCACATAGCTGTAAAACTGCAGATGGGAATGTTGCTGGAGAAAAGGGACAGTGGATAAATAAAATGTCCTTCCATAGAGGTAAAACGCAAATGCATTAATTCAATACATGAATAATTGCTATTACTGGCAGCCGTGCTGTTCATAATTTCTCAAAGGTGCTTCTCAAATCAGCAATTATTTTTAAACAAAGTATTTACTAATTCTGATTTCCCTTCACAATTGTTGTGTTACATTATGATTTACAAGCAAATAGTACAGAACAAAATATGAAGGTAAAAAGAAAAAAAGAAATCCCTACAGAACTGGTGTGTGAACACAAAGCTATTGAATGATGATTTACGCCTGGAATAATCACTGCCATGAGCCCCATTGGAGTGTGCAGCTGGAATTAGAATTCCTGAGGAGGAATCCTAAACGAAGGGCTGCAGCAAGATCTGTCTTCTTTTTTTTTCCCCCCTTTTTTCCTGAAGAACAAAAAATCCTCGTCTCTCCCTGTCTGGACAGAATGGTTCTGTCCCAGACAGAAAGGTCCCCATAGGCCAAGCTATTCATGTAGCACCAGGCTGCCGGGAGTACCAAGCTACGGCAGGGATGGGGAGCAAAACCAGGGAAACAACTGCAGTGCCTGCATGACAATTAGCATGGTACAGACTGGTTTTGCTTGACAGTCCTGAAGAGAAAGAGAGAGAAAGGGAGTAAGGGAGAAGAGACAAAGAAGAAAGAAAAAGAGAGAAAGAAAAGACAAAGAAAGCAGAAAAGGGAGAAAAAAAGAGAGAGAAAAAGTATTTGCTAAATAAATGTGTGAATAAATTCACTAAGCATATTCAAGGTACCACGGCTGATTGTGTTTCTCTTTTTTTCAGGACTTTTTTAACTGTTTGTCCAGGCTGTTTATGAAGACCACAATTGAACTTGTGCTTCTTTGACCAGAGGATTCATTTTAACAGAGTAAAAATCCCTATAAATAAGGACAATCCCAAACTGAGCAGGTGTAACTGAATTCACTGAATATTTATTCTCCATTGTGTCAGTAATAAAAACATTTTTCAGTATAACATTGCAAGGTGATGTATGGGGTTTTATGCACAACACTGCTAGTAAACCCAGCAGGAATAATCAATGTATATATCTGTGTGTGAAGGGGAATAGAAATAGCTAGTTACCACCCCCATATCATGTCCCCTGGAAAAGCAAATTACTTTTTCAACAAGGGAAAGAGACTTTTTTATCATGTATATAAGAAGTGGGTCCTTAATTCTAATTGGGATTATTTTGATGATATTCCAGTCTGGAAAGCATTCATTATTCCCCTGTTTCTCCCCACCCACTCACACTCTGCTATTCATGATTTTCCTGTCATGCAGACATCCCAACTGTGTTCTCTCTTTTATTATTTTATTCCACATATTTGTAAAGTACTGTATTTTCAGTTTTGGTTAATGTAAACAAAGAGATCATCTTAAATTTCCCGTAATCCACTAGTTTAAACCGTCGTTACGATGGGTTTCTTAGTCTTTAAAAGCTTTCACCTTTTATAATCTTTAAGACTCACTCACCATTATTACCCTGCACATACAATCACAATAAAAGCTTTGCAGAAAGAGGAATAACAAAATGCTAGGCAAACCTAACCAACCAGAAAAAATAGTCCTACTAAATAATATATATGCTAAATACATGCATGCAAATTTATATGCATTTACATAGAGATGGATCTATACATACATGTATAGAGATTCATATATAAAGGTTCTTCAGTTCTGTGACTGATACCTTAAACCGCTGTTGGCTTCCTTGGATATCCAATGGTACTTGACAGCTCTCTGAATTTGGCCCTTCTTGATATTTCAGATTGTACCTCCTGCTTCATTTGGTTTCTTTGCCCCATGTGGACTGAATTGCTCCAACTGATCTGATTGTCTTAGTATTTACCCCAACTAAGACTTGGCCCTTCAACACCTTCAATGGGGGAAAGTCTTTTAGAAAGATCAGTCAGACTGATGGTCAAAAGCCAAATGTCTTAGTGTAGCCCAGTAGTGTGATGCATAGGGAAAGGTTCACATGGTTAAGTTGACCACGTGGGAATTTTGTATCTGGCAGCTGAATCAGTTTAGATTGCTGTGAGACCACGGCCCAAGAAGTTGGAAGGGTCTTGAAGACCCTGTATACCCTGTATATCTCTTGGGTAACTTGTGGGGACATGGAGCATCTGCTCAGTTTGCATTCAAATAGAACTTTGGGAAGAGAAACGAAAAAGAGAGAAATGGAGAGGATGTCCATGCACTGAATCAGCCTTTGTGAGCACGCTGTATCGTGTTATTTTTATTTTGGAATGGATGAACTTGGAACATCAGAATAGACAGGAACGGTTTACACTATTTTTTAGACAAATTATTCATATGAATGCTTTCTGTGAAGGAAGGAGCATGGATTAGTAGGAAGGTGATGGAATTGGGCTTCAGGGAGGGGAATGGGGACTATTGGGACTGGTTGAGGGATTATGTCTGTGAAGAGAACTCAGAAGACATGGACAAGTACCATGAGGAAGTGGACTACACAAAAGCGAGCATCAGCCCCACTTTCTCCTTTCCTTTGCAAATGCCAAAACCGAAGTAGCCTTCTGCCTCTAAGGGCCTCTCATATAAGTCACAAGGAGTCTGGGCTTCCCTGGGAAAGACTGAATTTCCATTCCCGACTCCCCGTGATACTGGAGGCTTTGTCTGAGCCAAGAATAGGGATAATCTCTACCTGTCCTGGGGTTAGACATTTCTGTGTGGTTCTTCTGTGTGAGACGGTACCTGCTAATGGAGAAGGGGAAGGTATACAGAAAAGTCTGTATATCTTTTCAGAGGCATGAGCTCCTGGCTCTAAAAGGATGACAAGGTGGAGCAGAGATCTGCTAATATGTGTCCTGGATGTAGAAAAGCACAGCTGTAACTGTAGCACTGTGATCCACATATATAAATTTGTACAAGTATCCTACCAATAGGATCATAAAATATACTTTGCCTAGAAAGACTCTGTTACTCCACTACACCTGTCAGACACCAGCTACACATATCATTCTTCCTGCCACGGGACTGGGAATAACTTTATGAATGCAAGTGCAAAGAATATGGGAGATCTTAGCCCCTCTGCTGTTCTGTAGTATTTGAAGAGTATTGAAGTTTTCACTGTTTGTCTCCACCTCATAAGCAAATCAAATTGTTCTGCAACTATAACCTCTTGTAAATTAGTATCTAATCAAACCTATATCCACCCACATTTTTTCTCTCAGGTTGCAATTTAATGTTTGATTCCAAGTCATTCATAAAAAATATTAAAAGAGAAACTAGGCCGAAAATTGACCAGGAAGAGATAAGTAATTCTGCTCGTTATTTTCTCCTTGTGTTCTGTGATGTCTCAGACGGCTTTGAATCCATTTCACACATACATATTTTATGTGGTAATTTTTAATCAGAATATTGTGTAATACTAAGTCAAACTCCCAAGAAACTAGGAAAATTATATTATGTCCATTCAGATATCTGTACCAGATAAGCTAGAATTTCTGTCAATGACTAATAGCTTGTAAATATCAGGCATATCATGTGGTGATGAGTACTACATGTAATACATTTGACTTGTAATTTTAGACTGCACATTTTCCTCCAAGCATAAACACACACAAACCCACATTTTTTTCCTTCTTCGAAATATCTGCTCTGGGTACTTGAAACCAAATACTTCTCTGTAAGGTTGATGGATGGGTAATTCACCTCACAATCTACATGGAGATTTTTGAGCTACAGTATTGCCACACCAGGCTCTTGCCACCTCTACTCCCAGTAATTCATTCTGCACCAGAACATTTTCTTCTATCGCAGCATCTTGTAAGAAATTAAGTCAATTAGAGTAGTACAAAGGGATAGGTTAGATGTTAAGCTTGTGGAGGAAATATTTTGATATGGTTCCTCTCTTCCAATTACCTCTCATCTTCCTCTTTTCTTTTCATCCTCCTCCAAGCAATATGATACACAATAGATGAAATAGATGAGTAGGTTCTTTGTGACTCAGAACCTCCCCAGGAGAAAAGGGAAAATGTCTGTTTTAATATATTGTGGGAATATACTGACTCAGCACAACCTCATGCCACTTCTTCCTTCTTGCCTGGCCTGTGATCCTTACATAGCCACTCCTCTTCTCCTTCTTCCTGGACTGAGTTAGAAGATGTTAGCACTGCATTTTCTAATTAGAGGCTTTGTGGCACAGCCTACAGTGACAGAAACTGGCTTGTATTTACTCATGCTCTTTGTAACACACCTGAAAAAGAGTCTGAGAGACAATTTGTCATAGCCAGACTGATTAAACATGGGCAATTTCAGGACAGCTTCATCCATCTTCCATGGAGACTTGATAGTCATAGAACAAATTGGCAACTGTGGTTTACAATATATGTTAAGAAAACTTTCCATTGTAACGAAATCACATCCCTTTAGTGGAAAGCAAAGATTTTGATAGTTACATCTTAAAACAGCCAAAAGTCTGCAGCCATGTTTTTTTTTTTTCTCATGTAACATGGAAATATCTCCATAGGAAATGGCAAAGTGTGGGTTTGATTCAGTATCTGATGTGCCATTTTCACTGACAGTGAAGTCAAGGGTAAATAAAAATACCTTTTGAAAAGATTTGACAAAATATTATTTATTCACTTTTCACTACTCACTTTGGGACTTCAGGGATGGGTTGACCCATTATTTTATTTACCACCATACCAATGATTGCCAGAGACACCATATTCTAGTAAGACAAATTCTGAAAGCTAATTACGGGTGTGGGTGATGTGACAAAGACTAAACCTCTAGTGACTTGGACGCCTTCCCTACTAAATACCAATTTAGTACTATAGCAGACTATTCTGTGCTAATTGTCTTGGATCTAACTACAGGTAGAGGCAATGTCATTTCTGTGATTCCTGAAAAGTCGTATTCTCTTCCGTCTTTCAGATTCTGCAGTAGGTTGAGACTCCTGTCCTGCAGCTGTTCAATGAAATCGTCTGTAGTTGTCATCTCAGTTCATTCATCATTTAAAAATTGCTTCAGAGTTTGCACCCCCAAATGCTTTTAAAGTCAAGTAACGCCAACCACTTGAAAAATTGCTGCTCTCACTTCTTTTGAAGACTTCTATCAGGATAGAAAAATCGTAGCTTAATCACAGTTTTATTTGAAAAAGAAGAATACATATTTACTTTGATTATATTTTTGAGTTCCTAAAGGCCAGATCCTGTTCCCACTGGTGTCTGTGGCAAAATTCCCATTAACTTCAATGGCAACAAAAGCAGCCCCATAGTTTGCATAATCTGCAGAAAGTAAATATTTTAACACTTGTTATCTGTGATATTTAAGTAGCTAATAAAAATGTGCATGTAAAACTGGTTCATATTTATTTAAGCTGGTAAAAAAGTGACTTTCAAAT
The DNA here is from genome assembly GCA_013400375.1 of Thinocorus orbignyianus. Taxonomy (NCBI): domain Eukaryota; kingdom Metazoa; phylum Chordata; class Aves; order Ciconiiformes; family Thinocoridae; genus Thinocorus; species Thinocorus orbignyianus. The sequence continues at coordinate 1,601,580 of VXBW01001079.1, read as the reverse complement.
AGGACAAAATATAGGACAAAAACATCCTGTAAATGAAGACTCAATAAATAAAGCAGAATTTTTCCTCTTTTCCTCCCCCATAGCAGAGCTTATGCTTTTTAATAATGTCACAGAAATATAGTTGTGAACATTGAAAACAAATAAAATGTACTTCTTATGGAGATAAAATGACAAATAATGACTTCAAGTCCTGAATTCTTCCACTACAACACATGCATAGATATTTATACAAGGAGTAGGTAAATTGACAAACTACCCTACTTGAGCTTATTTCTGCAAAAGCCATCTCAGCCCAGTTGCTAATATGCTATTTATCCATTAAAGAATGTTGCTATAGTTACAATACCTATTGCAAAAATAGTCTGGTAATATGAGAAAGTAGATGAACAATGCAGAACAAACAAGCTTTCATATTTCTAGTGCTTGTATTTTTTCACATGTACATGAAAGTTGAAAACCCCTTTACTGTTGGCTCTGTTTTGAATTAAAGCCTTAGAAGAGTACTTTTGTACTCAGTGGACCTATTTTCTTGTACATCTGGTGTTACAGGAGCTAACTTCTATGAATCAAATAAAGACTCCAGTCTAAGGGTTTAAGTAAAATTTTCACTATAGGACTTTAATGAGTGATTACATAGGAAGATCAAAACATCACGATTTAACTTAGTTCTCCCAGATCTCATTTTGAAAATCAGAAGGTGGAAGCAACATTTTTTATTGATAAAGTGAGCAAAACAAGTAACGTCACAATGTCAATTTTACATGGCCATATTTCATCCTAGAGCCACACGTTGGCTGTATTTCACATGAAGACATATTAGGTCTGTTTGATGTCCCCCTTTAAATTAGCCCTGTTGAAATCCTTTAACTATATAGAAGGGTACCTACACCACAACCCAACTACTTTCTCTTGTGATATTTTTGCACCAGAATTATAACATAAAGTGTAGTTATGTGTAAGCAACATGTAGATAGATGCGGTGGTTTAACAAACTCCTGCTAATTTTAAAATTCTGTCCCATCTAAAGAGATTTTTTTTTAATCAAAAAGGAAACATTCTAAAAGTAATAATTCCCATCTAAAAAATTGTGCAATTGGACATGTATTTTACAATTTCTGGAGTAGAATCTGCATAGCTGAGCCTGATTTAAATAAAACCAGGATTAGACTAGTTCTTCCAAATGAAGAACTCATGATGTAAGTTATTTGGCTTAATTCAGGTTAGGATGAAGCTCTGGAAAAATTCCAGAAAAGTAAACGTAGTTAGATCAGTCTTAAAACCAATTTGATATCAAAGGCATTTTTATTCTGCAAAGTTTTTGCAGTCATTCTATTTCTCAGCCAAAAAAAACAAGTAGTTTGGACAATGTTCCTCTTAAGGTAATCTTGAGTACTTTGTCCATTCCCAGCTGAAGAGACAAACCGGAAGGCATGTAGGTAACATCTTACTTTTTGATAACCTCAGTAAAATTGAATCCAGAAGAGGCTACGGTACTTTCTACTGGAATGTCACCTGTATAGGCAAGTATTGAGTTTATCTGGCTTTTAAATACTAAAGCCCTGATATAACAAATTAAAAAAAAAAAAAGAGTCATAAAGTGATACTGTGCCTGTGGAAGAAGATAATTTAGCTGCTCAGTTCATCATCTGGTGCTTGATGATGCCACTGCATAAATGTCAGTCCTACTGTGGTCTCTGTCTTGGAAAGAACCAATTTAGTTCCCTCACAAGTATACCCCAGGCTGGGTTCCAGTTTTCCTCAGGCTCCTACTGCTGGGTGTCAGGAACAAGAGTGCAAAGGAGATGACAGAGGGCAAATTCTAGGCAATGAGAATATGGCAATCAACTCTATAAAAGAACATGCTTGTGCTAGTGGGGTGCATGCCACTTTGCAGCCCTTGTTTTGGAGGTATGATCATTTGCTGGGGCAGATGCAATTGACAGTATAGATATAAGGTATTGATTAGTCAGAATTTACTCTCTCAAGGCTGAGAGGCTTGTACAGATTGCTACCTTAGCACCTCCAATTCCTTCTTTTGCCAGCTTTGTGTTTGAAGTTTGGCTGTTGTGACTACTCCAAGGTATGAGCTCAGGTGAATGGAGTAGTACTTGCCCAGATCCCGCCCAAGCCTGGCTGAAACTCACAACCTTTTGCCTATGTCACCAGACGCCCAGGTCTTAGTAACTATGCCACGTGCAGTGGCTTTGGCAGAAAGAACAGCAGATGCTGTCACTGGGGAGTTTAGGTCTCTGTGACTGTCTTTTATAGCTGCTTTGCCAGAGGATTTGTTCAGAAAGAACAGAATTTTATGCCTTTGGTTTTTTTTACAGTGGTGCCCTAACCATGAAACAATGAACAAGGTTTAGATACAGAAATGCTCCACCACTGCTACTGAGGGAGTGTCCATCATGCCCCTGAGAAAGGGACAGAGGAAGCTGGAAGAAGCATGGCTAGATCTCAAAACATACGTTTGATAGATCTCAGCATAATATATACATTTTAGCAGTGGGCTGTATAATGCAAAATGCATAAAAAGTCTTGAGGACAAGGTTTAGAGCAAGAATAAACAGCTTTGGAGGCATTTTGTGTAGGAGAAAACTTGTCTGCAGAAGGGGATAGGCAGTTGTTTCCTCACTACGGAAGACATTGACGGAACAGTATTGTGTAGGATGGTAACCGTTAGCCAAAGATGCTCAGTTATCAAGTCTAAGTTTGTATTTGACTCTAGGAATTGGAAAAGTTTGTTTCCATTTTATCTGAGGAAGTCAGCACAGCCTATAAAACCCCAATTAACCAGTTAGCACGATCCTGTATTACACTACTGTATTCACAGTTTGGATCATGCAGTGGAGTGCTGTATGGAGATCCTTCCACCAGCAGAACTGAGGGACAGACTGCTTAGCTTAAATGTAGTACTCTGCCAATATATCTGCTAAGTTTTTGGAAACTATGCAAATGTCTCTGGATGGTACTATATGGCCCTTCTCTACTGGCCAGCTTCTCCATTGTATGTCCCTTGTGGTATTTTGAAGTTGCTGGATGGGAGGAGGAAATTGTGAGATAAAGTATTCAGCTATGAATGCTCTAAAACATCTGCTGTTGGTCCCTGCTGGTGGACTGACAGTGTGCTAGGTAAATCAGTCCTCATATATGACAGTTTTTGTGTTCTCTCCTCGAAGTCTGAATTTACCAAAGTCAAACAAACCTGAACGATGGGACACCTCCATTCTCAAGTTTCACAGGCTAAACTTCAGGGCTCCTTTCAGGCCTTGTCCCCAGTGTGACATCAACTAAATATATATGAATGTTCCCTCAACACCCACCTGCTGACTACCTCACCTCCTACAAAACCAGAAGCTACCCAAAGGACACTTCGTTCTATCTTGATATATTAGTCATTTTTTGTTAGTTCATCCTGCCCTTACAACATTTCAACATATCTAAAATCCATATGCCAGAACTTCTAAGCCATTTCAAATTACTTTTAGCAAATAATAGCCAATGTTAGACAAAGTACTAAGAATTCTGTCAGCTTCATATGCCATGTGTTCCTTCATTTATTGACTAATTAATTTGAATAAAGCAATAAATGCCAATAAAATATTTTTCTCTAATCTCTAATTTATTTTTTTTTCTCTTAGACTTAGAAGATTTTTATTGTGATATTTGCTGATCTTGTAAGGGAAATCTGAAAACCTAGTGAATAAGAAATACAAAAAGTTCCTCTTTTAATATGAATTTTTTTTGTATAAGTCTACTATTTAAATACTGCTTATCAATGTCACGTCTCATTAGCTTTGTTTTCTGGTTTGTTACCTTTTCTTGATCTCCAGTTTCAGTGCCATCTGAAGTGGGACCCAACTAACAAGAAGCACCACTCTACAAGTGGTTATTAACCCTGATTTTAAGGCCCTAGGTACTTCTGACCTCTGGGCAGCTCTGAGTCATCTTCCAATGCTTAGGACCTCTGACAGTTATTTCTCACAGAAATACCACCCTGTTGTCACCTGAGAACTGATGGCTGCAAAACCCTTCCACAAGTGGTGTGGGTTAAACTTCCTTCTCCAGATGAGAGAGCATGTTTGGGAGAAGGCAATGGGTTACTTTCTACTGAAGCAGATTGCTAGACTGCAATATCTCATCATTATCTAACAAAGACCATATTCTGATGAGAATTGCGGATGGAAAAACATGGGCAGTGGTCCAATCAGAAATACTTACTGGGGTTTGGGAAGTCTACTCTGAGGTAGCTGATGGCAGAGGATGAACACAAACTACTCAAAAGGTAAATCTACATTGGGCACCTTTATATGTAGCAGCGCAGACACAACCAAAGAATCACTGCCCCAAAGAAAGTGAACAAAAATTCATTGGAAACATAATGGGAATTTATGTGCCTGACTGGAGACGGAAACCCTGGCTTTCACTCAAAGCAATGTATCACACCAAAATGTACACTGCAGGAAGGATTGCAACCCAGTCTCTTACTTGGATGAGCTTCCTTCCCAGAGGGTCAGGGACGGGCACTCCTCTGCCTGTCAGGCCATGCATAGGTTCTTGTTTCTTTCTTGCTACCTTTTATTGCAGGTAATAGTGGGGCTGCTGTGCCAAGGCAACTCATATTCCCTGCTCCTAGGAAGCAAGCCAGCAGCAATTGCAGGTAGTACTGACGCTGCTGGACTGTTGCGTGACCCAGTTCATCCTCAGTCCTCTTCCTTCAGCCTTCATCCTGCCTTGTGACAATGGGATGGATGAGGAGCTGGTGCTATTATTGCTAAGCTTTACCCACGGGTGTGGTAATTAGACTTCCACACTGCACTGCAATTCCCTGGGAGGTTACTGAAAGGTGGAGAAAGCAGGTAATATTGAACTTCTGCTTCTGAGTCTGAAAAAAGGTTAAAGGAGATTCCCCTGTCCATTCCATCTTGGCTGTGGGCTACAAGTCTCTCTGACTTTTCTGGAAAATGTTTTTTATGAGATTAAAAGGGCCTTTGGCTTTTGGGTCGTTGTGTTACGACAGCACTGCAGTTTAGCAGGACTTTGCTACTGCCATGAAAGTGTGGGAACATCAGGAAGACCAGAACAAAGGCGGATTTAGAATAGACTGAGGATATAAAAATCTATTAAAGACCTTCTCTCGCTTCTTGCCTCCAAGTGAAAAATCAATAAAGTGGTATAAGCCAGATAGCATGAAATGTACAACTCCTAGACCTCCAATTTATGCACAAAGTGACCTTGACCTATTCTGCAATTTCCTATCATTAATTTATTATGTACCTCTCCTAACCATATCACTACAAACCACAATGAAAAACAAAACTTAAGAGCTGGATGTATTTCCTTTCTTTTAAAGAAGCAGACTTAGCATGGAGTAAAAAAACATAATTTATTACAACAAAGGGGGAGATATTTTTTTTTCACTATTCTTAGTCTGACTAAATAATGATTTACTATCTAGAAGCTAACTGCAGAATACATTTAGGAATCATATGACTCTGAAATTTCTGAAAATGTTATTACAGTCTGTACTTTCCTACCTTTAGCCTCACACTGTTTTCTGTGATACTTTCATGAATATATGATCATAATGAAAGCAGGAAAAAGGCAATGTGAAAACAGTTTGACAACCACATTTAGTTCCTCTAAAAGAACTAAATGCATTGTCAGTTGTAAATCAATCTACTATATAAATTGCAATCCAAGTTAGACAATAATTTCCTCTTATATGGACCAGGAAAGACACAGAAGTTAGCTATGTAATTCAGACCACACTGTGGGGAATCACTTGAATTTACAATACACCTCAATGTTTCAATTCCGATTATAATAAGCAGGCTTTGAATGAATGTATGGGGGGAAAAACAGTGGGAAAATCAGTTTCATAGAATAGTAGAATTGTACAATGGTTTGGATCATGAGGAACCTTAAAGATCATATAGTTCCAACTTCCTCACCAAGGGAAAGGACATCTTCCACTAGATCAGGTTGCTCAAAGCCCCATCCAACCTGGCCTTGAACACTTCCACAACTTTTCTGGGCAACCTGTTCCAGTGTCTCACCACCCTTATCATAAAACTTTCTTCCTAGTATCTAATCTAAACCTACCTCCTTTCAGTTTATAACCGTTACCTCTCATCCTATCACTACACTCCCTGATAAAAAGTCCCTCCCCGTTTTTCCCATGAAGTCCCCTTGAAGTACTAAAAGGCTGTTATAAAGTCTCCCTTCTCTTCTCCAGACTGAAAACCCCAACTCTCTCAGCCTGTCTTTGTAGGAGAGATGCTTCAGTCTCTCTGATGACCTTTGTGGCCCTTCTCTGGACTCTCTCCAACAGGTCCCTGTCTTTCTTGTGCTGAGAGCTCCAGAGCTGGATGTGGTAGTTCAGGTGGGATCTCATCAGAGTGGAGAAGATGGGCAGAACCATCTCCCTCAACCTGCTCGCCATCCTTATTTTAGTTTAGCCCAGGATAGAACTGGCTTTCTGGGCTGCAAGCGCACACTGCCAGCTCATACTCAGTTCTTCATCCACCAGTACCCACAAGTCCTTCTCCTCAGGGCTGCTCTCAATCCACCTATTGCCCAGCTCTTATCCATGCCTTCAAACCATGGCAGAGATTGTCTCAACACCAGGACCTTACACTTGACCTTGTTGAACTTTATGAGGTTTGCACAGCTTCTCATCTTCTTGTCAAGCCTTTTTTATGTTGTCCATAATTCATCTGATGCCCAGACAGTAGTCTAGTCCATTCATTTCAAGGGCTGATCTAGCCCTGTGAGTACCTCTTTTCACTAGATTCTACTTTAATTTGCCTATTTTGAGCAGGTGAGTCCTGTCCTGCCACTGACACGTCTGTCGCAGCCACCAAGGAGCCTTCTAGATGACTGAAATCATCAGGGCATATCACCCTTTGCACATTTATGTGAACACAGGACAAAAAACAAGTGGAGACAAGGATTGAAAACTATTCTTATACACAGCCACGTTCCTTAACCAATGGGTAAAGGCTTTCAATATTTTTCCTTTTCAGTCACATATGTGCCAAAACAGTGGCCAAGCTTCAAGAGAAGAGATAAAAATAATATTAATTCAGTACAAGCTCTTGCTCATCAGAAGAGACAGATGTCTGACAATAGACTGGACCACCCTCTTGAGGTCCTCAAATTCCCTGAACAGGTAGTACCAGGGAAGTGTCAAGGACAGGGACATCATCGAGTCTCTGTGCTGGTTTCCTTCTCTCCCTTTTGACAGACCACACTAATGAAGAGCATCTCCAAAAACAGTTGCCTGTTACTGATCCTCTGTGCTCTGCAGATGGGAGGCTGACAGGGAAAGCGTCCCCCTGCCATGGGTACCACGGTGTATCAGATGCACAGGCACAGAGCATTGTGAACTACAGCCAGCTTCGAATCTGTGCCGCATGAATACCCACCGCTTCTTAAAATCCCCAACTCAGCTCAGAGTTTTGCCCTCGATTTCAGCAGGAGCAGGATCACGCTCTCCGAGGGCGCTTGAGAGCTGCTCTGCACCTCGGGTACAAAGTCAGTGCATTCATAAGAGGAGCCCTGTCACTCCTATTCACTGCCCGCTGCACTAAACCCCAGGGAAGTCGTTTCTGGGTCAGTGTCTTGTGCAGTTGTTCCAAAGTCCCGGTCAGGAGTACGGAGGGGACAGACTCAGGACTTTCCAAATGTTTTCAGATTCCCCTCCTTCTGCATGTTGGTTAAAATCTCTAGGGTTTTAAACCTTCAACTCAGGCTTCTGTTGCTGTATTGATATGTGCTCCCCTGGCATTTGGGGACCTTTAAATCATGCCCGCCTTTCACATTTTTTTCCTGTTCACACGTAAACAGTGTGTGAAAAAGACGGTTTTTGCCTGACCTAAATGGAACTTTGCAGGGAGAGGAGCATCAGGCCCAGACTGCTTACATTTTCACACCGGCAGAACGCGTGTCGTAAACTAGTTTTCTTCAAAGCTAACCACACACAAAAGCAGGGCTGCTTTGGCTGAGTGGGAACAACAGGTATAAATAGCCTCCCGTACTTTGGAAAGCAAGAGCCTGGAAAGTCTCCTTGGGTTGTTTTCTGCACATCAGCCTATGAGCTGGGGGCGTTTTAATGCTCTGTTGATGCCACAGGAGCCGACAGAAGCAGGGACAGATTACACCGAGAAGGAGGTAAACAAGTTGTTTACAACTCAGCGGGGCTGCAGTGTATCCTCCTTACATCGGCTGAAAGGCAATGAGAGCATTGGACACCGGGCTGCTGATGGGAAAGGATCCCCGGAGCTGCCAAGCTCTGGCTCCAGAAATGTCTGTGGGGCTTCAATAACAGGAAATCACGTGTGCTGTCATTATCAGCTGCTGAGCGAGACAGATGCACCCAGATCAATATCAGTGTCCAATATCAAAGAGCTATTGTGACGGTACCCAGCGTTTTGATCTAAGGAGAACAACAAAAGTATTTTAAATGATTAGGGCTGGCAAAAATCCCCCGACTTTCTCTTTTCTGTTTTGTTTTTGTTTTTCCTTTCTGAGGCAGTGGATTCATCACCATTAAAGGAACTGTAAGTCCTCTCTGCCCAAAGTAACTTTGATCATTATTGATCTAATTAAACTCTGTTTGCTTAAAGTTGCAGTGGGAAAGGGCTGCAAATCAGCAATCTGCCTGGTCTCTTGCAGTAGCAGAGTATCTGTTCACTCAGCTTGGGAATTGGCATGTCCTTCAGCACAGCTGGAACTGGAGTAAGCTTCCCTTGTTATGCCACGTTTTACGCTGTCTAAAAATACGATTAAGGAACAAAGCAAAATATCTTCAGGGCTCCTGTTCCAAGGAGGACCTGGGGAATGGAGGGGTCCTGCATGGAGAGGAGTGTGCTCCCTGCACCAGCATTAGAGCTGTGGGGCTCTTGATCACGCTGTCTTTACAAGACCCAGCTAATTTCTGCAATGGGCTTTCTGTTTCTTGTAATTTGTGTTGTCAAATAAAATACGTTTGCAAACAAGCAAGCCCTTTTAGCTTTGTGGAAATTATACACTAACAGATGAACTCTGTTTTACGTGGAATTATCTCCCTCCTGATATATTAGCCTTTTTTTGTTTGGGTTATGGTTGTTTTGTTTTATTAAACAGCTGGTAGGTTAGGATATCTTGGAAGGATCTGTTTCACGTGTGCTTTTAAAACCATTGCAAGCTGTTGCAGAGAATTCAGTAGTTTCCAGGCCCAGGATGTTCAAAGGAAATCCACAGGTAAAAGCAGGGAGCTTATTTCATAGTCCAAACAGAGGTACTTTTGTTATGCAAGGACAACCCCTGCAGAAGGATTCCTGGGATACTTTGGCCCCTCTGATTTCAGACAGGGAAGAATCTGTGACACATGAGAAATGCACTAAGGTGAATCACGCACTTCTTTCCATTGCCTCAGCTGAGTGACTGCTGTGCTGTTGGTACTTCAGAGAAGAGCCAACAGCTAAAACAGATATTTGCCTTCTGCCAGTTCTGCTGGTGGCTCATCTGTTTGCATTACACACTCTAGCTTGTAATTGCATCGCTGTGTGTTTGCGTGTGAGTGTAAACTGCTCGCATAATCTTACATATCCTGATAAAAGCAGTGTATGAGGATGAGATGGTGCCTTCTGCACGCTAGCCTGTTATATACATCTGTCTTAAGTGTATGTCAGGTGCTTGAAGGCAGATAAGCAGATTTACAACAGGAAAAGGTCCAGCCTTAATTTTATTCTGGGCTAGGGAGCGGCATTGGACCACAGAAGGTTTGCAGATTTCATTCCCTTCAGCTTTGTACCAGCAATCAGTGCATGAAAAAAACCTGTCTCCTTTTAAAGCTGGGAATAGACTTTGGGTGGCAGCAGGGTCTGAAGCACAGGCTCCTCTCATCCAACAGCTGAACCCCTCCTCCACTCCTTTTCAAGACCGTGCCTTTGGCAATCACCTGGATTGACCTGCCTCTAAAGCAGCCCTGCCTGCTTTGCCAATACTACTTCAGCTAGTAACAGGATCGCAGGGAGGGCTGTGATTTCCTCTCTGCCCCAGCAAGGAAAGAGTTAAAGCAGACCGTTTCCAGTGCCTGCCTTGCTGCTGTGTAGTGCCTCTCACCAAGCCTTCTTGCCGGCCCCAGGAGCCGGAGGGAGAGATGGCCTCCAGAGTATAGAGCTTGTCTCCCGTGATAAGATAGATGAGTTCTTAATGCCATTCCTCCCATCCCCAGAGGGACAAGCCAGAAAGGCTGCGAAATAAACAAACAGGGGGAAAATAATGAATGGGAGCAAGGCAACAAACCAGCCCCGCAGTTCGTAGTAAACAAGCGCACATGCGGCTCTTAAGAGCCGAGAGCTGCAGCCACCACCTCCAAGCCCTCCCTGCCACCCAGCGAGGTGACAGCCATCCCCAAATCCCTCCTTCTCGCTTGCTCCAAGCCCTGGGCTGCGAGGTGCCTGGCTCACGTGCTCGGAATGCACCAGTCTATTTTTACAACCGTCTGAGAGCCCTGGTTTCCTCTGGCAGATCCACCGCTAATGCTATTACCCAGCAGAGGAGAAAAGAAATGAAGCTGCTAAAATAACCGTGCATCACCAAAATAGATGGAGAAGGCATTTTAGGTCACTCAATCCTTGCCCCAGCCAGCGAAGGTTGCTCCCTACAGAATAAATCTAAGTGCTCTGTAACTCAGCTTTACATTGATGTATTAGACTTCCTGTTGTGGATGGTTCTTTTTCAGCCCAAATTTTGGTTCTGGGGTATTTTTGTTCAGGAGAAACCTTGACCAAAGTCACAGCATAAACTGGCACAGCTTCAGTAGTCACTGTTTACCCCAGGCGAAACTTAGTCCCTTTTCTTTTTTTTCCCTTTCTGACTGTTTTTAGGACATATAATCTTACTCTCTGCAATACAGGAATGCTCTACAAGGTCACTTGCACAAAATGTAATAAAGTAAGCTTATTGTTTCACAGAGGAAGATTATGTTTGAATTTCTCTTTTCCTCTCTTTGTATTTAAACTGTTGTCTGGTTCACTTTGGAAGAGTTCAACTGTGAAAGTTACACAAGTCCTGACTGCCCTCTCATAATATTTGGTTTCAGACTCTTAACATGTGTTTCAGTCAGTGAAGCAGATATTCCAGGCCTTCTCTGACCTTCTTCAAATATTGTAATAATTGATGGTCATCAAGTGACTCTGTCATTCCCCGGGTGCTTAGATAGTCAGATATACCCTGGATGACCTTCAGTGTGTATCCTGGCCTGCTGACCATTTGTTTTCTTAACTGTTCACTTGGGAGGTCGGTGATCAGAAGGGAGCCAGCCGACCTGACCAAGGGGTTACCTTCTGTGTGGTGCAGCATAGCTGGAACCCCTTGAACTCGTGAAAGAAAATTGGAGGGAGAGATGGAAAACAACAGCTGCAATCCTGGGGTTGCCAAGAGTCACTGCATCTCAGTGGAGACAATGTCATGGTTGCAGTTACACCTGCATTCCTGATCTGAGAGCATTTCCCTATTTCTGAGCTGAGGTGTGTGCTCTGGCCATATCCTAATTCCTAACTCTGCACCAAATCCAGAGCTGCACACCAGCCTTCTCCAGCCTGATCTTGCTTGCCCATGGAAATGAAATCTTGCAGGTGGGGACTAGCTGGGAATGGTGGCGCGTTCCCCACAGCACTCATCCACCCTCACAGAGCACAGGAGTGCTGAGTCTAGATGTGCATCTTTCCTTCTGTCCCTTCTGATCCAGTGGAAAGGCAAAAGGATTAGCTTAAATAATTGGTTCTTTAGAGCTGTTAGACTTCAAAATGGAATGGAGGAATAGTGCTTGCAGACTCGGGAGCAGGCAGGAGGTAGTTTTAAGAAGCTGCTTCTTATCTCAGCTCTTGGTTCCTGCCTCCCAGCAGAGACAGTGCCTGACTGCGTCCTAATTTTGATGTGATAAGATTGGGCTGAACAGGTAATCCAAATGTGCAAAAGCCATCAAGAGAAAAGTATGCACAACTTTTCTTTTTTTGTGTGTGTACAAGGGTTTAAAAGTTGTACCATCAGCAGAGGAGGGAGTTTTGAAGAGAGAGCTGGAATAGATTATAAATAACACACCTCTTTCATTTGAGATAAGGCGAATACCCTTTGTTGTTTGCTCTTGAATATTATAGTACCGATGGCAGCCAGCAGAACAGTCTCATTTATTCTAAGAGAGCAATGGTAAACATACTATATAGGTAGTATGATAGAGTGTTTACCTGTGTAATAAGTCATGCAGTTAAAAATCTAATCATGTTTGCAAATAAGATAACCATGTTGCAGATATTTTACTATGGATGTGGAATATGAATGAAACAACTTTACAATTAGGTGAGGACCAGTAACCCATAGGCTAAATTTAAATGATGGTTCATAGCATAATCTCTAGGGAGTACCTAGACAAGGTGTGAGGGAAGCAACAACATTTCAAATGAGTAAAGAAGAGAACAGGGGAGGATGGTGCGGGGGTCCAGAAGTCAAGGAGAAGGTCATGACAAAGCAACTACTGCAAGCAGCAAGGTGTTTGAATATGCAGATGATTCCTTCAGCTGGAGACCTCCTGAGATAGAGTTATCATTGAGGGCACTGGTAAGAACAACTGGGTAGCAGGCAGAAGCCAGGGTGTCCTGAAACCTGTTAGGAGGTGAAGAGCAGAAGCCTGAGGTAAGAACTGTGAACAAGGAGAAGTTGACACCAGAGCATGCAGAGCAACATGAGAGCTAGAAGAAGAGTTGAAGAGCAGGAAAGCAGTGACAGCAGATCTGTGTTGAACTTCTCAATGAGAAGTTACCAAGGTCCAGCCAGAAAGTCAGCAAGCTAAGAATAAAAAGGCTGAAGAAGGCAATGACAAAACAGAGGATGAAACAAAGCAATGATGGGGGGTGAGGGGTTAGCTACTGCTCTTGTAGATGGAGGAAACTATCTGATCCTGAACTTTTCCCAGGTGCTTTCAGTGGCACACATTTGGCAGAAGAGGAAATTGCATTTTACTGATATTTTGTTATAAAATGCACTTTTTTATTTTTTTTTTTTTTTAAAGAAAAGAATTGTATGGAAATGTAGGCGGAAATGTAGACAGAAATGTATTTATGTTTTTTACAACCATTTTGTCTGTTAAAAGTATGGCTTTAGCCCTTTAAATTTCTGCTTGTTGCAGCACTCCAATGCCTCACAGAGTCCTTCTAAGTAGCTACTATATAATGCCTCTTTACAGTCATCTGCTCAAACTGTATCCAATTAAAAAAAATAAATCTGGGAACAAACTGCTCCCAGTTTCAGCTGGCTGGCAGGTATGAATTCTACTTTCATAAAATGTCTATTCCTGCTCTCAGTTCTGTTTATGTCTATCATGCCAGGAAAACTATATCATGTAACTTTTAATTCATATAGCCTTTAAATTTATCTAATGTTGTCATCTGCAAATAGCATTAGAACAACATCAAGTGAGTAAAGAAAACAAGACAAAACAGCTCAGAAACCTAAAATGTGGTGAGATACCTCATAATGGAATACTGCCAAGAGTTTTTGGGAGTTAAATGTGTCACATTTCATTGGTTTTGGGGATAAATCTTATTGATTTCTGCCAAGGTTAACAGACCTCTTGTTTTCAGTAAACCCAAAACAAATACAAAATCTCTCGGTGGTGATGCCTTCCACCTCATGAGATCTGGAAAACAGCTTACAAGCCTCCCTTACCTAAGACCCATTCACCATGAATACAATTAGCATCAATGTGGAATGGTGCAAGGCATGGAGCTCTAATAATGGCATTATGGCAGAATTTTTGGCACTGGGTTGATCATTCACTCATAAATGTGCTACGGCAAATTTTTGAAACGCAAACCTCCCCACAGTTTGGGAGAGTAAACGCTGCGGGAAGTGCAGCAGCAGCAGGGCACGCAAGCGCTAGAATTTGCACTTGTAAAATTTATAGGGACCAACTGGTTTTGCAGGTGTACTGCCTAACACTTGCATGCACCCAGTTGCCGGAGTGGATAAAGTGTGAGCTGGGGGCTGGAATGCTGGTTGAGGACCAGGGGAGCCGGTGCCTGCCCTGGAGCTGCCGTGAAGAGCCTGCCTTGAGAGGGAGAGCTCTTGGCTCCATCTGTAAAACAGGCCCTTATATGGTATCAAGTTTGGCACTCCGAAATGTAGGTATCTCTAAACACTGCACTTTCTTAAAAGGTTAGTCAGGAAAAAAATGTTCACACTTGGAAAATGCAGGCATTTAAAATAGAAGCCCGATATAAGGCCTTTAGATAATGTAACTCATGTCGAGTCAGACACTTTTATTTTAATTGTCAGACATAATCTCCAGCTCTGTATTTACTACCCATCTGCTCAAAGCGTTGTACTTGTTACCAGATTTACTGGGGGAGAGGAGCAGGGAAGAACAAGAGTGGGAGAGGTGTTGGAAGGAAGCAGGAGACCCTCCTGTGGCTGCTAGGACTGAAGCAACCCTTGTCACTCTGAGGAGCTCCTTTCCCTCTTCAGGCTGCAGATCCAGGAGAGTATGGCTTCTTTTGAAAATCACAAGATGTAACTTTAAAAAAAAATAAAAAGATGCTGTGTAGTCCTTAATTAATTATCCTTCATTTTTTAATGTTCTCAGAAGCATAAGTGAGTAAATGGATGTACACAAAAGTCGGTGCGTTTCCATTTTTAGTGATGACTGCTATTAAGCATGATGCAAATTGATCATTGATATAACAATATTCAGAAACAGTATTTCATCAGAGTTTACCTGCTGGTGACTGTTTCCATTTCTGCTGTGCTTTCCTAGTAATTCTTATGCATGATAGAATAGGTAAATTACTGATTTCCCCTTCTCAAGGGGAATTCATGAGCATGGCTTCCTGTTATAAATACATAACTATAAAGACTTTATTGTTCTTACAGCTGACCACATAATTTTACTCTGCCTATCAGTGCCAAGCAAGCTGCATAGCACTGATAGCCTTTAGGTATTGATTGTGAATTTGAAATTGAAGGATTTTTGGTTAGGTTCACCTTGTTTGATGAGTTATACCTTAACTGTTTCTGATAAGCTGAGTATCAGAAGTCACGTGGCATAAGAATGAAGAAGAAGGAAGAAGTGCAATCATTTTAGACCCCTCTCTGCAGGACTGAACAGCTGAGAACACCAGCTATAACGTACTAATTCTAATAGTTCTGCACGAGAAAGCTACTTTAAGATCCATTGCAACCCAGCCTCTGCGTGGATATATAGCTGTGAATACTGGGATCCAAATCCAGGATATACAAACCCTGCTGAGTGGAATGCTTTGTCACTTGAACCTCCGTATTGCTATAGATGCAGTCTGGGGGCAGAGAGGAGAAGGGGGAATATGATTTCTATTTATATTCTAAATTGATACCTGGCCACTGAGAAGCTGAACGTAATAACTCCTTTTGCAATTAGGTGAACAATTTTGTGGCAAACCCCATCCCACTCGTGGCCTGCTTTGAGCCATCTCTCAGTGCCCATGGTGAGGAGAAGGCAGAGCTGGGCACGGCTGTGCCCTGGCCCCCCGTGCTCCCAGCCCTCCCTCCGTGTAAACACCATGGGGTCGGAATGCCACAGGAATTTGGGGTCAGGAGCCAGCCTCCGAGGGGAGCGGGAAGGAGCAGCTGCTTTGTGTGACGGGCTGTCATCCAGAGCTTACTTAGTTCCTTTGAAGCCAGGGAACCTTCTAAGGCTACGGAGAGGCTCCCCGGGAAGCTCGCAAGGCTTAGGAATGAGGAGACGCCAGGCAGCTTCTCCTTGGAGCTGAGAGCAGCCATGGATGCCACATGCTCTCAAGCATCTCAAGCAATATGATGCCGACACATCTCACCCTTGCTGTCATTCAGGGAAAAGCAGACTCAAAACCCATATGGCCTCTGTTCCTCCTTCAGAATGCAGCAATTCTCATGCAGAAGTGCCATGTGCTGCTAAACTCATGGTAATTTAATGTTTTAAAATCAATCTTAAAACTATTGGAACCGTGGTGGGTGAAGTCCTGCTCTTTGGGTCACAAGAGTTAGGGTGCTTAGCTCAATACGAGAGCCCAGCCTAGGCTTTCATTTACACACTCATGGCCAAGTCAGATTTTAGAATTGAGTTCGTATCTAGTGACCATATTTTGCTCAGAGCACGTGGATACACCCGCAATTCCTAGCTGTGCTCCATGGACGTGTCTATGCTGATATTCACCAGTAGATAAGAATTGAAAATAACTTTCTAGCTGGGTGCCCATGAGGACAAGTCAGAAAGCTGGTCCATAAATCAAGTTAATACTTTCACCTTCTTTGCAGATTTATCTCATTTTAAGATATCCTGTACTGCGCAGAGACTTCCTTAAATTGATCAACGAGAACATCATATTCCTCTGAGACAGGAGCGAGTGTCTCATTGTTCCTTCACTGCCGGGCTGTGTCATTTTGTGAAAATGCAGTTTTAATTCTGAGTTTCTTGATGCTCTGTCACGTACTGTTTGTCACAGATTCAAACTAAAACTGTGCACCTGCAAATTCCACTTAAAAGCAAGAGTTTTCTTTGCTGAGGGAAAATGCAAGAAAGCCTATGTGACATGCACATTAACCCGGGAGAAACAAATTTGGCTAAATTGCACCAACCTGTCATCTTTTTGTTACCAAATATATTTTTTGTGCCTGAAAACAGACCTGATTGTCAGGACTCCCTGAGCACCGTGAATAACTCTTTAAATAGCCACCAATCTTCATATCATTAGTTCCCTGTTCTGAAAACTGAAATGCCCTTTAATTATCCAGCTGTAGGAGCATATAAGATGGTACTAAATTTTGCTTAAGTACAGACTATTGCCAAAAAGGAAGCCAAAATACATAATTATGTTGGCATTAGCATTCTATAGCTGTGTGATATCAAACTGCACAATGGCTGGAACATTCTGTGAAGGGCAATGCTGTCTGGGTAATGTAGCAGAAACACTTATCTAATAGCATGCCCTCCTGTGCCCTCTGTCAGGGAGCCAGCACATTAGTCCTATTATCAGCCTGCAAATACTGGAGGCTTCCACATAGTGGCCACTGCCAAAAGAAACAGTCTTCCCTGTTACAGGAGCAAATGTCTGTGCACATAAATGCAACTGAAGAGTAATTAGATTACAGTGTTTCCAACTGACCCCCGTGCAACAAAATATTTGGGCTTGCTAATTTACATTAATAAAGATCCCACTATTTTTACAGTATGTTTGGTTTAGTTCACAGGTCAGGCATTTTCCATAATACATTCTAAACAGACTATTTCAGTCAAGTAAAGAAAAAATGTCGAGGTGACCTCTTGTAAAATTATCTGTAAAAGCACTGTTTGTCTTTTTCTTCCCCTACGTTGTATAGTATTGTTTTGTTTTGTTTTGTTTTGTTTTGTTTTCTCATGGGTTTAATACTTCATAGATTCAGAGTTTGTTTATTTGTTTTTGTGTTACTTGATGATTTAAACTGAATAGGTAAACAAATGAGGAAAAAAAACCCAAATACTTGTCCAACCAAGCCCAAACAAATATCTGTTAGAAAGCTATTTAGTGTGTTTAGCTCCTCCATTGTAGACATAAGACTACAGTCTGTCTTCATAATGTAGGTTCATTTGAGACAATTTCATTTAGTACAAGAAAGAGGGAAGCAGACTTTTATATGGCATCTAAACCACACAAACAAATAAATAAACAAACTCTAAAATTAAAAGAAATGTCTTGCTTTAAATATTTTTAATAAAACAAATGCCAGAATGGACTTTTTAGGAATAAATCTATCCATCTATTGATGAGCCTTTTCATCAACATTGCAGAGTAAAAAACATCTGTTCATTGGAGCCCATGTAGCTGAATTTATATTAGCTTGTATAAACAATCTATGAGCTATTAAGCCCATCATGTTAAAAATAAATCAGTCCGTGATCAAAGAAGACAAGAGTTGGGGAGGGGAAGGGCAATTTTTGTAGATGGTTTAGACTTCACATTCATAAAATTCCAAAGAATTTTCCTGAAATCTGAAATAATATTGAAATAATATTAATCCCTTCATTCTCTTGAGTCAATTGAAATGACTCTTTATAATTTTAAGAATTTATAGGTGAGGAAAAATGAAAAAAAAATCCTGCTATTTTACTCTTTTGATTAAACACTGCCATTTGTGTAGGATGTTTGTGTCCTATAAACTATTCCTGGAACTGCTGACTGGAACTGCTCATGGGAAAAATAGGTTCTGCTGCAAATAAAAGCTGTCAGGTATCATTCTGCAAATTCCTGCCACTTGTTAGAGATCATAAGGATCCCTCCGTTTGCAGTATGAAAGCTTCTTGGGATATTTGATGGGTTTATATAAAAGAACCAAGGATTTAGTGACTAATTTATTCACAATGCTGAATTCTGTTTCTGCAATTTCATGAAAAAATGTGTTCAAAAATATTTAATACAACATTGCAATTTTTTACACAGTTATGTTGTGACTTTAAAATGGTTCTCTTATATGGTTCCGAGTATGTCATTATTGACAATACAGGTTACCAGTATTTCCTTGCATATATGCAGCTTCAAACCTGCTCTTAAAATAACTGAGAAACGTATTTCTGACTTTTTGCCCTAATCTATTTCTATAGTGTGAACAAGCTGTGGGTATTGGAGAGCAGCCCCTCCTTTCTTTACATAAACTTCCTTCTTTCAGCCACAGGCAAGAGTAGCAAGATGTCAGAAACAAGTCAGTGATAGCTCTCAGACCTTGCTACAATTCAGTGGTCTGGAATAAAAAATAAAAAAAAAGGCAATGAAATGCAGGTTAAGCACAAACTCTTCCTTACCTGAGCATCAGTGACTTTAGGGAAAAGAAAAGAAAAGAAAAGAAAAGAAAAGAAAAGAAAAGAAAAGAAAAGAAAAGAAAAGAAAAGAAAAGAAAAGAAAAGAAAAGAAAAGAAAAGAAAAAAGAAAAAGAAAAGCTTGTACATTTATTTGTTTTTAGAGAAATATGTACCCTTGGCTCGTTTGCCTCTTCATAGAAGTAATGCATCAGCACCCCTAGTTAATCAGAGTCTCAGAAGAGCGTGCAGGCACCTCACTTTCTAATGAAGTTTTGTGTACACTACAAGAAATGATGACTGATTTCCAGTAATTCTTACTCAAACTGATGTTTTACTTTCCGATACAAAGGCTGCAATGTCAGCGCATTTTCTCCGTGTTTCTCTCTGGTACAACCCCTTTTCTCTCGGTTTAATTACCTCTGGATTTTTCTGCACCTGCACCATCTGCACTTAAATCTCAGGATTTCTTGCCTCCCTTGCAATACATACAACACCTTCTGATACTTTCTATGCAATCCACAATAACTGCACACTTTTTCCTGGTACTGCCCAGTACAATACCTCTGGCTTGCTGACTCTGGAAAAATACTACTCAGCAGAAAACTACAGAGTTTGGTAACTTTGGCTCTGGGAGGATAGCAGGCTAAAAATGCACTTTTTTTATTTTCCCATGGCAGAATAAACCGTCCCAGAGAAAGCCGAGGTCTTGTCAAAGATGGTAGGTGCAGTAAAAGGTTAGTGGAGGTGTCACCGAGAGTGGAAGTGGGAGATTTTAGTTTAATCCATCATTCTGCCCAAATATCCAGAACATCCTTCAACAAGTCATTTAACATCAGTTTCCTGTATGAAACATGAGCATAAGAACAATTTCATGCCAGAATTGCAGTGTAACACAGGGATGGCCATGGTGAAGGGGGACACATCTATGGAAATGAATAAAGAATGTAAGGTAAACAGATTTGTATTATACAAGAGAGAGAAAAAAAAAAGAATGATGATTTTATCTTCTCAGGAGGAACTGGGTTAACACTTAGGAAAATCTATTTGGAAACAAGTATGTGCAATCCCGTTATGGATAGACTAATGTTTTTTCTTTGCCTATGAATATTCATGCAATCACTTTTAATTCACCTGGAGAGGTGCTTTTATTGGAACGGAGATGGAAATTCATGCATGAAGGCAGTATCTCAGAGCAGACAACGGAAAGCTGTGCTCAGGCTGTTCTTGCCTGGACACCGCGTGCTGCTTGGTTGTGTGAGTTAAGGATATGGATATTCCGAGATGAGAAAAAGAACAAGCGTGAACACCCATGGCTTTCAAAGAACCTCAGATATGACAGCCAGCACAGGTAGGAGCCGCAGAGGTGGTTGTAACATAGGGACAGTGCTGACTTAGTAGCAAACTCCCTGTCCCAGTGACACATTTAGTGTGTTTCAGCCTCAAAAGGCAGCATGATCCGCCTCTAGCATGGGACAAAACCTAGGGAGAGGGATCAGCCTCTGAGCACAGCCGAAGGGGACATTGTGTGCCAAGGTCTTAACTGATCTTTACAGTACTGTGTCTCTCTGCCTGCAGCATGGAATTGCCGCTAGCCCTGCATTATTAAAAGACACAAGGTTCTGAATTCATCTTGTGTAATTATGGGATTATCCCGGATGCCTAAATTAGGAATGTTGCCACTTCTCAACCCCTCTATGGGCCTCTCTAACTACAAGATATAGACAGTCAGTAGGCAATCTGTACACATAGCTTTCTTTTCTGTTTATTGTGTGGTGCTTTTGATGGACAGTCTCTTTTCATCTCACCCTTGCACAGTCCACACCGAAGATCTCAGCTTCCATACTGTCCCTTTTTGACTGGTTTGAAAATGATTTCTATGCTTTCTTTCATGCTCCCCGAATCATAGTGTGTTCCCTATGCCAACCAAACCCCCCTCTTTCTTATTCTTGCAAAACCTACCTATCAATACATAGAATCTTGAAAAAATCTTGCATTCTGCAGATTAATTTTAATTTACCTACAAAAATAACCTATCTTGTTGTGTCCTGTATCTTACTGGTGTCTCCTCTGATCTATTGTTTTGTCGAGCCTCACAGTTATTCCCATCAGAGACTCATTCATCGGAGACTCCTCATTGAGGCAGGAATTACAGCATTTATGCATGTCACATCTTTGTTAAAATAGCTAATGATGTGACCAGTCCCACAGTGAGACACGGGGATGCTTCAAGTGAATGGTGAAGGGAGGAAAGACACTCTGAGACCTGCATTTGAGCAACAACATCCAGCTCAAATAAGTCCAGGGTTCTCATTTGTTAAACAATTACTACCAATCTGTAAAAATCATGATCAATGCTCACCGATAAACAGTGAAAAGAGGCATACCTGATGACTGCTCAGGATGAATAGTCTAGCCAGCTGCAACCTGAAATGTGTGGATGGGAAATCAAAGGTACTGTGTATAATGGCTCAAGATTTGTATTTAGAAGCTGAAATTATGCAAATCCAAATGTGTGTTAATATGCAAGTTATACCAGTGTGGATAATCAATCAGGAGTACAACTTGCCTGTGGTTGCAGCACATTCTCCGTCACTGCTCGTTCTCATATTGGCCACAGACGTATTTTTTCAGCAGTATCTTCTATAGTTCTCCATACTTCATGAATAAAATGATATTTTCAACATATGGTTGTAATGGTCAAATGCTTAGAAGGCATGGAATAAAGAGTTTGCAAGGGTTGTTTTTTTTTGTGGCTTCTTAAATACTGCTGTCTGCTGAATAAAGGTAATTGTCATTAATTTGTCACACTGTGCTGACTGAATCTTCTAAA
The DNA here is from genome assembly GCA_013400375.1 of Thinocorus orbignyianus. Taxonomy (NCBI): domain Eukaryota; kingdom Metazoa; phylum Chordata; class Aves; order Ciconiiformes; family Thinocoridae; genus Thinocorus; species Thinocorus orbignyianus. The sequence goes on along the minus strand of VXBW01001079.1, from coordinate 1,579,921 downwards.
CGTACAGTACTCCTTTCCTGGTCTTTACCCTGCTTAATTTTCTTTGAGGTCATAATGAGATAATGCTTTGATTTATGTTGAAAATAAAGATTAATGCTCTTGCATGCAAAAGAGTCAGTGAAAGAAATGAAAAGAATATACCTATGATTAGGTTCCATTGTCTAACATTATTTCAATTAAATTCATAGAGTTTGAACTAGCAGATCCTTACAGTTGGCAAGAAGCAATGACAGAAGTAACTAACTTTTATTCAAGGTCTTGAAAGATATTAGCCAAACAATGAAGTGAGAAGAAAGACAGAGGTACACATCAGTGCCTCCAAACATAGAACAGAAAGGTTTTTCCTGTAAATTGTCAGCAGGTTTTTGGTTTGTATGTTTTTTTTTTTCCTTTTTTTTTTTTTTCTTTTTTTTTTTTTTCCAGCTAACTGATGTTATAATGTGTACCAATCACTGTTTCTAACACATCTTAATCATCCTTAAATTCCTACAGTTCTCTTTGTAAATGTGACATATGGAAGATAGTTTCCAGTCTACATAGATTATCAGATATGCTATTCAAGGAAACACTTTTTAAATTATTTAGGGTTTTTTTTTTACAGGAAAAACCTTATTGACCTCTTATCTGGTGCTGATCTTCAACCTTTCAAGAACTTCCTAGTCTAAAATAATTCATGCAGAAAAATCTAGGAAAACTTTCTGAATCTGGAAAGTTTCTAAATTACACCACTACCCAGAATGATCCAATATATTCTGAGCTAATCAAAGCTAGTCAATGGTGCTCAAATTGGCAGTGAAAAATGCAGCAACCTAGATTTACATTAATTTCATTAGAAATTGTTAAAGTTGATAGAAGAGCCTGGCATTCAATTTATGAGTACTTACTCCTATACTTTGTTAAAATAATTCTGTTCTCACCACTATCTAACCAAAACTGATATATTTTGGACAACAGGAAAAATTTTAAAAATTGGGATTATATATCTTTTACATTCATTGTAGGGTTCCTCTTCCTAGGAAGAGTATAGCAGAAACCTATGACTTCATGAGCCAAAAACCTGGAACAATTTTACCAAAACAATATATTAGTTTTTAAAAATTAGTATGAAAAAGCTGAGAGGTGTATATGACTTACAGCAGTAATCAAATTAACCTTCATTTAAATATGTACACATTTTAGAAAGTTTTGTTTCCCTTAATTCTTTTGTCCATTCGAAATTAATCAAAAGCAAGGAAACTTGCTGTACATAAGCAAGGATAATACCTCTTTCCCTACTTGAAGCAGAGAAATATTGCAGAAATACTAAAATAACAAGAATGTTTCTTGCATAGTGACTAGACCTTTCTATCAAAACATTTTTCACTGGAGTTTATTTCCCTTTTGCCCTACCAGACACTTGAGGTCTGCTGACACAAAAGCCACTTTTCTGAAAAGAAGACAGAAAAATATGTATCTATCTTTAACATTTTAAAAAATAGGACTGATTTTAAGATGAAAACAGCAACATTTGCAACTAGAATTATGTGAGACACTTTTAAAGAAGTGGATTACTCTTGTCACTGGAGTTACCCAATGCTGTAAGCTGTAGGTCTGGTGACAAATGCCTGCAGAATCACAACTTGATGTCATATATTTCCTGTCCTTATTCAGGTAAATAGTTCTTATTAGTCACACTGAAAATCATGGACTAAACCCTGAAGCTTTTGCTCTGTGCTTAATCAGTTGTCAGGCAGGCAGGCCTCCTGGGAAGTTGATGGGAGTTTGCCTGGGAAATGACAGAGTAGGAATTTATTAAAGCCCTTAAAATTGAAATGTATTCATAAGATTTACAGGATCAGGCCTCTTAGCATGAACTAAAAATGTTGATGGAAGTTGGTCATTCAAAAAGGTGTAGAAAAGCTGAGCTGGGCCAGGCACAATTCCAGGCAGTGCCTGCCGTGCCTCTGGATGTTGTGGGAGTAGGGCAAGGAGAAGTGACTGATGTAGCTTGACAGAACACTTTAAAATGACACATTGAGCTAGATTCAGTGAAAGGGTAATGGACAGGTGGTTTTAATTTCCAGAAATTTAATGGTTATTCAACATTCTATGTCATTAGTGATCTTGTTTAAAACTTTATTGAATAGTGATATTTTTTTGTGCCCTGGTTTAACAGTGCAACAGCTCTGTTATCGCTACAGCCAGCAAAGCACACATATTGAAAACTTATTCTCAGTGGAAGAACTGAAAGAACCACTTGCACACAAGATATTCATACTTATTTTCATCAAAGAAGTTATGTGAGGTGAGAATTGGTCTGTTTTTACTTCCTCAGTATAAAAATAGGATGAATGCATCTTGAAATCCATATCTGAAGATATATTTACTCACTACACTACAGTAGTTGAATTTGAATAGTTCTTTCAATTGCTACTTTAAAGTTATTTTTAAAAGTGAGAAGTAAATAAACATGTTCTCTTTGCTCCTGAGGTCTTTGATTGAAATATTTAACATACAAAAAGAAACTGTTTTCGAAGAGATCTCTGGAAATCAGATAAAATATTATAAAATGCTCCTTATTTTTTCCAAAATGTCAGCTCTCTTCCTCAAATCTAGCCATTCCTTTTAAACAAAGATTCACATCCAAATTTATCCAATTTTCTGTCTCAAATTTCAATTTTACAACAAAATTCAGGCTACTACGTGGTAGAAAGATAAATATAGCATACATTTGTGTTATTTATTTCAGCTGCTAAATAATCATTTAATCTTATACTCCCAAAGTGCTCGTTATTTATATTTTTGGTCTTTAAGTTTCATCTGCAGATATTGACTGCCCTTAGGAACTGCCAGAATATCAAATCCACTGCATACAGAGCAAACAGATTCAGAAGCAGATCTCTAATGAAGTGTCTTTCTTTCATGAAGACATGTAAACCCAGGGCTTCTTTCACGAATCGGATTCAGAATGGGCATATGTACATGGTGTGAAGTATAAAATTACAGTTTCTGTAAGCAGGATGAAGTCACTTTTCAAAACATGAAAAGACATTTTATGCATATGTTTTATAATGTTCTAGTAAAATCTAGATGTGAATTTTTTAAATCGGTTGCTGATTTATGCCTTATTCATTATTTGGCAGGAAAGCTCATGATTGCGGAAATGCTAATATTGACTTCTCTTTTCTTTTTTTCCTTGCAAAACCAATGCTGCTTTATTTGCTATAGAAAGATAAGATTGCTCCAAACGTGTAAGTTGATATCATGAGATCTCCATGCTCTTACAAACAGAGACAAGAATAAAAGTTCAAATTTGTGGCCTATTGTCTCTGGCAGTGTCCTTTCAAAGCATTATTGTTTACTGATGGATTCATGTTATCAGGCACATTCCATTTTCATTACTTATAAATGGTACAAGGCTCATTTCATTATTTATTTATTGCGATCCCCATGTTGCTTTTCAAGTTAGTGAGTACCCAGGTAACTTCTGGAGTGTCACACAAAAGGGCAGATTATCAGCTCCATTTAGCTCCCCCATTTTCACTGAAATCCATCAAAGTCCCTCCTGGGTATATGGTTGCTGGCTGGCTGCTGGCAGGAAACCCTTGACACTTTATAACTTGCTGCTGCCCTTCTGTCTGGAACAACTTCTGCCCAGCTAGCTGTGTTGGTGAGGGCAGGGACGGTGGGGTGCGGAATATACCTTACAGGTGGCACAGCAGATCCAACCCATGCAGGCATTTTTGGGTGGCTCTGAGGCTGCTTTAAGCTGTAGAGAAGAGAGAGCTGGGGGGCTGAGCATCTACAGGGAAATCTTGGTCCTTTCCCACTCCCAGCACAACCTCTCAGGTCCCAGACAGACTGCACCTTGCTGCAGCCTGACAACCTGCCAGTGTGCTTTCCAGGAAGGAAATCCTTCCTCCAGACCAAGACTCGCTTTTTTCTTCCAGGCTGCTTGCCATTAACCCCCTAGGATGGAGATTCTTCGGTGGGGGGCCATCCAACCCAGCGTGGAAGCCTGAGCACGTCGCACTGGCAGCTGTGGGAACCAGGTGCAGGACTGGCCCCAGCTCAGCAGAGGCTTAGCGTGTTGCCGCAAGGATATCCACCCTCCTGGCAGGGGGGTGAGGTGTGGGTGGCCAGTGCCAGCTGTCCCCTTCTCCTGTGCTGCCACAATCACAGCCTGACACTGGCCTCAACTTTAGGAAGAGGTGAGCAACTTTCTGTTCCTGCTAAGAGGTGGCATGACAGCAAAACTACACGCCCAGGGTGGGAAGCTAAAATACGTGTTGGAAACACACATTAAAAAAAAACAAAAACAAAAAAAAAAAAACCCAACATTTCCAGGTTTAATATGAGGCATAAATCTGTCAAAAAGGGCTTCCTGCTGCCTGGGCAAGTGCTATCAAGACTAAAATTTCCTCTAAGAGTAGAGACCCCTCCAGGTTAAAAACAGTCACACAATAAAGCTATCATCATTTACTAACCTAATCACCTGCCTGACAGAAATCAGTCAGATCTTCCTTGCTACTGTAGCTTGTTGGAATCAAAATATCAGAGTAGAACAAAGCTGATTTTCTTGAAGCAGGGAAGAAAACATCAAAAGAGAGAGGGTCATTGCTAATGTTAGAGGTTTTTAAGTACTTCTTTTTTATTTAGAGTAACTCTTATTTTCTTTAATGGTTTGTCAGGGCTGACAAGTCACTACTTTACTTATAAAACCTAATCTTAAAATAGATTGTATGTGTAACCAAATAACAATTTTGAGCCATTATTAGTACATAGATTAAGTCTTTCACTTCTACAGTAAAAAGCATGTTTAATTTTTTTTCCATGGAGTTTTTATAAAGGCATTGCAATTTTCAGTCCTGACTTGGAGGGATCATCCTGTACACCTCTACAGTAATGTCTCCACTGAGGCCAGTAGGAAGGATGCCAAAGCAACTGCTATTGTTACCCTGCAGCATGAGAACTTCTTCAACAGGAATAATTGGCTCAGGCCAAGAACTTGTTTCATGTATATGGCAGAATTACTGACCCAAGCTGGATTTGAACCAGCAGCCATATGATTTAAATAGGAGATGAAAATTGATCTCAAAATAACCTCAGCAATCTAAGCCAAGGAAGCGACAAGAGGGTGAATGCTTAGCACTGCAGAAAAATAAATATCCTCTTTTAGAAAACAGACCTTGTCACAAGAACCAAATGCTCGTATATCACCTAGTATCTTAGGTTGAATAATACGCCTCTGCGGGTACACATAAGGAACACAATAAGAGAAAACCTTTAACTAACCTTTGCTATCATAGTATGACCAAAACTACTGGAGTGAGAGACATATCCCTTTTGTTGTTAGACTGATGAATACTGATCATGACGATGTCAAGGGTATCCGTTTACATATCACGTTACAGAGAAAGACTAGCTGAAAAGGAGTACCAGGCTGATAGAAACGAGGCCCTTAACAGAGTCCCCTTTCTAGTTTACATGTATACACACACATGCACACATATGTTTGAATATATATAGAAGGTCGCTCTATCTAGCTGCATGAATGTATACTTGGAAAATGCGCCTCACTATGTGTATACATTTGCAATATCCTGTACAATGTATCATATATCATGTATATAATGTGTCACATCTCCCAGCTTTAGCAAGTATTCATTCTGATCTTTAGGAAAACAAACAATAGCTACCTGAATTCCCGTCCATTCTTCATGGATAGTTATGGTCTCCAGCAAAATTTACTTACTACATGGATAAAATTCGAACTGTGGAAATGGCCCCAGGTTCCAACTAGGCAAACAGACAGGATGGGTGAAAACCATGTCAGGTTGTTGCCCGCCTGCTTCCTTGCACTGTCTGGAGTGCACTGCTGAACAAGCTATTCTGGCACCAGGTGTTCAAATGGTCTGTTGCTGAAAATTCAGGGGACAAGTGATTTTTTCTCACAGAAAACGTTCTTAAAGGCCTTTGGGAAGAGGATTAGTTGATTTCCAGAACATCTACCTGTGGGACAAGCATTTTACCTGCACAAGAGGATATGTTCTGCTCCTGGAATCTAGTACATAAATTACAAAGAAAATAATAACTTCAGCCCAAAGCACCATCCACTAATCTACTTGTTTATATCACAGGTAATATGTAAGTGCTTTTCAGAGCTAATCCTGAAGCCATAGCATAAATGCGAAGGCCAATAAGATTACGGGGAGATGAAGCATTTTAATAGCATCACACAGTCAAGAAGTAAACAGATTATGAAAGGCAGCAACTGGTATTGATTTTATTTTGCAGCTTGGCCTGAATGTCCTAAACTTAATGAGTCTTGCAATCAATCTTGTTTGAATTTCACATAAGATTTTATCTCATCCAGAGGATAAAGAAATGTGCAATTTCAAAAATCAGAGCATTAAACCACAGATAAGAGGGCAGAAAACCACAGTGTAAAACCCCATAGTGAAATCCTCTTTGCTGGGCCTCAATGCTACCTGACAGGGCTCAAAGGATGAAACTATGTAACAGATGTGCAGGAGACAAGTGTAACGGTGCCCACCTGTAAGCACGGGCTCTCCAGAGAGAAGTTTGATTCTGCAGGTGTGTTGATAGACAGTCTCCGGGCTTTTCCATCTACAGGTTTGTTTTTCTCCCCATCACTCTGGACCATTCCCTGTGAGGACTGCACGGTTCTGTTGTAGTTTTAATATGAAGACACTCATCTAGAACAGAGATTTAAGCTTTCATTCTTCTGAAAGGAATCTCACTTGTGCAATGAGACCGCTTTGTAAATCAGATTGGTACAAAGGGAAAATCAAGGATATAGTCTGTCAAAACTTCACTGTTGCTTCAAATCAAAACTCTAAAGTATAGGAAGGAATTTGACCTAGATTGCCTGTTCAGTGAAATTAATGGTCTGATTGTGATCTATGAGGTCTTTCAACAACCATCATACTGTAAAAACTGCTTTTCCTTGCTGTAATACTACTGTGAAAGTTCTCTACAACCTATGTAGAGACAAAGATGTATTTATCTGCAAGTGTGACTTTTTTGGAGAGCATGGGGGAAGTCTAGATCAACAGACTGCTTGCCAGCTCTGATTTTGTGCCACAGAAGCCTTGAGTACAGTGGAAGAAAGCACTGTGTTTCGTGAAGCTGACTAACAAGACTAAATTAAAATGAAATTCATATATTCTCTTTTCATAGAATAGGAGCATTTAACACAATTTTTGCCACAATTTCTCCCTCTCCCCTCCAAGTGTTGAATTTTGTTCAACATTTTGTCATAAACCACATAAAGTCTATCTGAGATAAAACCATGTCTTTTTCCCTGTGTAGGTACAGCCCCACAATTCCACTGATAATTGCAAACCCAGTAGATCTTAATTCCTTTCAATTTCAAATTTAACTCTTCCACTCTGCTGTCTTTTCAGCTAGATAACTTGTTTCTGTGATAATCAGCTTTTACCTAGAATTTATGCCAAATCTGTCACTGCCCCATTTTTTATGGTTGTACTTCCATTTCATACTTTCAAGCTAAAGAAGAGGGCAATTATGTTCCCCTTTAGATAAGAATAGCTGAAACAGAAGGAGCTTCTGCATAGGAGTGGGCAGAGACTAATACAATTCAACAAACATGCTTTGGAGCTGTGAGGTAAGAGGGACGGACTGGTTGAATGTGAATGTGAAAGATAAACAGCAGAAACGTGTTGCGTGCAGACAGAGAAATAACAGCATGCTAAGAGGAAAGCAAGAAGGAGGACTGGATGCTGGTGAGACAGCACAAACAGTGCTGTTTGTGCAAAAGCAGTTCAAGACGCTACTGAAAAAAATATAAAAGCCTCACAGGAGAGGTGCAAAAAGACTTGGGACAGGTGACAAGGCAACTACATTCTACTGACTTTGCTCCAGAGGTTAGGGGAATTGGGCCATATGAACTTTTTCTGCCTACACAAAGGATTGCATTAAACAAGTATCTGACTCCACTGGTTCTCCTAACACAGAGAGCCCTGAAACATTGGCTGTCTGGGACAGACAGACATTTCTGTATGGCACTGTTCTTAGATAGGTCTGTGAGTCACCACCATTTGCACAGGTTCAGCCCTGTTTCTTGGGCCAATCTCTGCTGCGAGGGGGTGTCTCAGATTTGGCGTCATCCAGATTCATCAAGCATTTCAAAGCATAGCTTCCGCTGAAGCCTTAGCTCTTTATTTCATAAATGCCTTTGGGATTTTCAGCTTCCTCATGTTTTTGAATAAGAACATCTGTATTTTTTACAATACACTACTTACATACCTTGCAAACTCTCCCAGAACTGGTGTATAAGTTATCATGCACAACTCCTACAAATTATTCTCAAACTTTATTTTTCCAATAGATGTGTAAGAAGCAAATGAATCATGCATTAGTTTTGTTGGGAAGAAGGGTGGAGGAACAATATAAAGCTAATAGGGCTGAATGATCACATTTTATTTTCTGTGGACTTGTAGTAGATACTGCAATCTGAGAGTCTGAATCTGTGAAAAAGAAAGGAGTAAAGGAAAAGAGTAGTCTGTACCTGTAGACTTTTGGAGAGGTGTTTCTCTTTTAAAGATTCATCAGACAGCTCATGGGAGGTCTGTATTTGATTCAGTCCTAAAGATCACCTAATTATTTGTGGGAATCCTCAGGCAGGGAATATACAGGATGTTATACAACAATATATGAAAAAAAAGTACTCTGACTAATGATTATTTCATAAAAAGTTGTTATGAATTGACCTTCCACTGGTTGTTAATTTGGTGTGTGATTTAGCTTAGAGACTTTCTGGCCCTGATTGTTTTTGCCTTCCCTGCATAGTCACCTCTCGTACAAATTTTCTGCCAAGTGTGTCAGTTATTCGATTGATCCCTGTGACCCTGTGACCTGAGTCATCGACTGAGATCTGCATTTCATGCAAATTACAGCTGAGCATTCAAGGATATGACAAGGGTTTTCTCCCCTACTCTTGTGAGCTGCTCTCTGGGCCAGTGGCCATGCCTGGGTGACCCAGTGCCTCTGTTGTAAACATCAGTGGGGAAATCTGGGGAATTCCTGGCACTTGTGACTGCGATTGCCATCTTGACTTTGGTGTTTTACCATTTCTCTACAAAGGTTTTGAGTTTGCCCCCCAAGGCAGATCAATGCTGTGATTTTAGCTCTGTAATTTTTATGGAAGCTTTTCAGCATCACTGCTTGGTTTTCAAAACTAGTTTGGAAAACTGAATAGAAAAAGGAAAGTAGCCCAGAAAAATTAACCTCAAAATTCTTGCTTTGTTTCTCCCTTGTTTCGATTCTGAGGAATCATGTCATCACTCATCTTACACTTATTTTAAGGAAGAAATACTCCTTTTTAACCATTTAGAGATTCTTCTGTCTTAAGTCCCTTTTCCCTTCCTCTCAGCAGCTTGTATCCCCTACCACCTCTCGTAATCTTTTTGGAAAGGCTGTGGAAAAGCCTTTCCAGTTGAGATAGACCTATATTAGCATCTGTGCACATTAACAGTACAGGCCACCAGCTTCTGCCCCTTCCCAAGAGCCTAGGCTGGTGTCCTGGCACTGAAAAAAGTGGGCCAGAGATTTTAAACATGAGCTGCCCTGCTTGACGTCAAACAAGCTCTCAGTGCTGCCACAGAAAACTCTTCCCACTGTTTTCTTTTCCATGACCGAAAGCAGGAGTAAGGTGGAAAACCTCCACTGTAGTTGTCCTGTTTCTGGCCAGAGGTTTGTTACTGGACTGGGTATTATTCAGTGGCATCTGCTTCCTGGTTTATTCCTAGTTATTCTGTTTTATTCCTATTTATTCTGCTGAACCCATTTGTGTCAGTTTACTCACCTCTCCTTCCCTCTGTACTGAAGAACGATTCACCTCTTGTCATCTCTTAACTTGAAATCTGCTTGCTTTTGCAGCCCACAAAGAGGTGTTTAAGAGTCATTCTAGTACATTCATAATGACTTAAAGGAAAAAGAATGAGCAAATGCAAGCTGTAATGTCTTCCAATGCACCACATTAATGGAATGAAGATTTAAGTCTCCAAAATGAAAAACAGATAGATAGCCACAGTACTATTAGCCACTGCTTTGTAACGCTTCTCTTACGGTCTAAAAATGTCACCAATGTTCCAATATTTATGTTAGCTATGTTAATGTAAAACAACAATAAAGCTATCAAAATAGAGATCCACCTCTTGAAAACCTCCATAATGGCTAGTCTATGCTCTGGACTATATAAATCACACCATAAGAAAATATCCAGATGAATTATGTTTGCTGGGAGCTGGTCCGGTCCTTCTGAAATTACCCATCTTGCAAAGTAAAGCAATAATTTTCCGCACATACTGTTCTAAACTGTGCATCTATCTGGGAAAAACGCATACCTCACATTGAAAGTATAGGCCAAGGGAATCATGTAGCTGCGTCTCTGTGTGAAGTGATCAGCTGTCACAGTGATGGGTAAAGGACTATTCCGAAAATGATGTAAATTGGCTCCTTTCTATCTATTAAACTTTTAAGTGCTGTACAGTTGCTGATGGAACTGTAAGTCTACAACTAGGTAACAAGCTGTCTATATTATCATTTGTAATACTGGCAATGCTCTATGAAAATATAAGTATATTGTTTTAATCCTTCCCTAGTCCTGTCAGGTATACTACTAATTATCCTGGCTTATGCTGCTGGAAAAAGGGCCCTTACATTCTTATGTCAGCTTGCTGAAACAGTGAGTTTTACAATGTAGGAAATAATCCATTGGTTCCTTTCATTTTTAGAAGCACATATGAGGCATTTCACTGTAGCTACAACAAGAAAATAGGCAAACTGTTTTAAATATGCTGGTATAAAATCTAAGCCACGAGCTGGTACCTCACTTTCAACTGAATTGAGTAAACTCTCTCAAGAACTCTTCCTGCTTCTTCAAGTATCTCTGTGCCTTCCTCCATCTTCTTGCAATACAATACTTTGTGTTCTATCTAGTGAATGAACAAAATTACACAGAACACATATCATGGGTCTGCAATCTTTCCTTTGTTTGGGGTTGTAATTATTTCTGAGTGTTTTCTTTTTAGACTGGTATATTTATCTTAGGCTAATGATGCTGGGACAGACTTCAGTTTAAGCTCCAATAACAAACTGATTATGTAGTTAATTTCTGCGATTGAATTGAAGCCACAGGCAATAATATTTATGTGTATTTTAAAGTGAAAATAAACATATTGAGAATAACGAAAGCCTATGTGCAACATTTGACGTGTATTTTCCCTCCCTCTCCTTCATTTTTCACATCCATGAAAATGTAAGAAATTTGGTTGAAAATAGTTAGCATATGCAGAGTAATAAGGGAAGCCCTATGAGTTTAAAAAACTCATGAGACACACCAGTAAAACACAAAACAGATGGACTGTGAATCTAAAGAATGTCAGGTCTACTCATTTTTAAATGTATATGGAACGAGTTTTTCCAGCAAAATTTGTATTAATTTCTGAAGATGAAAGTCAATCTGAAATGGACTCAAAATGCAAGTACAAACATAAATGAAATTTAGGATCACTCTAGGATGAAGTGGTTGCTTACTGAAAAGAAATAGTAAGTATAATTCATTGCATTAGAATTTCAGGCAAGTAATGCATACAGTTCATTTACATAATTAGCAATAATTTGTCCTGAATGACAAAATCAATATTTACTGTTTAAGACACATGAATTTTGTATTGTAAAAACGGTAAATATCCTGGTTGACAAATTCTTTTGGGGCTCCATAGAGTAGCAAGCTAGAACAAGCTTTTCTGCGTAGATCTGTTTCTGAATAAAAGCTCTTATTCTAAGCATATTAAGAGTAATATCTTCCTCCTACTCCACTTCCTCCTATTTCTTCGTCTGCACGCAAGGACTAATGGGTGCAAATCAGGGAGGCCAGTTGCAAGACTATAAATTCATCTTACAGAGCAAATGAAAACTGAAAGCAAGTGCCTGCAAAAGAAATTAAGTTTTAATTTTGAGATATTTCAATTGGGCTGATTTTTAAAGAATTTTCATTTACAAAGTCTAAAAATAAATAAAATGGAAATGTGTTTATTTTAGAGAAACAACATTTTAAAGAAATTTAGTTCAGTTGTGATTGCTGTTTCTCTACAAATTCTTCTCTCTGTGTCTCTCTAGATTTGCAAGGAGAAGCTGGGACTGTTCAGCCTGGAGAGCAACGGGCTCAGGGGGATCTTATAAACACCTAATGGAGCAAACGAAGGTGAGCAATCCAGGCTCTTTTCAGTGACAGGACAAATGGCAATGGGCCCAGTGACAGAAAAAGAGGCAATGGGCAAAAATCAAACCCCATGAAATCCAATACGAACACAAGAAAAAACTGTTTAGTGTGTGGGTAGTCAAACACAGGAGCAGGTTGCTCAGAGCGGCTGAGGAACCTCCATTTCCCAAAATATTTCAAACTTGATTGAACACAACCCTGGACAACTGGCTCTATCTGACACTGCTCGAGCAGTGGGGCTGGACTAGATGATCTGGAGACCTAGATGATCTGGAGTCCTCTCCAACCTAAACATTTCTGTGATTGCAGCACTCCAGCCACGGGAGCTACCCCATCACGTCTCTGGGATCCTAATGAGATTGTAGCTCTGCAATTGCGTGCAGTTGTCTAGTTTATCATCTAATTTTATAGCACTGCATGCTTCTGGATTATTGGTTTTCTTTTGGACTACCAGCTTGATCTCATTGTAGGGAAGCAGGTTTGCTTCTATCTAATGAATGTTTGGTGACTACTGTGAGATGGGTTTTGAGTCTCACATTTCCTTCTGTAATGCCACTCTAATAATTAAATGAAAAAAAAAATCCAAGAAATTTTTTTACAGCTGTGTATGTAATTTAATTACATTAGTCATACTAAAGAGATTCATATTGTCATAGTAACTAAAGCAAGATTCTTTTTTCCCTCTTATATTGCCTTAGTATATTATATAAATGTAATACTTGATCTTGTTCTTGGAGAGGCACTTCTCAGGATATTTTTTGTGGGGACATATGTTCTACAGTTTGCTGTTCAGATGTAGCTCCTCATCTCACAAATGCTGCTACTTGAGCTTAGTTTTCGGAAATGAATATGCTGTAGGAGCACAAGACCCTACTCATCTGTGCAGAATTAAGTGTGAGTGTAAAGACTCAGGCCACCAGAGCACTGAAACACCTACTTAAGTTTAAGTTGGAATTCTGGCACATACTGGTGTTAACCAAACGATCAACTGCTTTGCCCAGTTTAGTGCCTAAGTCTTTGCAGAACTGGGGTCTTCAGGCTGCAGTTGCAAACAGATCAATACACCATCTTCTGTGTCTTGGGTTTGTTTCTTATCACCAGTTAAGTATGGAAACACCTTTGCTACAGAACAACCCACTGATATTTTGCATGCACTACAATGTACTTTTTACCTGAATAATTCTTTGTTCATCCTTTAACTTATAAGGAGTTACTCTAAGGTTATTAAATTTGCTAAGTGTTTACATTTGCATTGTTCAGAAAAACAAACAAACAAACAAAAGTAAAAACTGGTTATAAACCTAGCAGATCAAGCCTTGGATTTTGATTGGGTAGAAAATCAGTCATTAACACAGGAAAGTCGGTAATTTTCCTGAACAGCTGCTCAAACATGCTGGGGCAGTTACTATGGGAAAAAAAAAAAAGCGGGGGAAAAGACATTAACAGCATTGTAAAGCATTGATTAGAGTTTATTATACAAAATAATTACATTTAATCAATTATCACAGTTAACAAGTGATTTCTTGGGGATTATTATTACCTAATTGTTATTAAAGATCTGACTACAGATGGCATATGCGATTCATTGTTTATTATTACTTTTACAAGTACAGATGGCACAGTACAACCAGTTAGACTAGCAGACAGTGAACTTTTCCCTATTATAATAAAAAATGAATGTGCTGAGTGATTTTTTTTTTAATTTTGCTAAAATGCTGCAAAATAGCTAATAGACTCCACTCTTCATATCATTTTGTCTGAATAACAATTCCTACAGATTGCATGTAGAAGCCTGTTCAAGAGATTCCCAAATTAATGTTACTAACTCAAAATATTTGCGTTATGATGCTCATTCCAACTTGCCTGAAACTACCCTTTGCATAAGAATCAGTTTAACTTGAACTCTATGAACTCTACTGGCAAAACTTCTAAGGCATCAAAATACCAATAACAGTCATACAAAGGAAGAAAGAAGTTAGCTCAAGAACATTTTAAGGCTGTTTATTTAAAAATGGAGTTGTAGCTCTTTAACAAATAGAAGAAATAAGAAAGATACTTATATAAGAGCCAAAAAAAAAAAAAAATCCTTTTAAACTATCAAGAAAGAAATCTTTCAGTGAAAGATCAAAAGTTTGCTCAGGAACAAAAACACAGCATGCATGCAATATTTTCCTACCTTCCTTTCCATCTTCGGGTCCTAAGTGAGTGGGTGGGAGAATAAGTGTGCGATTTTACTGACTGTTTAGTTAGGTTAAATGGATCCCTAAAAGCAAGACAAGTGTGCTGTGATAAGTACAGCTTTATTCTTTTGGCCAAGTCTATCCAGCAATTATGTCTTGGAGTTACATTCCCTCTTCAGTCTCCATCTCTAGTAAACAAGCCAGTCATGTCATTCACGGCTGAATGGAATTATCAAAATATCTAAAAAGTGTTACACTACTAAGACATAATTATAGTACTCCTGCATGAGAATTTTTATAGTCAGCATTTGCAGAAAGTTGGAACATGTTTTCACGATTCATCTTAGGTCATATTAAAAATGTATTGTTTGCTCTCCTTAAAAATATCCTTATCACATCTCAGAAAAGGCAAACAACAACGTTAAGTGTTATCAGAGAAATGTTTCTGGAATACTTCAGTTTTGAAATGGAATGAAAAATATATCTCATGAAAAGGACAACAAACATTACATCATGTTAAATATAGATAATACAAAAATAGAAAAGAAAATGCAGAGCCATATACTAAAATAAAACCAAAAAGTCACCTGATAAATAGGTCAAACATGGGAATAAACAGCGTAGTTTTTTGCAGAAAACACACATTGCAATAGATAAATCCCTACATATGTAGAAAAAAAAAAAAAAAGGGAAAAAAGAAAAAGAGTGGAAGTAATGCTGTTTATTTTTAAACTACTTGCATGCAAGTTCTGCCATTGCACTAATTCTGCCATGCACTGATTGTGTCTCTAACTTAAATCTGTAGAATGGCACCTCTTACATTTAAGCTTGTTATTAAAAGCCTCCAAAGATAACAATCTCTACTTTCAGGCCCCTCCAAGCGCGATTCAATATCAACAAAAACAATTCGATCTGATCTTCTGAATAAAGTTTTTAATAATGAGGTCAACATCTATCCTCATATATGGTATACTTACAAGGTCAAAAATTATTTAATTACCTTCTCTTACTGAATTACTACTCAACAGCTGGGCTGTGGTAACTGGCAAAATGCACACCCTAGTAGAATCCATTTGGTAAGTAAAATCCATTAGCTTAAACCACTATGAAACTGTGCATAAGAAAATCACCATCAAGGAGTTGTGGTTTAACTGGTGGTTTGATCTAATGTGTTTCACTTATCACAGCTTGGCAGAGAAGTCAGTTGCTTGTTTAGCCACAATAACATGATTGCTTCCATTCTATGGCCATTTCCTTACACATTTTCCATTAACTTCTACAAAGAAGAGCCTGGTTCTACCTGTCTTATGTTAAAAGGGTGATATTCAGAGGAGGCATGGCAGAAAAGCATCCACATGTAATTTCTTTCCCTATCAGTTTACTTAATTGAGAGTGAAATAATCTTGCCTTTAAGGCTCTGAAGAATGCAGGAAATAATACAGACTGTCAGGTGAGTTGAAAATGGCAGACGTCATGTTCAGAAAGTAATAGCCAATGGTTTGATGTTTGGTTGGTGGTCAGCAACTAACAGAGTACCCCTGAGGTTGATACCAGGGCCCTATGGGTTTAGCATATTTATCAAAGAACTGGAAGATTTTGGAGTGAACCTGCAGCAAACTTAAATTAGAGGGCACCATTACTATGACAAAGAGTGGGCGCTGGTAAACTGGAGGACTGAACGAACCAAAACCTTATGAGATTCAACAAAAAGAAGCATCAAGTTTTACACGGCAGGTACAACACCTCTGTGCGGTGGAACAGTCTGGCAACCAGGTGGTAGGGAAACAGTCATGCTGTTTTTCATGAAAAAGAGCCTGAACTGAGTGGGAACCAAGAATTCACTCTCATTGTGAGCGAGTTGAATTGTGTGCTCAGCTTCTGCATGCTCAAGGAACATCGATCTACTCTGTAGATCTTGTGCTCTTGTACTCTACTTGCTGCTGCTGAGGTTGCATCTGAAATACTTTGTCTTTGGGCCTCCCTGTTGAGGTGAGGTGAAATTGAAGAGGGTCTAACTGAAGGCTGGTAAGTAGAACATGACAAAGGAGAAGGTGATGGAGCTTGGCTTCTGTAACATGGCAAAAATGAACTAAAGATGACCTAAAGGAACTGATTATAAGTAACTGAAGGGTAACTGCAAAGATGAGAGATGAGCTACTCTGTAGTATTAGATGATACAAAAAGGGGCAACAGCCTCAAAGAATGATGTGAGAAGTTCAGACGGGACATTAGGAAAAACTGTTTCACCAACAGGGTATTACAGCATGGAAGCCAGTTACCCAAACAGTTTGTGCAATAACCATTACTAGAGTTTCATAACCTGGCTGGCCAGACTCAGTGGAAATCCACTTTGTGATTTTGAAGTAGGGCCTCCTTAAGTCCCTTCCACTCAGTATTTCTGTGGTTGTAGAATTCTATGGCTTTATGATGTGCCCAGTATAGGAAACGTGTACAATTCAAATAATTATTTTGGAGGTCAGTATCAGTATCGGTAACAATCATTTTCAACGCATAGAACTCACAGCAGCCAAATGTCCACGACCGACTCATGGAAGAGCAACCAGAAGATATTGGTATGAATCATGTACTCTGCAGCCATGGTTCAAATATAAAAATACCCCCTGCAAAAGTAGCTTTTTAAGCATTATGCATTCAAGTTTTCAAATTGGAAAAAAAAGAAATCCCTGAAATTTTCTGNTGTTTGTTTGTATGTTTGTTTTTTTAAATTCGATCCTGCACTAATCTGCCTGTGACGACAAAAAAATAGGTGAGCAAACCCTTCATTAGATTTTCTCTGGTCTAAGGGTATTCACTTTCTTCTCTTTACAGTATTGATTTATTAGAATAGGAAAATTCTAATTCCTGGGATTTCCAAGAAGTTCACATAATTGTACACAAAATGCTTAAAGATCTCTGTTGCTTATAAATAGAATGGGATTGTAGATTAATGTTTAAATGTCTTCTTGTTTCTGGGCTGTAATTCTCTCACTACAATATGCTTTCCCTCTCTAGTTCCTGTTCTGTAGCTTTAAATGGGTTGTGTAGTGCAGAGGAAATAATTCTGAGTTTATATCATAGCCTCATGATATAAAGGAGGATCATCTGGTTCAACTCAGATTAGCTAGTCCAGCTCTCATGTCTCTCTTAATATTTTGTGAAGTGCTTTATTTTTAACTTTTTCTGGTCTTTGCCATTTATCACTTCCTCACATGGAGGTTACTCTGTCTGCTCTTCTCTGTACCTTGCTCAGAGAAGTGTCACGCTAATGGAAGCACCAAAACCTAGGTATAATCACTGAGAATAATCACTGTTGTTATGCCAGCCTGTGGGAAGCGTGGATGTTGAAGGGAGAAAGTGGATCCTCATGCTTTCCTTCAACATGCTCCCTTCAATGTGTCGTATTACATTATGCTCCACTGCTGATGTAGGGAGGATTTATTTTACAGTTGCTGTGGATTTCTGTGACATGGATCACTTTCTTGTCTGTCTTTTTCATGAACCACTTCAATGTCAGCTGCAGTGGTCCTTCCCCTGGCCTCTCGATATCCTTCCATGCAGGCTATTTGAAGCGCAACATTTTCCGGAAACCATCAGCCATCTGGACAATAGATTGCAACCAATAAGTTTCTATAAAAGTTCAGATAGTGTTGCCCTCAGTCAAAACATCTGTCATCGACGATAACTACTGAGTTGAAATTAGAGCCAAAACTTCATTGCCTTGATCTGGCAGTGAATATACTTCATTGGTCCTTCTGAGGAAAGTATTTTCATCTTTGCTGAGATCCTGCAAAGTATCTTTTTATTGTTACAGATGTTATGACTCAGGGAGAAAACTAACCTTCTTGAAAGTAATAAAGTAAATGTTGACTTTTCAAAAAAAAAAGTTTGAAATTCTGAAGGATGTGAGACAAATCAGTGTTTACTAGAAAACCAGAACTCCTTATCAGAGCTAAGACGTAAAGATTTCAATATTCAGATGTAATTAGAAAGTAAATCCACCTTTTTCTATGGTTCAAGTATTTCTGAAGCAAATACTCTCTTCCTGTGCAATAGAAGCTTTCAGCACTTCGGAGAGAAGTGGCCAGAATCCTGCTGTAAGTCTTTGGGTCTCAAAACCTGGTATAGATTTCTAATTGTTAAAATAAAGTATTTAAAAAAAAAACAAAAACAAAAACAAACAAACAAAAAAAAACCCCACCAAACCAAACCACAACAAAACCACCTACGTATAAAGTAAAGCAAACCCAGAAGATCCCTTTGAATTTATTTTTTTTTTTTCAGGAGCAAAAGTAATGACCTGGATTTCTAGCACATGCAGACGTTTAACAAGAAACAAAAGAATGTGCATGTGTATAACTCCACAGACAAGCATAGCATGGCAAGCAGTTTTATGTGACTGTTTGCTCAGGGGTTGTTTTCTTTTCAGCTGTGCTTTTTCTCCTTTTGTATTCATTTTTTAAAAAGTATGGGTTGTTACCATGCATACTCTGGCCTTGAAGCCGCCAGAGGAAGTATTAGCAAAACTACTTGACACATGAGAGAGTATTTGTGCACTCTTCTAATCTGAGAACAGAAACAACACCATATGACTTGTCTGACCAGTCACAACTAATCAAGACAACTAGAAAAACAAATATCAGACATTGCATAAATACAGAAAACTGTTCGCAAGCAGTCTCAGCATTACTGTTGCATAACAAACACATGATCTGCTCATAGATTGATCATAATAAACATTAGGAAGAAGGAGATTTAGGCTGATGAGAAACATTACTACTTTCTGTTTTCTTTCATTTTGAGCATATACACTTAAAGGAAAACTGCCTCCTTCTTGGAGGCTTCTCCATTAGCAAAATAACAATTCTAAAATAAGCTTCATACTAAGCTTTCCATTTCATTTTGTTTAAATCCAGTGTTCGGTGCACTGAAGATCACCTAGCTATAACTCTAGTCCTTAGTTTCCTCAAGTTCTATTTTCCCCCATATATAGGCGGTACATGTCAGTCAGTATACCAGTCTTGGTGTGATGACCAAAATTACAGTGGCTTTGCTACATTCAACACAGGGAATTCCCTTTTGGAAAATAGTTGATTCTCCAAAGTGCTCTAAAATCCACATACTTCCTTGAGTCTTCCTTGTGAAAGGCAGGGATAGAAAATCAAAGATGAAAACATCTGAAAAAGAGCAACAAGGTAGGGAAACAGAACTTTTTTAATGCATTGCAGATTTTCTTCTCTTTTCTTGGCTCTGCGTTGATTTTCTGTGTGGAGATCACAGTGCTATACTGGCTGTTTCTAAAATGGTCTTACTTGTTGAATATTTACCTTTTGCCTGGCACCAGTTACTCCACTGGGGAAATCTATTAGAAAATGGTATTCAAATACACATTTTTCTACTAAAGGAAAACTGGGTATTCACTTCAGAATAAAACTGTCCGCTTCTTGAGGTCTCCTCACTTTTCAACCATACATATCCCATGTCTTAGGAACTGAGGACCACACGTGAAATAAAGTAGATTACTCATCTGTCTGTGTTAATCTGGAATCTGAAGAATAATTTACTGTTCTCAGTAGACTTACATATTTAAAAGAAGTAAGGGCAGATTCTTGGAAGGTCTGGGGATAGTCTGTCTCTGAGGGTCTGCAGCGTTGGAGCTCACTGTTCAGCAAAGGGAGGCACTCATTATTTCCCCCTTTCCTCAAGGTCTGTGTGAAGTATTTTTGTAGTGCTCCTGATTGTCTTCCAAGACAGGGGGGAAATACCAAGACAAAAAATTCAAGTGGCTGTTGCTTTTTACACATACAAAAGAGGCATCCAGGGAGCTGTCAGTAGCCCATTATCATTAAACACATTTAATATGACTTGTTAGTAACAGGAAGCTGAATATCCCCTTCAGCAGCACATCTCTCAGATTCCACTTCTTTATATTCTCAAATCCAGTTGGACAAGTTGCAATTTCCTATTTTTCAGGGGAAGATGATTGTACCTTTTCAGAAGCAAGTAACTCAGACTTCTGAGTGTCTCCAACAGATGAAGGAAGCTGACAACCAATTAATGAGAACTGAAAAGTCAGCAGACAGGAACCAGTATGAAAAAACTTGCCTGCCAGCATTCTGTCCACCACCTCGCATCTGTGAGGACATAAACCTAGACACCTAAGTTCTCAACATGGAACTCACTTAACTGTTTGGCATTTACAAAGCTGCTACAAATGTCACCATCTTGACTAATTTTCCCTATGTGGTCACTTGGGATTCAAAATCTAAATGTTCCTATATATGCGTTTCTTCACGTGCCTTGTTTGATAGACAAGCTCAGATTGTGCCTAATAGCTCTAACACAACTAATAAAAAAACAGGTGTTGGTGCTTTGATTTGAAAGCAACAATGTATTCTGCCTACATTTAATAAAACAATAGTTAGAGCACTCATCAACAGAAAAACTTTGGAAAAAGACAGCTAATACCTGTGCTTCCTGTTTACAATAAACATGAAGCTACGGAGTGTTGATCATCTGCAGCCAAAACCATAAAGGTCATGAGGTGATTTGGCTCATCTGATATTGAAGCATTATATTCTAAAAAAAAAAAAAAGTATCAAACCCCCACTTAAAAGCAAGGAAAATATTTATTTTTGAGATAACTATTTAAGCTTTCTTAAACTTGTTTCTAGTGTGAATCAGCATGCAAACAATAATCCATCTTTTCTGAGTTTTGTATGTTGATTCACATTTCTCTTGAGGGAGCCAGTTCAAGATATTTGCAGTTTCACTTGTCTCTGGTGTTAGGTGAATACTTTTTTAACAATTGAAACAGAAACAGTCTAAGCTTACAATTGCATTGACTGCAAATTGTATTTCTGCTGTCATTTTCACTCACTCCCTTGATTTGAATGGTTTTGCACAGGCAGAATGGCTTACAATTTGATAAACCATTTTGTTGGTAGTATGTTTGGTGACGATACCAAAGAATGAAATGAAATAACCTTATTCTTCCTGCATGACCTGGCATTACAACCTTAAAACAGAAGAGAGCAGAAAAAGCATGGTCAGTATTAATACTGTACTCCAAATGACCTGGGGTAAACATAGTGAGGAGACCAGGCATACAAGGAGGTGGTATTTTTGCATGCTCGCTGTTCAGAGCAGAACCACACTTCAGCAGCTTTAAAGAAAGCATTCACAACATCTTTGAAATACAAGCTTGAATCACAGAACATACTGTGCATTGAAAGGCATCCATCTAAAGAACAATGAGTAGGCATTCTAGTTTTGAAAAATATGAGCAAATAAATGGCACCATAATACATTTATTTGTAACGTGTAACAACTAGTTCTAGGGATAATTGCTAAGTGCCTGTTTACAAAAAATCAGTTTACTGAATACATTTTGAAATGGGCTATTAACGTCGCTACATATGTGTCACCTATAGAAAGTTGTTGATTATGACTGTTCTCACTTAGTTTTGGAAAACAAGTGAAAAACAAATAGAACTATCATGTATCCATTTAAACTCAAATATAAAAAATATTTGCTGACTGTTCCTGCGATGAACTTTGTCCGCTGTTCCAGAAAACTTAGTTGTGCACACAAAAGCATCTTGGATAAAAAAGAGCAAAGCACCAGGAAAGCAAAGCTCCCAGTACCTACCAGCTTCTTCATCACTAATACACACTTCTGCAACAGTAATCACTTTTCCTTCACAAACCAGGCGGCTTTGCACTTAGGGATGAAAGAAGACATTATTATCACTGAAAGCCAACATGCATTTCAAAACCCCACCTAAACCTACAAAAACACAAGGCATGGCTTCTAACATTAGTAAGTCTCTTCCCTGCGTTACAATGCAGGCAGTGCTGTAAACCAAACACTGGGATCTCTAATAGACAGAGATCAGTGAAAGCATGTAAATCTTCACAGGGGCACCCAGGACCAACTTCCCTGACAACACTGAGACACTTCAAAACAGGAAAAGGCTTTGAACCTCATTTTGGGTGAGAGCAAGAAATGTTTTTATTCACATCTTGGTCACACAGGCATTTGATAAAGTAGGTTGTAGGCTAAAAAGCAAGAAAGACAGAAAACTCCCTTTTTCTCTCTCTCTCCTTTCCCCTCTCATTTCCATTGCTTCCTTTTTGTCTTTCTGCATGACAAATGTGTTTGCTCTTGTCATTCCCTCCATATCTTTCGTGTTTAGTAATCCACATTCCTAACCATATAGATAGCATTGACATTTATGCTTAACTACCATCGCCTGCAAAACAATGCCCAGAAAGCTTATAGCAGCCTTCTGATGTTTCGATCTTATTAAGTCCAAATTGAAGATTTTGAAAACACCTGCCTAGCTGCTGCTATAACTATAGATGTGTCTAATTTGATCGGTGCTCAGCTCTGGGCCTTATCCCTCCCTACAGGTTAACAGCATTGTGTTTTCTTATAGCCAGAAATGTCTAGTTTATGCCTGGAGTTAAGCATACTGCTTCCTTTGTGGGTGCTGGTCTGAGCCCTCTTTCAACTGTCTTTCTTAAAGTCTCTTCATGTCCTGGCAGTGGGCAGGATACTGCTCTCTCGATCAGCCAGAAAGGAATTCCTCTCTATGGATTTCCTCTCTTCTTTTCCGCTCCTGAATGAAGATTTCACCCTGTAACTGTCTAAAATGGTAAAACTGGCTTACTAGATGCATACAAGCTGATGGGCTGTTATCTCTTGATCATTTTTTTTTTCTCTTTAGGGTAATTATATGCCTTTATCTTGATATTCTCACTGAGTATATTCTAACTACTTGTTAGTGCCAATAGCCCAATATGTATTTAACTTAATTTGTTAGTTTGAACTGTACCAAGCCTGGGGCAGTATTAATATCCTACACACATTTACATACAGAATGTGACTCCATAGTAAAAAATAATTCTTCACTTGGGTTTGGTCTTAGCTGGTATACCACCACTCCATGAAAGAGAACACCTTTTTACTTTGCGTAAGTTTGAATGTCTTTTTTCTTCTCCATTCTAAGGTGGAATAATAAAAATGGAAGTTGTTATAGAATTATTCACTGAAAATTGCTGAAGTAATAATATGAATTCATGCTCCGTAGTGGGATAAACAAACAAAATCCCCAGGAAGTTAGACTTGACAAACACCAGTAACTTTATAGCACTTGTTATCAATATTAAAGCTTTCTCAATGTGTTATTACCTGAACTATGTGATTCACAGTTTAATTAGACAGGAAAACTATGCAGAACAGCAAAGCAAATTGTCTCTCCCTTGAAATCTTTGAAATCTCAAAATATTTTCCTTTCTACACTAGGATAAAAGCTATGACCTTTTGACAATTCCCATTTAGGAAAAAACATACCACCTTAGAGAGCACTCAGACTGAGATGAAGGAACATGTTGCTTCCCTTATTTAGGCTGACTTATCAACTTTCAACTTAAAGACCCCACGGAATTGCTCCAGGCAACAGGCTCTGCAATGCTCCTGTGTGGGAAGGCAGTAGACATGCTCTTTCCATTGCCACCCCTAGTTTGGACTTTCTCATTAAAATGTTTGTGTACATATAAACACATGTATATGCATTAAAATTTTGACCAGCTGCAAGGAGAAACTTTGTAAGAGGTTTCTTTAGGCCTTGTAGTCTATTCTTTTCTAGGCTGTGCGAGGCAGTTGCCCTGGGGTGGTTTTGCCAGTGACTGTTGTGGATAGCATTCTATTTGCAGCAATATCAGGGTATTTTTCTTGCATTCATCTCTCTTACACAGTCATCTTGAAATTTTTCTAGCTTTGGCTCTTGTGTATAAACATTTAGATTCAATAAGCCAAAAGAAGAAATTATTTCTAACGAGTAATGATAAGGAGTGTCAGTTCCCCACTGGAAAGTGAATTCATCTCCAAGAGAATAAATCTATTCAATTATGTACAATTCTAAAGAGATTAAATTAGGTCATTGTACTCATGTTGTGCATCTGAACTACTGTGTACTTACTATTTTCCAAAATCTTTATTTTGATCTCAATGCAAGCACTTTAAACAATAACAGAAATAAGCCTCGGTTACTCTCATCATATGCAAAACCATTTGGGATTCACAACAATGAGAAAAAGACATAAGAGACCTATTTTCCTCTAGTACCTGTTTCTTTCCCACTGTTTTACGACATTAAAATGAGTATTAACGCTGCAGGTGTGCATGCAACATGCAGCCACTAAAGAGGCAAAAAAGGATGTTGGTTACCAGATGCAAGGTCTGATCCAGTGCCCCAGGGAATCCTTGGGAAATCAGGGGGTGGAATGCTGGATGCTGAACCAGCTTTCCAAGTCTTTTAAACTAAGAAATGGTCAAGGTAAATTGTTAGTGAAGTATTTCAGTTTGTGATTTAAACCTGAATTAACAGACAAGACAAGACTGTAACTTCTCAACTTGCTGCAATACCTCTTCCCACCACTCTACCTAGACCTAGTTTTTTTCTTCCTGTGAAAACCCATTGCTTTCTCACCAACCTGCTTTTCTGTTTATTAATACTATGTTTATAATATTTTTACATTCTGTGATGCCTGGGGATAGATTTTTACTGAAGTGAATGTCCAAACATAGCTGTGCAATGTGTTTAAAAATTCAGCATGACATCTATTAATGGAACAGTAGTTAGGCAAATACAGTTTCCATGAACTGAAATTAGAAAATTATAGCTCAAAGTGTTCACCCACCAAAACAGGCCATAGGGAGAAAAGAGTTATAGATTATTGTCTTGTTTTTATTTAATATTTTAATCAACTGGCTTGAGTCCTACAACTAAACAAGCAGCTCTCTCCCAAGGGATTTCTCAGAATGAACGAACTGCTAAGATTACAGCAATATCTCATACCATCGGGTTTCAGGGTAATGACATGTCCACAGCCTTTGCTTTCAGAA
>VXBW01001079.1:1517405-1554141 GCA_013400375.1 Thinocorus orbignyianus | reverse complement strand
TAGGCAGCCCCTTCCCATGCTGTATATTGTAACCAGGAATAATTAATTTGGAAGTCCTTGATCTTTGGGTGCTTTTTCATTATTATTATTATTATTATTATTATTATTATTATTATTATTATTATTATTATTATTATTATTTAAATAAAACTGACGCTTTGCTGACTGCTTTCCAGGTTACAGTTAACATCTGAACTAGGCCAAAACCCAACTGAGTTGGGTAGAGTGTCTATTGTTTGCTGGACGGAAGACATGATGTCCTTGAGAGCATGTACGCGTCATGTTGGACAACACTACAGCTACCTTGTCTTCAGTGGTAATGTAGATTACACAGAGGGGAGTAGTAATTATAAGCTACATCTTCTCCAGGGTGAGTGATGTTTCCTATACAACTGATACAAAAAGTCCCACAAACCTGGTACATTAGTGAGCTGACTTAGTCCTATCCGTTTAACTGATAGAAAACATTTATTACAATGACGGGGTTTCTATGGTTGTGTCACATTATTACAAGCAAGATTCTGGATAATTTTTCTTTCCATGTTCCTAAGTCTTCATGGTATTGTTCACTTGGGAACTTGGTTTAGCAAGGTTGTTTGTTTGTTTTAAATTTATTTTCTGGTGTTTTAATATATCTTTTGTATCGCCTTCAGATTAGCTGCACAGTATTCTGGAAGGTATCTCATTTATGCACACAGTTAAAGCATGCTGATTTTTCCACACTCATCTTTATTTGTAATTTCTTTTGAAATGAGTTGCAGGAACATGATTTAGACAAGCACCTTAAGGAGAACATATTGACACTTCCAGAAGGGAACTCTTGAGTTTGGGAATTTAGCCATTCTAGCCATGTGTCTTTTTAAGAGCCACACCAAAAGAACTACATATAAAGGGAAGTAAATTACAGATACCTGCAAAAGAGGTCACCTGTGGCAGTCTTGCATTCTCCAGTCGCTATGTCGTGGCAGTGAAGCAGATGAGTACTGCTTCCTGTTCTATGTCTCACTTATCACAGGCTATATTTGTATTTGTATTAATTGTGGACACTGAACAACAGTCTCTCTCCATGTCTCCTGTTTCACTCTATTTGATTTGGTGTTGTTTTCCAAGAAAGGAAGAAACACTTGGGGAGAATTAGTGAAGAAGAAACCTGAGGAGTCTATATGGAAATGTCATATTTTCCTGCATTTATGAAAACAAGCTCAGAAAGTATCTGACAGTGGATGTTCATAGTTTACCACATACAAGTCTGTTTTCAACTTTTGCTGATGTGGTAACTTCTGCTGACATGGTTAAAATAGCAAATAAACAAATACAAAGTCATTCTTAGAAAATAAAGAAACTGCTTTATCATCTGTCAGGATGACCTTTATCATTAAGAATCACAAGAACTGAGAAAACAAAACAAAACAAACAAAACAAAGCAAAAAACAACACAAGATAAAATATATATTATGTTAGCAAAGTAGAGTGTCTACTGGGCTTGTTTTCCCAAAACAATCCCTTTGGTTTTATGTGATTACAAGCGGTTGCTTGCAAAGTCAGGCTTAGTAATTACAATAAAATAGAATTTATTAGTGATCAGAATAAAGCAGAATAAGATCAGTAACATTAAGGGCAAGATAATATTATTAGAAAAAAATTAATGGAAGTATACAAAACTGGTATGAAATTCATCACATGGATGAATTCATAATGATCCTGTAGTATCAAATGTACACAAATGCTGGAAATGCTCTAGGATCTTTCTTTCCAAAGTCTACATTAATTTTATCTCTGAATGAAGTACTACCAATGTTAAAAATTGTACTGCATCTGGCTGGGATGGAGTTAACTTTCTTCATAGTAGCCCGTATGCTGCTGTGCTTTGCATTTGGTGTTGGTAACACCCCAATGTTTTGGCTATTGCTGAACAGTGTTTGCATAGTGTCAAGGTTTCCTCTCCTCCTGTACAACCCCAAAAGCAAGTGGGCTGTGGGGTGGGCAAGATGCTGAGAAGGGTCACCACCTAGACAGCAGACTCGAGCTGATCAAAGGGTATTCCATACTGTGTGATGTCATACTCCGGAAGAAAAGTTCAGGGCAAGGAGGAGGGATGGGGGGACGTGATCAAGGTGATGCTATTTGTCTTCCCAAGCAAGTGTTACACGTGCTGAAGTCCTGCTTGCCAGGAAGTGTCCATGTATCTGCCTGCTGCTGTGATAGAGTGAATGAATTCCTTATTTTGCTTGGCTTATGTTCACAGCTTTTGCTTTCCCTGTTCAGCTGTTAGTATCTGCATCCACGAGTCTTCTCGCCTTCCTTCTTTTTGCTCCCTGTCCTGGGGGAGAGGGAAGTGAGCAAGCAGCTGGGTGGGTGTTTGGCTGTTGGCCAAGGTCAACCCACTACAATACTATTTCCAACATTTTTATACAGAATCTGAGGGAGCAGATGTATAGGACAAACATTTGAAGTACCCTCTGCTTTAGCTGCAAAACATGGGTATCCTTTAAGACATAGTTTGATCTGAGAAAAACAGTAAGTATGTATTTTCTTAAGTCTTATTTCTATGGCACTTTATGATATGAAAAGACAAGGGGTTTAACTTAACATCTCTTTTCTAAACCATCTTTCATTAAAAATATGTTTGGTTATATTGGTCTTATCAAAATTATTTTTTGCAGCTGATCCAAAACTGAGCCAAGGTTTATGCCTATTGTGACTGTGGCATATCAAAGCTGACTTTAAAGTTGGCAGTTTGCATATACAGTTTCAGTCCAAATCAGGAGCAGGTGAGGGCAGGCTAACCTCCCATCTGGTTCACTGATACCCCTGAGTTCACGGGCAGAGTTGGCATCCTGCCCTGAAGTTCTCATCAACGTAGTTTGGCTGTTCCTGTACCTCGGCTACCTAGTTTAAAACTGGTTCTGGAGTACCTATGCATCGGCATTCCTTATAGAGCATCAAGTATTCCAGTGATAAAATAAGAATATAAAAAATAATAACAAGATTGTCTCAAGATAGACATGCTCAAAGTGTTTCTCACCAGAACAAAATGTTGTTTAGATACCAGAAGAGATAATGGAATTTTCCCTTTGTTCCACAAAGTTATGGCATATTGACTGACTTAGTGTTAACAATATGTATATTCATAGTTAATCATTGACTACTGACATGCAGCAAAGAAAGTGGAAGCTGTCACATAAGAGTGAATTTTGCTGTATAACGATGCACAGTCAGAAAGACCTTTCCTTACAGAAGAGGGTAAAAAAGGCTTGGAGAGGCCCTAAATTTGAGCTCGATCAGAGCTCAGTACTCTTGAGTCCTTTCATTATTAGCCACTGGTTGTTTCTGTGTTGCCAAAGAATCATATTACTTATTGTCTGTGCATGCTATACGTGGTTTTGGTTGGTTTTTTTTTTTGTTTTTGTTTTTTTTTTTTTGTTTGTTTTTTGTTTTTTTTTGTGGTTTTTTGTTGTTGTTTTTTTGTTGTTGTTGTTGTTGTTTTTTTAATGTGGGTGAATTATACTGTCGGGAGGGTGAAATTAGAGACAAGCAAATTTACCTTTTGAGACGTAGGTGTGGGGATTTCTCCCCCCCGCCCCCCACCTCCCTCAGATTCCAAACCTCATAGCTAAATTTTGCTTCTTGAGCAAAAAAGAGATTTCCTCTTCGTAATCTTTTCATAAGGCTCTTTGGCTCGGATAATCAAATCCACACTTAAATAACCTGACAGTTTGCCTGGGATTCCTCAATCTGCCCCAAAATTGTAAAATAGCATTGAGTGATGATGGGCTCTGAGATGCATCATTCCTCCTCTGAACTTGATGGCAATACTGAGAGAATTGTCTCTTCATTTTTTGTTATTTGCTAAGTAATGGGATCTGTGGGGCTCTGAAAAATAAAGTAAATTTTGCCCTCTATAGGTAAAAAGGGAGCCATAAGTCTGCTTTTATAGGTTATTAAGCTGATCCAGAACCCTGAGATCATTTAGAAAGCACAGATTGTTCTTTACCTTTCAACACAGGTATCTGAACTGGTTTTTATGTGTATGTTCATTTGAATTGTATTCCACCTGGCACAGTAACTGCTATTCATCTGGAGGTTCTTTTCATCTTTTGTGAAGCAAATGGACATTAAGTACTAGTATCAAAGATAAGATCAGTTACACAGTAGACATAAATCACCCTAACTCTACTGAGCCACTCGATTACTTCTGTCAAATTTCAGATCTTAAAACTCTTTGCCTGCTTCTTTCTGCACAATATTACTGTATACATAAAATACAACATTTCCCGCTGCTGTTCCGTAGAGAATCGTGTAAGTAACCACAATTCACTCTGAAACAACTAGCCATGAAAGCTTCTTCACCATGACATGGAGTCTTCAGTTGTTGGTATCTAGATGGTAACATGGAACAGATATTTTTGGGTGATGGTCTCTTCTGTATGATCAATGAAGAATAGTTTAGATAAGCCTATTCAATTTGATATGTTTAACTAAGAGTCACTGATAGTTTGACCACAAACAAAAAAGGATCCATTTTCATGGGTAAATGGAAGATTGTGGCCAATTTCTGTTAACTACTTTGAGGATTGTTTAATTTTGGTCACTGTTGACTCAGATGAACAGATAAGTGCATACGGTGTCATGGACAAAAGCAGAACTTTAATTTGTCCTGCAAATTCTCTCAGTCCATACCTGGGGAAGAACAAAGACCCCTCAAAGAGACTCATTCTCCTAGCTCCTCCCAAATTGGTTAAAGCAGCCGTAAGTACTTTCATTATAACTTGCTTTGGTTAATAATGTTTTGTTTCCTCCAAATTGCTCAGAGTATCCCATGCAAAACCAAATAGATAAGCTGACTTTTATTTTAGTTCAGTGTTTGCAGTACAAAGCAAGGGCTCATATCCAATTCATCTGTCTTTCTTTTAAATGACACTTGTAAGGTCCGTATTCCTGTCTTGTTTTTGCAATTCACAAACCAAACAATGTAATGGTACCTTCATCATCTTCAAAATCTGGCAATGCAGTGTATGTAGAGATGCATCTAAACTGGACAAATATTCAGAGAGACTTGATAGTTTTAAGTAATTATTATGAATGCTATAGCTGCCACACCAGAGCATATTGGGTCTGAATATGTATCCTTCTATTTTTAGCTTCTGATGAACCCTGCATTGTTCTGACTGGAGCATTTCTACTATGAATAGCTATTTTAAATGTAACTCCCAACTTCTTGATGCTGCTTCATTGACAGAAGCGGCTATACCACAGATGTGCATTAAACTTTATTCAATGGGTCTGCAGTGACACATTCATATCACTGAGGGACAAATGAGCAGCTCATCACAAGTGTATCTCCCGAAGTGTGACGGTGTGTTCTCCTTGTTTTTCCCCCTCTCCCTCCTCCTGCTCAGGCCATGGTCATCATGGCCATCACAACATCAGTTGTGAAGGGTTGTATCGGAACTTTGGGGGATGGCTGTCAACACAGCCAAAACTCTGTCTGGAGTGGAGACCTAGATATTTTGTTCCCACGAGAATATGACTATAGGTCTCTTATCTTACTCTATAAAGAGTGGATAGCCCAAGAGCAGTTTGAGCTCTCCTGTATGGCAGCAGGCTGCACGCCAGGATCTCCCTTTTTGTGAGGATGCTCTCTTAAGGTTCTGTTCCTTGAGGCTGAGAGATGCCTTACCACAACAGATTCTCAGTAAATGACTAATAGCATGCTAAACTTTGAAATTTAGCTAAGTGATATAATGGATTGATTGCACATATATAATCCTTTAGACATAAACTGTTGACCAAGTCTGGGATTAGAATTGGATCCAGCCGCACTCAGACTCCTCTCTGAGAAGGAGTTTAGAAAGCAAGGGGTTCCTTTCTGAACCTTGTGACTCAATGGAGGGGTCTCCCTGGCAGCTTGTCTGACTCTGTCCTCTCTGCAGTAAGTAATCAAGTATCCCTTGCCATCAGATCTCTTAAAATACTGTCACATTTGCTACTAATTTTGTTAAATCACCATTTCACCTTAACAAATATTTCACTATTTCTCTCTTACGAGTGAAGTTAATCACTCTGCCCATGACAGAAGGGGATGCTTCTATGACAGAAAGATACTTTCATGACAGAAAGTCACTGATAGCAGAGTGAAAATGTGTGATGGAAATAGATCATCTTCATTCCAGCTCCTATCCACAGGAGTCTAGATGCTCTATATTAGAGGTTTGGTCTTTTCTAAGGCAGATCTCTAGGATACTGTAAAATGTACCTGATCACAATGCTTTCCAGTGAAAACGGCAGCCATTTGGAGTCACAGAGCCCAAGTATAAATCTACTTGACTGTGTGGCTAATGCAGTGACTGCACTTGATAAAGAGCACTTTCCCAGCCCATGTCTAGCTCCAGTCATGCTGGCTGGAGTTCTGGCTTACTACATTTCCATATGTTTTGGTCCAGCTTACTGAGCTGTGTTACAGGGCCCTAGCAACAGCAACCAACATAAAAACTTCTTATCTTCTGCACAGACAGATTCAAAACTGTGTAAGACAAATGATAGATCTGCATCCTCTTTACTAATGATCGTTGACTTGCTCTGAGTGTGCACGGTTACTTTGTGGGCAAAAATATTGCCCACAGGCTTTCAATAGCAATAACAGATGGTCCTAAGGGCACTGGGCACTTGAGGATGTTTGCAACAGATAATTGCATGTTGAATAAATCACAAGTATGTGCTGCTTTCATTTAATTGCTCGTCTCTTTTTTATCCACCTCCAAAACATGGCAGTGTGTCAAAATAGGCAGAAGTTCTTGGGTTTTTGTGTGGAGAGTGCTTTGCTGCTTGAATGTTTCCTTTGTTCTGTTTTGTTTTGTCTTTTTTTCTTTTTTTTCTTCATCGGGCCAGCTTGGAAGAGATCACCATTTCAGACTCTTCTGTTCTGCTCTTGGGAGCGTTCCGAGCTCTCTTTTGCTCTTGGTAGAGGAGAGACTGTTGAAGTGGGGTGGCATTTATGAACAAGAGCATGTTTTTCTCCTTCTGTTTATGTTTGTGCCTATGACCTAGCAGATTTAAGCATGCTTCCTGTGAATCTGAAATATGCTTATTAAACAGGAGTAAAATTTTTGATACTTTGAACTGTGCTTTTCAGGTTTAATTACACATATTTATTTGGCATGTCTGTTACAGTTAGCACTAGGAGGCTGCATAATTCTTTCACAGACTGTCACCTCTGTGTAATGTGCGTAAGTCCTGTCAGGAATGTTGACCTTGTGCTGCCCTCAGGCACATGGTCATGGTGTCTGGCCAGGTTCACGGTGACCCTTACCTTCACATGAAGAAAAAGAGAGTGATAAGAGAATCCATGACATTTTCATCCTGCTTATAAATCACCACAAATAAGAAGATTAATTTATTTAAGTAGGACAATATTTTTCCTAAGATGGAGCAACACATATTTTCATACTGAGGCCAGGAATCTGCATGGAGAGTTTCATGGCCAAATTCTTTGAGCAGCATTGCTTTCGGATTCCTTCCTAATTATTATGATGTCAGGAATGGCAAATCCAAAAGGTCACTTTACACAGTCCTGGAAGTAATGCT
This sequence comes from Thinocorus orbignyianus, assembly GCA_013400375.1. NCBI lineage: Eukaryota > Metazoa > Chordata > Aves > Ciconiiformes > Thinocoridae > Thinocorus > Thinocorus orbignyianus. The sequence goes on along the minus strand of VXBW01001079.1, from coordinate 1,546,557 downwards.
TTCTCCCTGTGTTTCTTTCTCTGAGAAACTAGAATGAACTGATCAGGGATCTGTTCATATTTTTCTATTTTATTTTAATACATTGAATACTTGACTAGCATTTACTGAGTGGTTGAATCACTGTAAATTGAAGTAGACCAGAAACAAATGAACTAACACATTTATCTAGAAAAATACAACTAAAAGTCAAAATAAACACCTCAAACTGTATCCTTGACAACTGTCAGAATATTCAGATGTTTAATTCAGCCTCCTGTTACCTGCCTGTAATAGACAACAGGAAAGCAGTACCCTCTCCTTTATGGACTCTCCAGCACAAATGTGCTTCTCTGCTTCACACAAAACCATTTTGAGCATCTTGTCAGCCCATTAATGCTTAAGGCAGTCTGCATGGGACTGTAATAGGGGCTTTCTGAAAACTGAGTGGAAATGATTTTATGAAAAATCTAGCCCAAAGTGTTAAAATGGTTAATTTCTTTGTAGCTAGAGATCTCAGAGAAAACTCATACCTGAACACAAAAATCTTCTATATATTTTCAGGTTTTTTGATGTGACAATAATATCAGGGAGTGTGGGAAAGGCTTTCAATATACCCTTTCCATACATTTCTACAACTTACGAAAAAAACGCACTCTACCCTTGGGATTATCCAGTTGAATGAGTGGAGGCTATTCTGAATAGTATATCTGCACTACTGTAGAAATGCCTAAGGAAACTTTGGAATGGATCTAGTATAGCCTCACTGACACCTTGTCTCCTGTGATGAGTTCAGATTCCTTGGGGTGATGGATTGTCACTGGTCTATTTGCACTGAAGTTCCCAGTGTTCCAGGTCCCCAGATTCTTCCCGGGGGAGGGCTGCTACATGGCATGACCCCATGGCCCCATACCAGTGTCATCCAGCTGTGGATCCAAGTGCAAGGAGGTGCTTGCACTGCCTCCTCCCCAGCACACCTTTGGCAGACCTCAGACACTACATTCATACACAGCTATGCTGCTTCAGGACCCAAAGCAATATTTGTGTGAAGCTGTATCTGAGACAATCAGTCCTGCTGGAGCAGAACTGGTCCCATCTGCAATACAGTCAACACACGGCCAGGCTGAGCAGGTAGATCACTTCTGTAGGTACCCTGGGAGGTCAGGCAAGAGGCATGGAGCATCTCTTCTGTGAGGACAGGCTGTGAGAGTTGGGGTGGTTCAGCCTGGACAAAACTCTGGGGACACCTTATCGAGGTCTTTCAGTGTTTAAAGGGGGCTTATAAGAAAGACAGGGACAAACTTTTTAGCAGGGCCTCTTGCAAAAAGAGAAGGGGTAATAGTTTTAAGCTAAAAGCAGGAAGAGTCAGACTAGATAGAGAAAAGAAATTTTTACAGTGAGGATGGTGAAATACTGGAAGAGGCTGCCGATGCTGGTAATTTGGGATCTGTGTTGTGAAGAATACATGCCTTTTCAGGCAGTATACAGCATGGTCAGGTACTCGGGCTAGTGGCCCTGTTGGATGCCATCCGGGTGTTCCACTAGATGTAGTGTTTTGCTTCCCTGTCTTCCTCTTATTTTTCCATCAGGTTTCAATTATAAACTAGTGGAAAAAAGAAATTTTCAAATAGTATGGTTAAATTAGTGCCTCCCAACTATCACCTGTGCTTGCAAGTCACATCTCACTTTTACCATGAAGACGTGAGTCCTTCCCCTTGTCCTTCCAGGGCTCAGGTGTACCTAACAATGGACAAGTGCAGCCTAGAGTGAAGGTCCCTGGCTGGCCATTAAGGTCTTCACCACACAGACTGCACTGGGGAAATTTCATCTTACAAAACCCCTGAGGAGAGAATTTAAGAGACATCTAAAGGATGTGCAGTTGTATATAGGGAAGAAGCTTTACCTACTTAAAATAATCTGTACCATTAAGACTTTTCCTAGGGCAATTGTGCATGCATATTCTGTTGAACATTAGGAAAAGCTGTTTTCACCCTGTCCCAGTTTGCTTTTCTGTTTTTCTTTTACTTTCCACACCATCCCCCACCATGTCATCTCCTGCCATTCCTCCCCCCCTTTTTTTTCCTTCAGTGCACTAAAATAGCTAAAATACATTGTTTTAGAACTTGTAGTACTTCTGTTACACTGCAACTTGACTTTAAAAAGGGAAGCTTGATTGGCCCACCCTTCGAGGAGCTGGAAAATAAGGACCTATGCAGTGCAGCGTACGAAAGACATCCAGGCTCAGCCTCATAAAGAAAAACATCTAAACATTTATGTGATTACTAGGAACAGCATATTCTCCTGCACCCATGTGCTTCTGGATGCATTCCAAGATATTAATAGAAGTAGTGGCAGGGCTGTACATTATATTGTTATTTCCTCCTTGGAGAGAACAGAATGTTAGACTGTGAGAATATGACATGGAAACTATGCAAGTTGGCTGCCCTCTTCTACTTTATTTACTCCTTCTTAGATCTTTCTGACTTTGGGGCTTTTGCAACCACTTTAAAAGGGATTCACTTTTTGCCCAGGAAGAGGAATACTGGAATTTCCACTCTGGATCAGATTATGGACATTAATCCAGGCTTCTGTCACTATCTGTTAGAAACAGATCAGACCTAAGTAGTCAGTAATTTGTTAGACAAAGGCAAGATCTTAAACTTACTTCCCTCTTGAGTTATGATGGTTATCGATACATGTCAATAGGTATAAACATTGATAAGCTTCATTTTTTTTTTCATCTTATTTGTCCAGGAATAGACATTATGCATTCAGTTAAATGTCCTTCATTTAACTGTCTGTCTCACAAAACTAGTCAATGACACCGTGCCTTCCACAAGTTTGATCTAGGACTCAGCTGAGAGCAGACCAAATACTGCTAAGAAGCTAGGCAGGAAACAGTGATTCAGTTTTTCATTCCTCTTAGAGCAAGGGCTGGTTGGTTTCTGAAAAGCTGCTATTCCATCACTAACTGGCAATCCAAGCATCTCTTAAACTGCCTTAGTGTGGACTTAGCCTAGCTATGTTTTCCAGGACTGGGTTTTTAAATTTCTCCAGCACCCTGATGAGGAGAAAGTTCACAGTGTTGTTGGATGTGGTCACTTCTTCTTTTCTGCACCTCCTTCCCTCTCCCTCCTGTTCCTGCCTTTTGCACCGCGCTGGCTCTTGTGCCAAAATAACTGACCCGCCCGCTTGGTGGCACTGAAAAGCAGAGGAGGAAATTGATCCTGTTTGAAACTAGCTGTTTTAAGAGCTCAAGCCCATTTCCCACTGCTGTTCACCATTCAGCGGTACTAGCTGACACAGCTGCAGACAAAGGGTAGTGGGCAGCACAGGGTGGAGGTGTGAGAGATGAGAGAAGGGAGGGAGATGGGCAGAACTAACCTCACCTGCAGCATTGCCACTTTATACTGTTTACAGTATTTTTGTAATTATGGGTNTTTTTTTTTTTTTTCCCTGGAGAAGTGAGATTTTACTATTTAATACACCAAGAATCTGCAGGTTTGGAAAAAAAAATCCCAGTTTCTCAAAACAGTGAAGCTTGACATATATATGCTCTCTGTGGACGGCAACCAGTGTAAACTTGGACAATACGGTATAGCAAGAGTAACCCTACTTCAAACAAGAGGAAAGGGGGAAGGGTTAAAGGACATTGACAAATTGTACATGATAGATAATAGATGGTAAATCTCTATTTCTGCAGTAAACTTAAGGATTGCTTCTCTTATTCTCCAAATAAAAAGGAGAATCTGCAGATTAAGACAATGATGCCTGTTAAATGTCGAAATAAAGTTGCATTTCAGGGGACATGTATTCGATAATCTAGATAGAACCTTTCCGTTTTCCATGCAATTATCTGGTAGTTACAACACAGTAACACAGTAATTCTTTGAGGGGCACACACTGTCTCACCATAAATTAGCAATGGGGTGGTGGGGGAGAGGGAGAATGCAAAGTATTGTGGTGTTTCACTTCTCTCTGACGCAGAAAGGGAACAACCAGCAGCTCCTGTTCTCCAAAGACTGTGTGGACTGTTCCCCCTGGGACAGACGGTACAAGATAAGGCTTCCCACACCATTTGACAGAAGCTGTTTCCCATGGAGGGATTTTACTATAGATAGATTCAAGTTGTGTAACCTACCTAGCAGAAAGTCTAAGGCACTAAACCTGGTGCAAGCTGTGTTCACATTGCATATCGGAGGTGGTGCTTTGCTTAACCTAACCCTCAAGCATCAGCTGGGGTTTGTTTCAGAGAGAATGAGATGGTTTGCTCCAGAGGAGTGAACAGTATTTATTCAATGCAGGTAAAAAGGTTTTATGAACCAGGAAATTTGAGTTACCAGATAGTAGAGATGATGGCTACAGGGGCTTCAGCGTTTGGGGGGCTTTTTAATTTAAGGGGTGGGGTTAAGTGTTTGAAAACTGACTATTTCCCAATTTTTTTGAAAGCGATCTCTAAATGTAGAGAAAAGTTTCCAAACTTTCTTGCTGGGCTAGCCAATGTAAAGAGGTAAGCATATAACATGGGCAGTCATTTGTGAAGATTTCCCTCACACATTTTCGGAGGTTCCTGCCTATCATCTATAGTGGCTGTGTAGGGACTGCAGGTGCTTATTTGTGCACAGTGACTCACCTCATTTCCTTTATTCCCTCTGACCTTCCATCATTGTTCTAGATTTGAGGGTCTTGTATCACTTTCCTAAGTTAGCCTTACTGGGTCTAAATTACTATTATGTTTTGACTTAGAAAGAGAAGATACTATTTTTTGGGGGGGGTGTGTGTGTGTGTCTGCATAGCAGAAAGTACTACAAGTGCTAAACTTCTGCTTTCTAAAAGCAATCAGTTTTTTATTATTATTATATTGTTTGCTCCTACTGTGAAATTACCCTGAGAGTCCTACTTATGATTGATTTCATGAAACAGTGCTCCTGTGTTCCCTGTAAGATTGTTCCACTACAAACACATTACTTTTTCTGCTTGAATGAGAGTTGGATCCAGCTACACGCTTGGATCTGAATTCCCCGATCAAGTTTCTGTTTGGGATCCTGCTTCAGATTTCCTTGCAGAGGCAGGTCAGAGACCAAAAGCTGAGTTTTGCATTGCTGCTGAAGTGATTCAGATGCCTGGTACCACAGGGCAGTTTTGAAAATAGCAACTGATGTGCAGGTTTAACACCATATTAGGTCTGTCTCAGAGTGTCAGGGGCTGCAGAGCTGACGTGCAGGCCTTCACCAGTACAGCACAGAGAAGGGCAGGAGGGACCTCCCTGGCTCTGAAGCTTTCCAAAACGCACTGACAAAGGTGCCCATTGAGAAGATTAACCTCAAAAGGCCATACTTTCTTGGTAGATATGAAAGGAACTGCATTTACTCGTAAACCAAGTATCCAGGCACCAAGACGATCTGTGAAACGCTGCTACAAGATTTAGTTTTGTGTAAGGCATCGTGGAATATAGCTCATTGCCTTTTTTTGCTTTCTTCTAGTTTACGCATTATCTGAACACAACAACAGAAATAAGGAAGCATGTATACAGGATGGTAAAACCAGTTAATGAAATGTATGGATTTTCAGTTTGTTTGTTTTGGAGGATTTTTGATTTTTTTTTTTCCAAAGGAAGTGATGAACTGCAAAAAGTTTTTTATTCTAATGTCTAATTGCTCTCTGATGAAGATTTTGCCATGGTACCTTCCAGCAAATAGAGAAAGACACAATGTCTCAGTTTTGCACAGTGAGCTCATCAGGAAGCTACTCATGGAATAGCAGCTGCAGGGAGTGTTAATCTAGGGAATTGATAAGGAAATAGGATGGACTAACTCACTTTCCTGGAGTGCTTATCTGTCATTTAGGCTTATGTAAAATATTCTAACAATGTGTAGACCCTGGTAGCCAAAAGCTGGGACTGGGGCATCAGAGGAACCAGAGTTTGCATAATAACAAGAGGGGTTATCCTTGCTATATTTCCTCTTCTCCTCTTGTTCCCAGCCTTCCCTGTGCCTGGGATGGAAATTCTACACCACTGAACAAGGCAGCAAGCAAACCCATACAAGGCAGCCAGCAGGTGGGCAGCAAGTGGTCAGGACAGCAGGAGAGGACCAGTACATTCTCTGTCTTAACACTCAATATAGCTCTTAAGAGATATCAGAGTATGCACAATCTGTACGGAAGCCTGTGGCTCAGATGTTCAGCCACGTGAAGACTGAGCATGTTAATCTCCTACCTGCACATCACTCATTCCGGTTTCCTGGAGACTCTGGTCCTAGATACTTAAAGATACTGTTTAGTCAAGAGACATCTCTGTTTACAAGGTGTTTCTTTTTGCATATAAACCGAGTGCTCATTAAAGGCTCTTCTGTGATGGTGTTGATGGCTGAAGTGACCCTCATCTGTACAATTCATGCATACGAATTCCTCCCATAGCCCTGTTTGACCCTAGAGGGTCCTTTTAAGGGAAAGGGGATAATGCAAATCCCGTGACCATTCTGGTGCTCTGCAGAATTAAATATGTTTATAGTACTGGATAAAATGTGTTGTCTGTGATTACTTTTTTATTAGAAAGAATTCAGAGGCAGCTAAGTGGGAAGAAGCCAAAAAAACATACAGAGAAAATAATATCCAAAAAGCCAGGGACATGCGAGAAAACCAGCAGTCAAACAGGAACAGTAACACAAAAATCAATAGGAAAAAAGGCATACACTGAATCCAATTAAGTTTCCATTGATTATAAAGAGGAAAGCAAAACCAATTTTGACTCCCCTCTCTAATATTTGATCCCAAGAATGGTGTCCTTATTTAAAACATGCGCAGAATTAGTTTTCATGATATTCAGCTTTCGCCTCTGAGAATGTGCCATACACCACATTCGTAATTTATGTCAGAATAAAATAGAAATAAGCAGAGAAGCCACTTAAACCAATTTCAGTTTTGAGAACTAAAAATATCAAAAGCACAATCAAAGAACTCAAAGAATAATTAGTAACAGTGAACACAAAAATGACAGTTTCAAGCCTGTTTCAGATTTGGTGCTATATCAGGACAGGGCTAAGGAAGCATAGAGAATGGGAAATATGTTTCTTCTCAACAGAGTGGAGCATAATTTCAAACTGCACCTAAGGCTCTATTCAGTATTTCACTTATTTATTTTTTTTTTAGGCTAGAAACTACCAGGTATGGAAAGGCATTTTTATTTATTCACCTAACTCCTACCTTGCTACCTAACATTGCCAGGTGATCAAATTGTTCTGACTGCTGTAGCATGTTTTACATTAAGAACAAGGTCCACATGCAAATCTGGATCAGATAAATGGGTAACAAGTAAAGAATAAGGTAGCATTTATATCTTTTAGGATTTGTGGCTCTAAATTTCATAAGCAAGATAATTAAACACAGCTAATGAGATAAAAAGAATCTGTTGGCATAATAGAAACATCCGGTTTACCTTTGACTTATTATATTACAAGTTTTGAAGTTTCATTGGCTTTCTAGTCAAAGTGAGGATGATTTCAGTACTACAAGTAAAAATTAAAAAAAAAAAAAATAGGGTAGTTTTATAATGTGCAGTGGTACAAATCTGCGATTTTTGAAGAGAGAATGCTGCTCTCTTGTTTCTTAATTACTCTGAAGAGTCTATTCACCAAATAGAGTTAACCTGTCCTCACATCTAACATCTAAAAGTCCAGTGTATGGTCTAAGCGTGTTGTCCAATCTGATTCTGCTGTAAACAGAAAATATTGTATGTCTAAGGCAGGTACCAAAGGAGGTGAATTGCTTTTTAAATGTGCTTGCCTCTCAGCCAATGTAAAAAGCTTGAAGTGCTCATCTCACTGTTAGGCTGCTAAAGTTAAGTGAGAGGAATCACAGCTTGACATCCAGATCCACAAAGGCATCTGTTGATTTCAGTGGTAATATACCGAGAGATCTGGCTTCAAAATGCTACAGTTCATACACGTGGTAGTTTTGGACACTGTGATGAAACATACAGATCTATGAGCATTTCTTGCAAGATGTTCTACTGAAATACTCCTTTCCCTCTGGTTTCTTCCTTTGATTTTCATCCTCTCACTCAAGTAAGATTTCAGCATTATAACATGCTATGTAAAATGCATTACAAAGGGGAGATTAAGCAACCAACCTTTGCAGTCACAAAGGAAGGCAGAAGGAAATCATCTTCATATTCAAAACAAAATAATTATTGTGGACACCAGGAAAACAGCCTAACTTGTGAGAAGGGTGAGACAATGGGAAAGGAAGCTGGAGTTGTAGCAGTGTGTAACATACTGGCAGTGTGTAACAGCAGGTCACCTCACCTGCCAGTGATGATCTGCAGGTAGTAGATCCTACTGGTACTGACTCAATACATGAAGAAATGATTTGGCTTGCTGACCTCCAACATCATACATTACCACATTGTGAAAGGCCTTAACCTTTGCATCTGAAGTGTGTCTGAGCTCACACAGGACACATATGCTAAGGTCCAACCGTGTTTTATAATTCCCCATCAGTGCTGCAGGAGAATAGAGACTATCTTGTTCCCATCTGCCAAGACTTGAGCAGGGCTGTGCATGAACTGAGGTGTTACTCAATGTATTTGGAAAACTTTAAACTGAAATATTGAAATGGAATTTAGCAAAATTTGAGCAGCTGAGCAGGATCACAGCTTTGGACTTGGGTGTCTATGTGTTCTGTGCAAGTCCCAATTTTGGTAAGTCCCTTTGGCTCTGCCGATGTTGTGGGATGTGAAAATGCCTGCCAGCTTCTTCATCCCTGAAACTGAATCTAGGCACATACCATCTGTCTTTCCTCCCCAGGCTATGGTCTTCAGCCAGAAAGTATTCAGGCATATAAGCAAGAAGACACTGACAGCAAGTTTCAACAAGTCCCCTTGATGAGTGGGGGATTCAGGTCTGGGTGAAGTAGGGTACGTACCATTGAGGACATGCAGCATACCTAAATGATCCTTCATGCCATACCAGCAGGGACAAAATATTCGTTTTTCCTGCATGATGTCAAGGGAGGGGCAATTTGCCCTTCAGTATAGACATGGTTTCTCTGAATCTGGCCCAGGCAGCTGCCCAAAATTAAATATACAAATAAGTAAGCTTCTGATGAGAAGAAATATTTTCTAATAAATTTCCATTAGATAGAAAAGTGTTATGGATAAGTAGGTGGTAAGCTTTGCTGCCAATGAATTAATACACCTACTTCATGACCATCAATTGCTGCCAGAAATGTGTGCTGGTCTTTTTTACTAATTGACAGTGATTGGCCAGGCTGAAAGCAGGTGTATCCATTTGAATCTATTCTGACCTTTGGATCATGGCATACGCTCATGTCTTGTCACATTACCTCATCATAGCACAAAAGCTAAATGTCATACATAGAGTGTCACATCTTAACCTGAGATGGCTCATCAGTTCCACTGTTTTCAGATGAGATATCACAGAACAAGAGCACAGTAAATACATTGTCTGATAGGTTATTTTACCAGTTAGCAGTCACATAAGAAGTTGAAGGCAATATTCATGCAAATGAAAGGATATAACATAATTTATTTGGAATCTCTCTGGGGCTTATTTACTGAGTATTATTTCCATAAATCATTTTTCTGTGTGTTAACAAAGCTTTTGAACAATTCTTTTCAATACTGAGAACCACAACCCCTTGGAAATCTGCTGCTTAAGATTCCCTGAGTTATTACCATGTTTGAGATGAAAGAGTGTGGCACCTGAGGGCAACTGGCTAATAAAATAGTCCTTGTCTTCTGCATGATTGTGGGATTGCCGTGCTTACCATGCTCCTAGCTTTCTATCAGACTGTGAGTCAAAGCCTAACAATTTAATCAAGCTTGTGTCTGTTTATAAAGCTTATGTCATCTGAGTGGGAAACTGAAGCAATCCCTTGTGACTTAGGGGACCCATTACACATTGCCAAAAATGACTGCCCATGGAGCTTGACCGCCACAGGAGGAAGTAATTTGTTTAGACAAATAGCTAGTAAACAACTGTGATACAACTGAGTTGGATTAATTATCACCAGTTTAGGGAAGGCTGGCTCACAGACTGGAAAAGACGACAAAGGCAAAGGATATGCTCATCCTGTAAACTGGTTAAGTGACCTCTTCAGGCCTACTGAGCCCAGACAACATTAGCCTTCAATAAAACTCATATGCAATTAAAGGAGTAAAGGTTTAATATCTTAAGGAGAGGTAAGTTGCATGCAGCTGCAAAATGACACCTGGTGGCCCTTTGGGAGAGTGTCTATCATGTTCTCTTGAGGTGAAGAGGTGGGCAGATGGAGCTGTTTTCAGAAGACGTTTGCTTCTGGGCACATAGAAGTTTTGTAGATCTGGAAGTAAGAGGTTTCAGAGCAAATACTTGTGATTGTTCATCTGCCCACATTACTTTATTTTTTTTTCTTTTTTTTTTCTTTTTTCTTTTCTTTTTTCTTTTTTTTTTTTTTTCTGTCTTGTGAGTGCAGGCAGTTGCCATTTTAATGAGCATGGTTTTGTGAGGCCACGTGACAGAAACATCTTACCTTGCTTCCATGCTTAGCATGGAGGGATGGAGGGAGAGAGGAACATATGGGACTATTCCCTTCCTGCCAGGCTGCAGACTAGAATATTCATTTTCCTTGTCCCTGCTACACTCATGACTTGCTTACTGTCTTATACCTGTGATGGGGGCTCATGAAACGGTGGGGAGCACTGGACTCCTTGCACGCAGCTCATCTGTTCTGAAAGTCTGGCTGGCCTTTGGCCAGACAAGGAGGAAACCATGGAGGTGGGATTTAGCAAGGGAATGAGGCTTCAAAGGTAGCAACCGTAAGAACCAGCTCCACCACATGTCAGTGTCTTCTGTGTGAAATGCCGAGCATCCACAAGCTCCCCTGTGGTCCATGAAACCAAAAGGATTTGAGGGTTTCCAAAAACTTCTTGGAAATACTCAGCTTTTTTCAAGATGAGATTCACCCCATCACTTCCTCATTCTGTCTTCTTATTCCTGCTTCAGTTGAAATGTCTGATACTTACTAACTGAATCATTAACTGAAGGGTTTAATTATACAGGTTTGTGCAGAATTACACTCAGTTATAATCCTGGGGTCTGCTAGTGTAGCTGGTGGTTCATTTGAGCATCTATACTCTCTATACTCCCACCCAAGTGCGCACAAAGAAATGTGACACAATATTCAAAAGAAAAGCTTGATGAATAAAACTACAAACTGAACCTCTTTAACAATGATATGTACCTTTCTGCAGAATAGCTAAACATAATTCTGAGCTATCTCTTAAATGTAGGAAGAAATGATGGTCTCAGTTACTTGTTTTTGTTATGCAATTCAATGTAAATATTTTTTTTCAGTCACAGATATTTCAAAAAATAATCAATTAAAAAGGAGCTCCTTCCCTGATATCCTCCTATTATAGATCTGGGTCAAAGTCCGGCATCTGCTACCCTGCTATAAATCTAGAGATGATACCTGGATTCCAGTGGAGAAGCTCTGGATTTATGAAATGAAATTTCACTCCAATGAAAGCTAATTTGACCTTCTAAATATGTAATTGTTCTTAGTGCAAAAAAATCTATTAATCCCTCACAGCAGTCACTGATTGCAGCATTTTAACAATAACAGCCAGCATGATTGAGTGTTTTCAGTACTTACTGACAGATGGTCATTGTGTTACAAAACAGCCTCCAGTAAATAATGACCATATCCACATGAGAGATGGAAAATAGTTTTCTATTGTACAATGCTTTTTTGCTGCACACAATGAAGCAGAAATGTGTCTTCAACTCCATTTTATACTGATACTGAAAGGCCAAAACTTCCATTTGAATGAAAAGTGATAAGAATGTGAAAGCAGAAATATTCCAACCTGCTTTTATTTGTTTGCTTGCCTACTCATTTGCATCTAATAAACCATCATGACTTTGTGGTTAACATTCTTCTATCCTTATTTCATAGTATGCAGTTCCCTCAGAGTTCTAATGGAGCTTCTTTTTAAAGATCATAATAAATTAAAGGTGAAGATACAGTATAATTGTTACAAGACGATAGGGCTAAAACTCTGCTTCTTCTTAACATGATGACTGTGAGTGTATGGTGGTTGGCATGGCAATGAAAGAGATTTCATTGATAGGGCAAGGTTTAATTGTTTTCAATTGGAAGAGGGGAGATTCAGATTAGATATTAGGAAGAAATTCTTTACTGGGAGGGTGGTGGGGCACTGAAACAGGTTGCCCAGAGAAGCTGGGGATGGCCCATCTCTGGAAATGTTTAAGGCCAGGCTGGATGGGTCTACTGGGAGGTGACCCTGCCCATGGCAGGGGGGTTGGAACTTTAAAGGGATCTTTAAGGTCCCTTCCAACTCTAACCATTCTATGATTATATAATTCTAACCACAACACTTAGGTCCATAATATGTACTAAGAGTTTATTACATTAACATTCACAGAGCTGTGAATTTACTAATGTTGCTGCAGAAATTACATCTGTTATATTGGAAAAGAATATAAAGCACCAAGCATGTTCAATAGATGCCTCAAAAATGCTGTTAGTAGATGCCTTATTGTTACACTAGGAACAGCACCGTAGCAGTACTTCTGCCCAGCTAGGAGCTTGGAGTCAAATGAGGGGAACAAGTTGTCTTGCATCAGATTGTTGCTAAGGAAAAGGAATGTTTTTCACAGGGACAACTAAACCTACCTTACTGAACACACACAGACCTAAAGCTTTGAAGAATAAATTTTTGATAAGTAACTGTCTTCATTCCCACCGCAAAAAGCGTCAATGATCCAATTGAGCTGAAGTGAAATGACAAAGCACAACTGGAAGAAGGATTATATGGCTATTTGTTTCTGTGTTGATTGTGGAGGAGCACAATAAAAATAGCTAAAATGTTTTTTTGTCATTAAAAAGGGCAGGTAAAGCTAAATACATGAAACGAACAGATCTATCAAATAAGAATGTTCCTGTCAGCTCTCAGAACCAAACTATCCTTCAGCAATAATTTTCAGCCCTGTCTTGCACAACCTACAGCAAAAAAACTCATGACTTCCACTGAATCTTTATATGTGCTGAACTTGATTGCTCACCACTTCACATTTGCACTTCACTACATTTTAATGCTTGATATCTTAAACTGTATTATTTTACTGACTCCTACTTTGTAAGCAGGGGAAAAAGCAAAACTTCCAAAGCCACAAGCATCTCATCTTCAGAAATTTTCAGGGCACACTTTACATGAAGTTCACTACTATGGAGGTCAATGATCAGATTGAAATCAGAAACTTCCATGTGTCTGAGTGACCCCTTCCAGTTGCAAGTGCTCTTGGGTCGTAACTTGTGGGGTTTATATCCCTTTATGTGTTTACATGTGTTTAAATTAGGAATTGTACTGAACTAGGTTCTGCCATCAGAAGCAAGAGCTGTGCTTTTATTAGAGGCCATAATGAGTTCTCAGAGCTAGTCACTTGACCCCGACAAGCTGTGGGAAAGATTTTCTGTGGTGGTTCCCACTTGTTTCTGATAGTGAAGTAGCCTCTTCAGGACCAACTAATCTCGGTAAAGGTGAGAAACATTCTCATATCTATTAAGTAACCATTTATAATTCAGAAGGACATTTATGAAAGCAGCAGCATGTCTTTTCTCTTCTATATATGGGACAACACTCAATGCTTAAACTAAGTGAGCACTTTTGCGACAACTTGTTGGCAGTTTGGAATCCTGTGGGGAAATGAACCAATGGCTTCATCACCTGCTAGAAAGTTATCACAGCTCACCCTTAGCTAGCAATCTCACAGACCTTGAAAGCCAAATGATTACAGGGGTTTACCTTATCATATTTTAAAGGTGGTATCTTCATGTCAAGGCTGCAACAGAGCAAAACAGAGCTGGTAATAGCAGTATCTGGTGTAAAAAGATGACTCCTGGCTCTTGGCTGTTTTGAGACGTTTTTCATCGTCAGAATGCAATTTCAGTATGTAATTGTCTGTAACTTAAATATACAAAAACAAAGTCTTGTCCCTCTAAGCAAAGTAACACTGAAAGGGAGAGACAAAATCACTTGTTTCCTCACTTTCAGCTGTCATGATTGTTCTTATAAGCTGATTTCAGTTTGATGACATCTGTAGTTTTATACATGTTCTTCCTGCTCAGCCACCCACTCAGATAACATAATATTTGAATAAAATTGAGTCTCAGATGCCTCCTAAGAGGGGATCCTATGCTGAATCCTACTTTCCTGCCAGTTTGGCAGTGATTACTTTCTAAGAACTTATTTTCAACCATCTATTTATTTACATTGTGAACCAAGGTTGTTGTCTACCAGAGCAACATGATTTCCTCAGCTTCTTTAAAGGATGTGACAGGACACAGAAAAGAAATCAGCCACTGAGTTTTACTTTAACATTAATAAGGTTTTTGATGGTCTCTGCCAGTTTAGTTACCTTATTAAAGAAAATGTCGTGGAATGATACGTACTGTTTCTTGGAACCCCATATGAGCTGTTACTTAATCTTCTTATCTTCTAGATACTTGTTATATATTATCTCCTAGTACTAGAATGGGATAAAACAAAACAAATAAAAGAAAACAAAACTGACTAGCTTACTAGAAGTTGAATTTCTACCCAAATCAACATGCACACCCCCACCCCCACCCTTACCCCCACCCCGATGCTTTTTATCTTTGTCCTTTAAAATCTTCCACATACTTCACAAGGTCTGGATAACAACTGCTGCCAGCGTAATCCTGCGTAGCTGCTTGTTCACCTCAAGGACTCTTTTGTCTTTGTCTAGGTCTTTATTTTTACCTAGGAGTATTTCTGAGAACATTGACCTTGATACATACCTGTACTCTCATTCTTAAAGGTCAGGCATCACTTCTGTCAAACCCGGTGTCCCAGTGCTTTAGCAGGTCAGGAGCATGGAGGTTTGGGAAAATTTACTATGCTGGCTCCAAAATTCTCAGACTTCCTGAGAAGATGGAGTTCCTGCTCCTTCTACCTCCTCTTGTGTGCAGAGATATGCCCATTACAATGCTCAGGGATTCCAGGCTACTGAGGTCCTCTCCTTTTTTCTCTGAGCTATAGTGTTTCTTCCACGATGAGAAATAAAACAAATGGAGTCAGAAATGGAAGCCCAGAACAGGCAGTATGGAAACCCAGCTCAGTCCTATATGCCTTTCCAGGGACAAGGCACCTACAAGACAGGTCTTGTATTAACTTCCTTACCAGATCCAAATCAAAAATAGCTAAAATGTTTTTATCAGGAACTGGCCTTTTATTCCTATATAGGGATTAAATAAAAGACTAGCTCTATAGTTTTGCCATAATTCATTGGAGAGGCGTTTTAACCTTGACAAAGCTTATTTTTATGTTCAGGCAGAACTTTTGTACATATACAGAAATAAATAAATCACCTGTGGGCCTTAAAAAACGTCTGTGGTCAAATCCTGAACTTAACTGAAGATCTTTGTATAATCATGGACCTAAACTAGACCCATATTCTCCAGCTACAAATCAATGTCTGATATCTGGTAAAGAAAAGTAAGCGCATCTACCAACCAAGGCCAGGTTGGATGGAGCTAAAGCAGAATTGCCTACAGCACAACACTCAGGACTGCCTCCAGACGGGTCTTGAAGGTCTCCAGAGAAGGGGACTCCACAGCCTCCCTGGGCAGCCTGTTCCAGTGCTCTGGCACCCTCACCAGAAAGAAGTTTCTCCTCATATTCAAATGGAACTTCCTGTGTTCCAGCGTATGCCCATTGCCCCTCATCCTGTCACTGGGAACCACTGAAAAGAGTCCAGCTCCATCCTCCTTCAATCCACCCTTCAGATATTTGTAAGCACTAACAAGGTCTCCCCTCAGTCTTCTCTTCTCCAGGCTAAAGAGTCACAGTTCTCTCAGCCTTTCCTCATAAGGAAGATGCTCTAATACTTTAATTATCTTTGTTGCCCTTTTCTTAATTATGTTTTATTTTTTAAAAGCTAAGTTCATATTAAGACATGGGAGCTATATCAGTAAATGTTATATTTGAAATAAAACTTGAATAAACAAGTAATCAGGTTACTAAAATGTAACACATGAAGGTTGTTAGAGAAGCAATTTCTATTCAAGGTATTCTTAATGGCACAAACTGATTGCGACTAGATTAATTAAACAAGGATTTAGACAAAATCTAGCTTCAGGCTACTGGTCAGAACCGTGAGATGAGGAAAGTTGTAGTATCTGGACATTTCCAAAGCACTTACCCAAACTTACCCACACACAGGTGACCGTTCTATCCTAGTCCTGTTACACTTAAACAATAGACATCCCCTTGCCCATGTCATTTGTGAGGCTTAGGTTACTACTCAGTTAGGGAGGGTCTGCACTAAAAACAGAAGATGGTTTTAATTACAAAAATCCACAAGGAGTTCTCTTCCTGAAAGGAGGTAAAATCAGTTCCCTGAGTTTTTGGACTGTTTTCCTGACCATCAAGTTATACTTCTGGAGAGACAGAGAAGCTGTATCTCCAAAACAGCTCATTTAATAGCTGGGGCTATTTCATTGCCACAGCTTTCTACCCTAGTGGTTTGGTCACATTATAATAAGGAGTAATTAGAAAGAGCCTGGAGTACTTTTCTCCCCTTTGATTGGGAAAGTATGGCAGATTCAGCACTTTTCTTCCTTCAGTCCAATGAATATCAGGAGACAGGTGACTACATATCCATGTAAACTGAGAAGGGGCTAGAGGCCAGAGAAAAATCAGCAGGGCACAAGCATTAGCTAATAGCTGTCACATGAACATTGCTACGATGGCAATACACCTGTGCATGTCACGTTTTCCCTGTTGATGCTTCTAAGGACCTCAGCGGTTCTCCTGCATCTCAAAACAAATATTCATTAGCATGGTCTTTTCAGAGATGAGTGGATTTATGAGAAAGTATGCCTGTGAGGTGTTGAAATTATGTGTAAATTCAGACTGCATCCAACAAACAACCTCAGCTGGAAAAGAAAAGGTGAAACACATGTTGAAAATATTGAAATATCCTATTTCAGTATTTTTAAATGAAAATGTTTCATTCAAAAAAAAAAAAAGGTTATGTTCTATTTTCACTTAGCCTTTTTTTTTTTTTTGTCATTAAAGTCTGTTTGAAAATTAATGAAAATTAACGTAAGGTGACAGGAAAGGAAATAAGAAAGAGTTAAGAGGGGATTTTATTCACATATATGACAATCAAAACAAGGTGTTTAAGGTTGAAGTAAATACTTCTAGCTAATTCAAGATTACTAGTTTTGTTTGTTTACTGTAATAAATCAAAAATCCTCAAAAAGTCAAATCATGACTTGACAAAATTTTTGCCCAAGACACTTCACAGCAAAATCCATGATTCGGCCAGATCCAGTACTTATTCATGTGGTCAGGGAAAGGGCCAAACCACAGGTGGGAGGACAGACGTTCTTTGCCAATGATCTATTTCTCACAGCCACAGTAAAAGCCAGCACTGGCATTTATTTATTTTTTCTCAAAATGAAAATCCTGAGTATACAGAGAACAGCAGAACTGGAAGAAAAGCATTTTCTTATACTCCCTTCTGTTTTGTTCAGATACTGTCAAATAGTTATGCTCAGGTGGTGTTTTCTTTTTAAAAACTATATCTTTAGAACACAAAGCCATGAAATGTTTAATTCCATTCTGGAAAACTCACTTGTACAGAGTTTAATTACATTTATTATTTAACAAGCGAATGGCAAAACTTATTTTAGGTTCCTCAGAGCATTCCAGATATTAGCAGGCTTTATAGAGATAAGAATAACAGGATTACTAGGGATGTCAATACTATAGAGCAGAATTAAAAACTACAATGAATATGGCTATTACTATCACTTGAGAACTATGCTACAATCTATTACGCTTTCTTAGCAAATTAATGAAATTCCTTGTCCCACACACAAAGGATCTGCAGTATAATAAAGTTATTAATGAAAATAAGTCAACCTTTTAGACGGAATAAAAAAAGGATCACTGGCAAAAAGGGAAATGTAATTCACTTATTCAACAACCATACTATTGTTTTGTAAACAATACAAATTTTTAAAAGGTCTATCACTTCATGCTTTACACAGATCTTTTATAAAATACTGGTGCGTGTATTTCTCTGAATGTCTAAACCAGTTCTTTAAAACAAAGTTTTGCTTATAATCTGCTATAGAAAAGTAACTACAGCAACTAAAAACCACCAAGTACTATTTCAGGAGTAACAAGTAAGGTTTACAAGCTTTAAAAATTTCTCATGACAACAGCTGTTGTTTTTCTTTTATTGTGGTTTAATATGGTTTCAGAATTCCCTTGGCTTTAAGACCAATGACTTTTTAAAGTGTATAACATATCTGATTCTTCTTACCTTATACTGAAGGGAAGGCTGATTTCTTAGAAGTTTTGTTTGTTTCACATATTAAAAGGCAAGCAATAAGGCACAATGTGGAGGAGTGACTATCTGATGATAACCCCAGCTTCCTGAAATTGCTTTATTGCAAATATAAATACATTTTAGACTGCTTGTTGGATATTAAGGGCATTAGCATGCTCATAGAGTTTAATCTTTCCCTTCAGAATACTAAATTCATAAGGCTTTTTTTTCTTTTTTTTTTCCTAAGCTATTTTTTAATGTGCAAGAGCGGACTTCATATGCTCAAGAAATACCGTAATTGGCTGGTGCATACTCCACTGGGAAGATTAATTTACAAGCACTGTACAGTTCTGTTAAAACTACTTCTCAACATTTCAAAATGTCAACTGTATATTTTCCCAGCCCTGTAAACACATTTTGATACACAATATAAACTTTAATGGTAGTTTTAAGACACCTCTGGGGGTATGGTTATTTAAGCAATAAGACACAGTAGGGTGTGAATTATGGTATAATAATTCCCTACCAACTGCATTGTTAGGCACGAGGCCAAAGGCCAAGGGACCAATGAACAGACTAGGTGTGAATTATGACATCATAAGTCACACTCTGGAGTGTCTTAGTGCCATTAGAGAAATATTTAAAACATGTTTTAACACAAATACTTTATTCCTATAGTACTATATTTTAATGGATTATCTTGAAAAATCTTCACAAGTAAAAAGTTAGCCACTATATAACCCAGAATCAATAACAAAATTGATGGGGGAAAAAAAAAGGTCTCATATCTTCTGATATTTAGTTTGTTGTATTCCACTGTGGTAACATGCTTTAAGGAAGAGCCTGAGAAAATGTTTATCTTACCCAGGTTTGTAAAAAATAGAACAAAGGCCTTCTGCACAGCAGGGAATAATCTGCTTTCCTCATTGCCTGGAGGATCAGATTCCCTGAATCAGGTTTCTACTGGCTTCTCCTCTCTGTGTTGATGAAACTGCTAGAAAATTTACATACCTTTTTTTCCAACCTTGGTTCATACTGCCATAATTGGGCACAATACAGACTTTGAAAGAATAGCGAAAAAGGTTCTTTAGACCCCACTTGAGCTCCTGCAGCTGAGGCTGATCACGGCTCCAGCACAACTTTTAGTTAAGGATTGCAAAATAGCACAACGTGCATTTACGCTGCTTCCATTTTCAACTCAATTTTCAACTCCGTTTGACAAATGTATTCTCTCCCCTCTGGGCACTCCCACATTACAAGTGCAGCAATGACAACGGCATCGTCTGGAGATACAGAAGCTCACCTCACAAACCGCAAGATCTCTGACTGGTAGCAGGCTTGGCAGGATCTTGGCAGGATCTAAACTGAGCTTCTTGGTCTGTTTTTACAGCTTGCCCTCAACCTCCAGGCTGCAGCGGAGTGATTGCTACCAGTCACCAAGCCAAGCTAGTGGGCGTTAGAGTTAGCAACAGGATAGAGCTTTAGGAGAGTGCTATTTGCCAGGCTGGTTTGAGGAGCGATAAGCCTGAGGGCATGTCGGCATGTCTCAGTGCAGCAGGGTGTTGAGGATGGCTAAGCCAGCTGGGTAGATGTTGTTATGGCTATGTATAGCGATGCTGGGCCATGCAGGGATAAGAACTTGCATCCTGGAAGCAATGTAGTTGCAAGGGCAGGTTAATTAGCTCTCTTGCATCCAGCTCTGGAGCCGTTTCATTTCGCTCTCACACAGGCATCTCTGTGCGTCCCTGGTTGTCTGAGCAAAAAGGCAGAAACCTGTTCTTCCAGGCAAAGCTTTGTTCCGATATAATCATTTAGCAAGTGGGAGTTGTTTTCTGCGCAGCCTCACAGTGGTCATCTGCCCCTCCTGGGTAAAGACGAGATCTATGGCTATTTACATCAGCTGAAAGTAAGATTCAGAGCCTTGAGTCCCTGCTTCTCTATGAAACAGAAATGGGTAATCTCAGTGAGGACTTCTGTGAAGCTAATAGTGGTAACAAGGTAAAATTCTGAGCTAACCTGGTGTCTCCCCTTCCTTGTCCACTCAGAACGTCTATTTGAATCTCCTGCGAAAGAAGTGCTTAATTCTGCCTCCAGCTTGGTAATATTCATGGGAACAATTTGAGGTTTTGCTGCTTCCCTGCAAAAACAAACAAGCAAGTGTGTGATTGCCCTTTGTCATTCAGCCAGCTTGAAGCTTCTGTCAAACGTGGTGGAAAAACATACACCTCTAAGCAGGTTGTTTTCCTTTCCCAGCAACTTCCAAGCAAGGGCGAGCTCATTTTTCAAAATCTAGCTTACATTTGAAAATGTTAGTTTTACATCCACTTGCAAAATTATAAGCACTTTTTCCTGGATCCCAACAGGAATGGGGCAGTCAGCCAGGAAGAGTGTTTCACACTGACTCTACATACTCCGAGAACTTAAAATAAGCGGCCTCTGACAAAATACCTGTGTATATATAAATTACACCTTTAATTTCAAAGACTGCTAAGCAGTAGCTAACAAGTTTCTAGCAGCACTTTTTTCATAAATTAACATTACTGCTCAGAACTCATGTTCACCAACTCGAATGCTCCAATTTCTGAAACCATTTCATGACATGAAATTTGAGGTATAAATGCATCACTGTACCACCATAAGTACATAATCCTTTGGTATACCCATCTCCATAAAGCCTTCTGACTTTTAACAGTAAATCACAGCCCTATTTTCATACCTCATTACCATTATGTGTCTTTCCACCGACACCTGACCTTATGCATCATCAGGTATGAATTTCAAACCATACTTACAATCTAAGTGACTGCCTCATTATTTTACATAACCCAGGATGAAGTAAGATTTGAGATGTAACTGCAGAATTCACAGTTCACACATTCAGAAACACAGGTCCACCAAAAAGAAGTCATGCTCCCTAATTCATGACTGTGAATGGCATCAAATCACACCTGCATAAAGGAGTTTTGCAAGAATTTCAGGACTGGATTTTAGAAAGGATATTGCCAGTTCTGAAAAAATAACACAGTGTTGAAACTGTTTGGTATGTTGTTGAAGATAAACTATGAAAGAAAAATGAGAGTACTGAATTTATTACCTGTATTTTTAAGAAAGAACAACAGCACCAATTGCATAAAGTTATAAAACACCAGTAACAAACATGTAAATAATCTTCAGGTTTGCAACGCCAATAGAACACAGACATCTACAAAGAAATATATATATGTATACATGGAATATAATAAAACCATTCATTAGGGAACAAGAAACATCATATTTTTGTACTATATAAAACAGCTGTACAGTGTGCAGACAGACTTTCTTGATCTCTCTAAAATGCCTGTCAGTCACTTCTCCCCAACATCGTTCGCTTAACATAGTTTCTTCATTGTCCATGGGAGAACTCTAAGTGACTGTTTTGTACTTTAAACTCAGTACTTACAGTGCAGTTTGTCTCCATATATATATACACACACATACATATATAGTCACAGGCGCACACATGTATGTATGTGTGCATATATATGAAAAGAGCAAACACACACATGTACACGCACACACAACAGATCTAAACAGCTCCTCCATCCTGTGCTTATAAAAAAATCCCTGCACGCTTTGTGAAGGGAAGAAAACTTGCTGATTGTGCAGATTGAAATCATCAGATGGTTTCACTCCTAACAGTCGGCAAACACACGCATCTGAATCACATGGTGGTATCCCATATGCTCGAAGAGAGTCTGTTGCAGGAGGTATCTTCTACCTTCTTCAGCAGCGTTGGCTTTTTACAAGGGGGTGGAGGTGGGGCTGTGATTCTTTGCTCAGTGTTGTGCAAGATTTGCGGCCAGTCTTCTCTCTCTTCACACAGCTTTCTCCTCCAATCTAGAAGCTCTTGCAGAGCCACACTCTCATTCTCTGAAAGTCTAAGCTGATGAATGACCTGTTAGTGAGAAGTAATAATAATAATTAAAAAGGTGGATAAAGTTAATTCTCCTGGCAGTGTAAAACTGCAACATCTATGTGGAACTTCACATGGGATCCTCCACCTCTTTTTTCATGGATGTAAACCAATGGGCAGAGGAGATTCAGGTCCTGCATTCTTATCTCCTTTGTAAAGAGCTCAGTAAGATGTATAATGTTGTATAAACAATAATGGCTTTCAGCAAAATATCCTTCCCTTGAACTCATGCGAGGTGTTTTATTGCTGAGCCCTGTGTGAGGAGGGAACCACCTTCTGCTCTCCATCCAGTATTTGCAAAGGGTACCATGGAGCATTAATAAGCATATCCACATGTTCTAGTAGGATGATGAGCAGAAAACCCGAGACTCCTACAATGTGCCCTGGCTGAGTCATGTTAGATAGTGAGTGGTTGTGAGTGCTCTCGCTTTAGTATTTACAATTAAAGAAAGAAATAGATGCATGTGGGTAAGCCCTCGAGCTCTATGCTTTTGCTGAGGGAAAGCCACTCTCATTTGTACTGTGGCTGAAGGAGAACAGATCAAACCACCCTGTTAACAATTTGGATTTGAAGCAGCCTTGTCCTCCAAAAGGGTTTAAAACTTCATGCTTAACTCGCTGGCACCACTCCCCATTTATCATTCTTTACAATGAAAGTAAAGAAAAGTAATGATTTGTAATTGCCTTATTTCAGCTTCCTGTCTGAAAGTCATGGAGCTGAAGTTGTATGAAGCAGGTGCCAAAACTGAAACAAGTGGAAAAACCTCCCCCATGTCAGGAAAGGGTACATGAGCACAATCTTCTGAAACACACAAAGCAGACTGGTGAGTAGTCCATATTTCTAACAACCTGGCCTTAAAACTGTCGTCATAAAATACTCCTTTACACATAGCAAATAGCAGCTGCAGGAGTAGCAAGGTTTTGCCCCTAAATGTAAATACCCAAATAGCCATAATCAAAAAACTATAACCTGTTTCACTGCATAGCATTATTAATGCTACTTGTCACAGGCAGATGTTATTCTTAGAAACAGGGGCTGGCTCTTGTCTTCCTCCAGAGAATACATTAACAACTTAAAACATATTTTCAGCTGGCCTGAAACTATTTATAAATTCATTTTGAAGTAGCCAAACGGTTCTGTGTTAGATTTATAATACACCTAGAAGAAACTGTTCTATCCCATTCAACTTTTCTGTTCCAATGATTACTTTTTTTTTGTTCAAGGCAGCTGAAAACCTCATGACAGCACAAATCGATGAAGCTATGAAGTCCATCTCACTGTCCTTTATGACCTACTTAGCACCTATGCAGTACAGCAGCACCTGGAGCAGGTACTGAGAGCTATTCACTTGAGGGCATCCTGTAGCAGAAGTGGCTTATCTAGGGAATATGAACCAAACCCACCAAAAGAGCTAATGGCCCATGGCCCTTAACCTGCTACATTCCTTCCAAAGGAACCAGAGGGGCACCTATAAGAAGAACCTATGGCATGACTGCAATGCCTATACTTCATCATACACATGGGGCTCACATGAGAAGTATGGCTATACTTGTCAAAGTTGCATTTATATTCCCCATCATAAAGAGAGATGGCTGCATGTTAGTTACTGTAATTAAAGAATGGATGTTCAGTGCCCTTAAATACTCATGAGACACACTATGTATGTGGTCGGTTCCAGCAGCATGGAGGGCTGAGTGACATGAAAGGCATTTTTGTCACTGATGGGCAATGAGGTGCCTGGGCTAGAAGACTTTCCTATCATCTGTGACTCCTGCTGTTCCTTCATGGAGTAGCAGGTACCAAGGTACAGAGGCTTAAGCAGGCTGCTTCAGTGCAAGTCAGACCTTTCAAATGCTCTGCCAGAGCAGGAATGAGCCCTCAAATGGAGATGCCTGAAGATCCACAGGGAATCTGCTTCATTTCTGTTTGGTTGATGCTTCAAAGAGAAATGCATTCACCTATATAATGACTTAATAACAGGTATTCTAATTTCAAGTACAGGTGTAAAGTCTGCATTTTTAAGGAAAAAAAAAAAAGAAAAATATAAAGTGTTTGAGAGACTTCATTAATGTATATTTTGGTGCATCTCAATTGCATACCACTATGAAATCAAAAACCTCTTTGCTTTTGTGTTTATACAAAATGCAACAGAGAATTTTGATGACTCAAAGGGAAAGGTCCACAGATACCACTAGAGGAATATCACTGATTTCTCATGTAGTTTTTCTTTTTCCTCTCCTCTCTTTTTTTCTTTTTGTTTTGGTTTTTGTTTATTTCAGTGTGGGTAGAAAAGGTTAGAAGACAAATTAAAAGTTTGTAATTGGAAAGAATTTATCAAGAAAGACAGGTGAGGTAGTTTTATCCTAGAAAACAGAGGTATAGTTTGGGAGTGGCTTACTGTGTTCAGTTTCTACAGATCTTTAGTTATGGTCACAATGCAGTTTAGAAAACAGGTAGTCTGGAATCCAGTCTTCCTAATTTACACACCTTATCTGTATCTAAATTTTAGGCATTTCATGAACTTGTATTAGGCATGCTTCTCAGAGAGGTGATGAAACATGCAAAAAGCAATCAGGCTATAATTGCAAGTGTCATATGAAAGAGTTTCAGAGATCAAAATAGGAAGAAGAGCCTGAACACTTGGTAGAAAAGATCAAATTGAAGGCCTGAACACCTTTGTAAGAAAACAGGTATTTTGAAACTTCTTTTTCTTGGATGTGCTCAGGTGACAAAAGTTTGCCTCTAATGAAGTACTGAGGACTTTTCAGTTTTGAAAGATGGACAAAGTATTTGAATGGTGACATTGCCACTGTTATTCTAAGAAACATAAAGGCACACAGGTGCAGGGTGAAAAGCGAGTACAATTCGCCTGGGCAAGGCAATTGACAAATGCATCCTATTTATAGCTTATAGGCACTGAGGAGGCTTTATTATCCAGACCCTGCTTATGCAAGCTGTAAATTAATGTTGGGTCAGCAGTTTCATGATGGAGCTCATTTTCTCATGTAGACTGGACAAATGTTAGTCCAATTCACAAATAAGTGTATATCTTTTATTACACTTTTAAAATGAGGTTAGAAAAATATCTCAAATCTTTGCTTATCATGAGACTGATCTGGTGAGTATGCCAGAAAAAGTTTATATTTCAACCTGGATAAAGGAAATGTGAGGGCAATGCAGAGGAAATCAAATGGAAGAAAAGGCACAAGAAATGGCATAGTTTTAAATGAATCAATTAATTTAACAAGATGTCATTGAATAACAAGATATCTTTTCTCTTTTCCATTCATGATTAGACCTGTGACAAGCTAAAGAGTTATTATATGTATTCATTATAGAAAAGATTTGCTGAATAATTTTACATGAAGCACAATATAAAACAGCAAGTTATGTTTCTTCATTATCATTCTATATCCCAAACAGTATTTTGTGAAGGGTGAATGAGGTGTGTAGGAAGTAATTGCTTTAAGACTACTGATCTTTTCAATGAACACTGAACAAGCATCTTCAACTGTTAAGGGCTAGAGATGGTACCGACTTTAGGCGAGGATTTTCTTACTCCAAGTCAACAGTAAATCAGATATGGGCACCATGGCACTTGGGCTAGACCCACAGAAACATTTAGCATTTGAACACCTAGCATTTCAGAGCCCTTCTATCTGGTGGAAACACCATCCCTCTGTTTAGTATCCAGAGTCCTTACTGAGCAAACAAGAAAAGCTGATGTGACAAAGACAGTGACGCACAAGAGAAGAGAATGTGGAGTTACGAAAGCTATTCATTGGAAACTGCAATGGACTGAAGAAGTTAAACAAGATCCATTTTTTTTCACTGCAAAATATGGCAAGATGAACAAAGTAAATTTGAAGTGAGCAGCCCAGGGAAGAGATCCCAGCATTCGTTCTTTGCGCCTCACAGTCCAAACTATCAGAATGCAGGAGTAAGTCCTCTCCTCCTGGCACTGGGGATTTTGGTTGGTGACAGAGCACCAATGGCTCAGTTCCATCACGACATACACTGAAGACCTTTCACCATTATCTTAGTTGTTAGAGTATACCAGGAAATCAGAAGATGTGGGTTTGAGTTCTCTCAGGTTAAAGAGTCTGTGTTCCCACGTGTTCAGAGGACACAGGGACTACCAGAGGTGGATTCGGAGTGCAAGGAAGAAGGACTTTGGTTCCTGTGCTTTGTTCTGTCCATGTGTGACAAGTGTATTGAAGCAAATCTTTAAGAGTGAGTCCCTTGTGGTTTTGGCACGCACGAGAAAGTGGAGACAGAGCACTTTGATTGGATGTTGGCAACTATGAAAAGTATGATTTTGCCTACTGAGTTATTTGGCCTGAATTTTACTTTGTGGCCTAAAGCAGACCTACTGGATTTCAAATTTGTCTTAAAATCAAGATGAGCTGTTATAAGTCAATAAAATATTTTAGTGATAGTCTTATTTCTTAAGATAGGTAAAAAAACAGTGAGTTTTTAAGTATAGAAAGTCAAAGGTTTCACATTTGTAAATTGTGAAAAAGATTTATCATTGTTGGTACTTTAAAGTAACTGTCAGTAGATGCTCACAATTAGTTATTACAGCACTATTATGTTTCTTTTCCATTAGTGTTCTAAATTGTTAGTAAAATTGAGGTCCCATCATAAAATCCATGGGTAGATTGAGACTAGAACAGCAATGATTTTACATTTCTAGAATTTGATCAGGATCTAAAGTGAATTATGCAATAAATATAAAATGTTGATGACAAATTATCATAATTATCTTAGAAATGGAAATACCTAGACAAAACCCATGTTTTTAATCTTTTCTGATTTGTAGGCTGCCTAAAAATGTAAGCAGAACAAATTTCAGCCTACAGGTTAGTCACAGTTATCTTTATTAGAGTCCTCAAAAGCAGTTCAGAAATCCCAGTGGGTCTCCTACAGACCATCAGTTTTAAAGACAGAAGTGGTCAGGATGTTCTCACCTCTCATTTCAAAAATAAAGATACAACTTCATTCAGTAATTCTGGAAATAGTTCTCACTGTATGTGACTATTAGCAAGACCAATGTATTTTGATTCAACCTGTGACAGGCATGAATCTCTCACCAAAGCATTTCTATCTCATTTTAATAGCTTCATCTTTCTGTGTTTCATTTTTGCACCCGATAAGCCCCTACACTGACTGCTTTTCAGGCATGCATGTCACGTCTTATTTCCAAACTACAGGACAGGCACACTGCAACCTCTCACAAACTCCTGACCCATCAGATAAACAGATACATTTACTAAAAATAGATGTGTTTGGGTTTTTTTTTCCTGTATTACAAAAAAGCATAACTCAGGAAAGAATTACATTTCCAGCAATTCTTGAATCAAGAAAAAATACAAGCTGCCAACCTACATTTATCAATACAATACTCATTTAAAGATACAAGGGGAAAGCACACAGTAAATCAGTGGTGTGCTAAGAAGCCTAGGCATTAAACACAAATCAAATCGGTATGTAAATTTGTGTTTGATTGGGAAACCTGCATTAGCCACATAAGACCCCAGCAGGGAGTAGAGAGCAGCTATGATAAATGAGTTTACATGCTTCTAAACTCCAATTAAAAATCTTCAAATACAAATGCACCACTGGGATCCAAGTTGATTCATGTGATTGTCTTGTGAATGTTGGGACATGCATTTTTTTGCAAATGCAGTCCCACTGGACATGATAACTTGATATGGGATACACAACAATAAAGTGATTTTAGTTAATCATTCTTTTAAATTGCTGATGATTTTTCTTTGTGTTGGAGCAATTTTACAATCTCCAAAAATAGAACTCTCCAAATGGATGGCAAATGGGTTTATTGGAAAGGAGAAAATGGCAAAGATGACAGGTGCTCTGTCTGGTATAAATCTGGAATTGCTCTGGAGGAAGTATGCCAGCTTAAATAGAGTTAGACATGAGATCCCTAACTGATACATATATATATATATATATATATATATATCGCATTTGCTTTGTTCTAAACAAGAAAATATATTTTCTCAGTTAAAATTTCTTACTACATCATAAGAATAAACTACCTTTAGAACAGGTGTTATATAGACAATATACCAAAGGGAGTTATAACTTTGCTGATATTCAAAAATTGAGGGTAATCTTAAAAGTAACTTTGTATTTAAAATAAAAATAAAAAGGGACTGCATTTTTGAACAAAATGGAATCACCACAGGAGTCAGCAAGAAATGTCTTATCCTCGACAAGCATTTTTCAGCTAAGTGGATTTTTTGAGGGACAGAATTAAATGTCTTCCAGACATCAGATGTGGGGTGATGCTGGAAATACGATATTCTGGTGTCAGAGACACACAGGCACAGGCATCTTTGCCCAGTCCAACCCTCTGCTATCACATGGCATTTGGAAGACCCACAAGCTTCATCCTAAAAAAATATGAATTCCACTGTTTGCCTTAGTTTGGCTTTCTGAAAGAATTCTCCAGAAAAATCCATGAAAGAAGGGTCCACTAAAGATTACTAGCCACAAAATGCACTCTGCCTCCAGACTGCTGGAACCGGAGAAGTCACACCAGCAAAAGAGGCACTCTGCACCTCTGTTTTCCCTACACAGCAGCAACTTCTTTTCATCAGAGAGAGACTCCTGGGCTACACACGTCTTTGGGGTGTGCCCCAGACAGAAGATTTTTATATTCTTCATCTGATGTTAATTTTACTTTTGGTATACATCATTTGATTTGCTCTCATACTCTTGGGGTCTTCTGTTGGTTTGTTGGTTTTGTTTGTTTGGGGGTTGGTTTTTTTTTGGAAGATGTGTTGGTTCTGGATGATTTTTTTTTTT
>VXBW01001079.1:1318384-1517387 GCA_013400375.1 Thinocorus orbignyianus | reverse complement strand
TTTTTTTTTTTTTTCAAAAAGCAGGACTTGGTCTTCCTCACTTTTATCTCTTTCCCTCAGTGGAGCAGCAACAAGCCTGAGACCACAATGTTCTCAATTAATTAGGTTAATCATCTTCCATACAGCTTGTAGGTATTTCAGCAATCAAACAAAGACATTACATCTTTGCAAAATAAAAACAGTATACAAATCCTGAGAACAGCGTTAGTGCACAATCTGGCAGAAAGTACTAGAACGAGGTAGGCAATGTTCAAATATATATGACAGAAGGTATGTCAGGCACTCTGATCACCTGAGCTGGGAACAGAATTAGTCAAGCCTATAAATTCAAAACAGAGGCGTATTTTATTTACTTATTTGGATCTTGTGGGTTTCAGTTAGTTATTTATTACTATTTGTTTTAGCTGAGTTTCCTTCAGCTCTAGATTTCTGATATTAACTACAAAATGACACCTTCCCAGAATGACTAAACATCAAGAAATATTGAGATATACTGTTTTTTTTCTCTAAGGTAATATTTCTCTTTCCAGATAAACTGACTACACAATACTCTTTAAAACCTTCAGAGTGTCCTTCTAATTTGCTTCTAACACTTGAGAAAAAGATTATGTTCAGGACAGCAACTGTGCCTTCCTCAAGATGAATGCTGAAAACAAATAATTTATTATAGAGGTCTTCAGAACTGCTGACTTAACAATGCTGATACCACTTTGTACAAATTCTAACAAAAAATATCTGAAAAACTGGATCATGTTGCTCCTTAATAGATCACTGCTGCTTTGAGGTATTAATGGAGATACTTTACTCCATCAGTCAGAGACTAGGTCTGTCGCAATGATTTCAAAACAATTACAATATCAGTCATCAACTCACATTTGCTAGTGTCGTGTATCACCAGTTCTTGAATAGAAATGCTATCCTTATGGTCAAACACCACCAGAGGCAAACACCACATAATCTATGGTCTGTTAACAGACTAAATCTCTGCTGATCTACGTGTATGCAGCAGTGTGTGACAGCAAGAGAATGAAGGGCAGAGGGACCAACTTATTTTCTCTCACACCAAGCACTTATGACTAAGTCAGATGCAAAGTCACTCTCCACAGGTGCTGTCAGGGGGGTAGTGGACCACACTCCCATTGAACTCAAATTTGAAGCAGCCTTTTAAGGTGACCCACTGGCCATTGTGGCAGCCTAAGAAGAATAACTACACACTTCAGACAAACACAGGAGCTTAGGGAGGGCGCAGGGACACTCGGATGCTTTGTTGCCTTCTCCTCAACAATCACAGCTTTCTGCCAGGGGAAAATGCAATGAAGATGAAGCAATGGAGGCTGAAAAGAGGCCAGAGGCATGTAGGGAGATGACCATGGCATCCACTGGTTCAAAGAGCAGAATCTGCCCTTTCCCTTTTGGAGGTAACAGCAGCCAAACTTAGGACACACTGGCTGAGGAGAGGGGCATCAGCCTTCTAGAAGCCCTTGATAAAGAAACATAAGATATTCTACCTCCTGATTAATTTATATTATGTGTAAACTCATACAATTTAAGCTATAAGGCACATGTTTTTAACTGTAAGTCTTCTAAAAATAAAGCCGCACCATGTTATAAAACCTGTTTTTTTCTGTATGGGACATTATAAAGAGAATTATTTGAGCTTACTGTCAAAACAATAAACAAAACACAGTTCAGGGGGATATACTGATTCTGGTCAATTATAAATATATAACATTCTATGCCATTTCTTGGATGTTATGTGTTTACAAAGGCGTTAGTGATTTTTTTGTTACACCACACTTGTTTGATTGCCACGTTTTGCTTTAAAGATGAACAAAGATTACTTCCAGCTAATAGGCAAACACGACAGACATTAATAACGAATGTTAGAGCCCAGTGTTTAGAATTGTGACAATGGGCAGGGCGTAGTAACACATTGCATTCTTGACTATTCTTTTTTATTTTTTTTAACTTTTGAACAGTCAACAAAAGAAGTGATTGGCAACAAATATTAAATCAAGTAGGAACAAAGAAGGCCCTTGAAAATATAATGAATATGTAGCTCTTTCTGAGGGAAGAAACTGCTGAAAGCAATGAGATTTCATGAAATAAGAGCTATGGCTTAAGCTATAATGAAACAATAAATACATTCTTCACGAATATGAAAAGACATTTTCAATTTTTCATTGTCAGATGTTGGCTCCTATATTACTGCAATCTGCCAACCTGCACTATGGGGTTTAAACAAAATAGAAAAGATAAGACTGCAGATCTTTTAATATAACAATATGTGAAAAAATAACCATAATTTTTTTTCCTACTTCTTTGAGCACATGACAGATAAAACGTGTTTCAAAAGTGGGTAACCGAAATCTTACACCAGGGTGGACTATAGAAGGGGACAAATCCACTGTACTGTACATAAAAAATATGCTGGGGAAGAGAGGCAGGATTATTCCTACATCAGGCAAAGGGAAATCCATCCATAGAATTCCTTTTGCTCAAAGATCTGGGTGCGCTTGATGGGTGATGCGGAGGAATGGGAAAGTCCAATGTATACCTCAAGGGAATTTGATTTTGGGGGAGAAAAGCCCACAATTTAAATTGACTGATGTTAATTGCTATGTAATATTGCTATATAATAATTTATTTCATCATTTTTGTGGTTGCTATATACCATATCAATGATATTACAGTAACAATTACCCAGATTAATGAAGAATGAATTCTAATGAAAGTGTGGTGATGGAACCAGAACTGGTTTCAGAGTGCAACAATCAAACACCACACACCATCTCTCCTGCCCTGAAGAATTGTTATGACAGATGAAGCCCAAAGTCATGGACTAAATGAACTCAACAGATATTTCAAAGGGATGGCCCATAGACTAAGGGAATGATATCTTTGTGTATATATCAAAAGACAGGAGAGGAGGTGGCGATTAATTGGGGTGTAGTGGAAAGTGTGGGACCTGGGCATGATGTAGATAGTATAGAATAAGGGGTGGATTTTGTCCTGGGTTTGGCTGCTATAGGTTAATTTTCTTCCTAGTAGCTTATTTGGTGCTGTGCTTTGAATTTAGGATGAGAATAATGCTGATAACACATTGGTGTTTTAGTTGTTGCTGAGCAGAGCTTACAGTGAATTAAGGACTTTTCAGTTTCTCATACTGCCCTGCCAGTGAGGAGGCTGGGGAGGGACACAGCCAGGACAGTTGACCAAACTGGCTAAAGGGATATTCCACACTATATGATATCATGCTGAACATTAAAACTGGAGGGAGTTGGCTGCGGGGCGGCAGCTGCTGCTCAGAGATGGACTGGGGCATCAGTCAGCAGATGGTGAACAACTGCATTGTGCTTCACTTGTTTTGCATGTTCTTTTCCCATTATTATTAGTTTCCCTTCTTTTTTCTGTCCTTTTAAACTGCCTTTATCTCAAACCATGAGTTTCACCTTTTTTTTCCTGATTTTTTCTCCCATTCCACTGCAAGGGACAGTGAGTGAATGTCTGTGTGGTGTTTAGCTGCCTGCTAGGTTAAACCACAACCACCAGTCTTACACCAAGGTGTACTGTATATCTAATATTACTTAACCTACTAGGGTAGCAAGCTGCTTGCTTATTTGTGTCTTCTCCTGGGAGTATTTCCATAGGACGCTGAAGGCATTTTACATCATCTAATTAAAAA
The DNA here is from genome assembly GCA_013400375.1 of Thinocorus orbignyianus. Lineage (NCBI taxonomy): Eukaryota > Metazoa > Chordata > Aves > Ciconiiformes > Thinocoridae > Thinocorus > Thinocorus orbignyianus. The sequence continues at coordinate 1,513,702 of VXBW01001079.1, read as the reverse complement.
CAAGCCAACATTCAGCCACTGGAAAGCTAAACTACACAAAGAGGCTTTGCACATTTTAATGGGAAATTTTCTACCTTTCTTGGGTGGCTGAATTTTCAAGAGACTATGGCTGTAAACTAACTTGTATAGGAAGCAACCCTGTAAATGCAGGCGGATTATTACAGTCATATTTATTTTATGGAAGATAAAAGATCATATTGATATGTATATGAAAATGAATATCATATCTAGAACATCACATACATGTTTTACTTTTTGGTCCCTCTCTCTTTTTACTCCACCACCCTGTGCTCTGTCCTTAGTTCTTCTCTGCTGTTTTTCTTAAATTTATTTGTTTTTCTCACTTCTCTAGCGTCTGTTTTGTTTCCCACACCCACCTTTTTTTTTTCTCTCTGTCTCTTTCTTCTTTCCCCTTTCTAAATCCCCTATTCCACTTCATTATTTACCTTCTCTCTCAGTCATATTATTCTTCCTTCAGCCTTACTTCTCTGAATCATCCTTTATCTGGTGCCTGTTTTACTCCCCACTCCCGCCCCACACACACGCTTATTAGCACTCTAGTCTTTAATCTGCCCCTCACTTCCCATCTGTTCATTATCTCCAGGTTGTCCATCTCATCCTGTTACAGAGAGACCATGTTGCTTCTTGCTGCCCACATAAGAAACAAGGAGTCTTTTAGCTGGCCTGCTTTTCTTCATTCGTCTCTATCTTTCTCACACCACATCCCACTTTGTAATGAATGTTAATACCAACTTTAAAATATTTTTACCAAAAATTAAAAAAAAAAAAAAATACAGTCCTGGATTTGTAAAAAATAAGATGACAAGACCACTTGGCTTTTGTGTGAGGTGCCAAAGACACAGTCTTGCTTTTGTTGACTCTATTTCATCTTGCTGCCGTTGCTGACTTTCAAAAGAATATATGTATTTCAGCAGTCTTTATGCTCTATCTTTTAAACATGCACACTCATAGGAGCTATCAAGAGCAGAGGAAGCAATAAATACTGTCTGGAGAAGAGAGCCCATTGGACTGGCTAAGGAACTGAGAAATGCTTCATGTAAAAGAAAAAGAGCAAAGAGGTAATATTTTATAAAGCTTTTCTATTTTAAATGAAGTTTTAGGCTTTAGACCCTGCTAAGCAATTTCAACATTTGTGGAGCCTCCATTATGCTTTGGGATCACTTCCTGGAGTGGGAGTGGATAGAAATGACTCTTAGTCATAACAAAATTTTATATCTTAGCAAGATTATGGCACAAATGACCAGAAGAAATATCTCTTCCATTTTGGTGGTTTCTTTGTCTCTGCAAAGAAATGGGCTAAGAATTCAAGACTACAGATCCAGACATGTTCAGAAGTCCCAAACTGTTTAAACAAATCACTGAAGCAATCTGAAATAAGAAGCATTTAAATAATTTTAAATCAGTAATTCTGAATCAAATTTGGAAAAGGAAGTTTCCTATTTTCATGCTGTTCAGGGAGCAAGAGGCACAGTCCAGCTACCAAAAAGTTTTCTGCAGAAGCTGAGTTAGATGCAGTCCTTGTAGCTGATATATGTGGGCTTAATCACTAAGAGCAAAGTAGGTTTTCTTATGAGGGTAAATTGCGATATTTTTTCTTGTAGCAGTACCATTTTACTGGAGGTATCTGGTTTACATTTTGAAGGTTTCCTTGACTAGAGTGCTTTGGTTTACAAGGAAAGCACAAAATACAAAGAAGCTGGTGTTCTCAGTTAGTAAACAGAATATGTGCGGCTTTCTGCTAACAAATAGTTTCTTACAGATCTACTATCCAAACAAACTAAAGCACATAAAACTTTTTGATAACTGTTTTTACTCTCAAATTTATGGTTCAGTTTTCTTCTTCACTGAGGATGAAGATGATGGTACAGTGTTATATCAGATATTAGGATCTTTATCACTTTATGTGCTACTTCCTTGCAACGTATAATCACTTGGAAATCTACAACTGTACAGCTACAGAAAAATATGAAGGGAAAGGTATTAGTTTAAAAAAAACATTATTTTTTTAACATGAGAGACTTTATTTTCTCTTCATGTATGTTCCTTCATTTCTGATGAGAAGAAATCAAGCTTTATTTTTAAGACTCTTTCCCTTTTTCTAGCAGAAGACAGTAGAATTTTATTTCAGAACTTTCAAGTAAGAAATATTTTCTTAGCAGTCCAACATTTTTTTTCAGTGTTTGGGTTTAGTTTTTTTTCATTCTATTAAAAATTGTCCTGAAAGTAACCGTTGCCCTAGAACAGTAATATTTATGGCCAATAGTCAACTTTTTTTTTTGGGGGGAGGGAGGTTCAGTGATTTTACTTTAGAGATGATCAATTAAATTTCTGAGTTAGTTGCTGAGTTCACATCAGCGTGGTATTTTATACTTGATAATTGCTTCCAAAAGTGTTTGTTAAAAGATTGATCTTTATGATGCATGTTGACAGATACTGAGCTGAAGACTTTGCTCTCTGAAGTGTGTAGGTTTGCAGTGTGCAGGAAATACCAGGCAGTATTGCAGGTAATTATCACCTGATGTGACAACATGATGGTACCGTAAGCTACAATGCCTAAACTTTAGTTGGATGTAGATGAGCCTTGAGATCCTGTGACAAAAATGAAATTAACTCCTGTCACTTCAGTTAGGAACTAGCAGGGAGATATTAAAAAACCCATAAATATTAGAAGTCCCTGAAAGCTAATGAACCAGTTTCCTTTAGCTGAAATGACAGAGTGTCTGCCAAGAAATCCAAGGACCCAGTCTATGTTTCTCTCTCTAAAGCAATTAGTCAATCAGTACCTTCACAGATCTGTGAAACAATCTGTCCTATTTCATACGTCTGTGCAAGAATTACTTTAAAGTGATAAGGTTACTGCAATGAAGCCTGGCAAAGACTTTTACAATAGGGTTGTATGCTGTTAGAGTCACCAGCAGCATGTTAAGAAATGTCAACTGTAATTAAAACCAATCATTTTCAAATATATGTCATGCTTTGGAAATGGTGAGGAATGCTTTTTGCAGTAAGAATTCTCAGCCCTGCAAGCACAGACTTTTTTTAAAGATTTTTTTTTTCTTTTTGTGGGAGGAAGAGTTTTTTCTTTTTCTTTTGGCACAACCGTTTTGGAAGATGTTTATTCATTAAGGCAATAGTATCAAAAATCACAGTACTGCGGGTTTCTTCTCTAAACTTGTCACAGTTGTTATTGAGCTTGCATTTAAGGATTGTCCCTGTATGTACTTCTGAGTACATGGCATGGAATCTATTTTAAAGATTTGTGAAACACTTTGGCAAAACATCTATTTACTGAAAAGTGACATTTCAAAGGACTGGATTAAAAGTGTGTTCAGCTCTTGGCAAGTGGTTTTTGAAAAATCAAAAATACACGTCCATAGATGGTTAAAGACTTGCTTCTAAAATAAAGCATTTAAATGTTGCAGACTGATTTCACATAAGCATACAGTTTCAATTTGCAAAGAAAAGGAAATTATAATGGCTCCCGTACACACAGTTCATTTAACCCTCTATGTACTGCACTGATATATTAATTTAAATATGTTCCTTGTTGATCCCAGGCAAGCATTTTAGCAACAGAGGTGTAAGGTGTTTCAGGACAAAAAGGTGTCTCACTGTGTGAGGTTTATAACTGAAGCAGTGTCTGAACTTTGGATTTTTCATTCACTAGAGAGGACCTAATAAATAGTTAGTTGATCATTAAAACATGAAACAGTAACAATTGAAAACATTTGTCCAATTGTCTTCAGAATCATAGAATCAATCATAAAATCTTCGAATCGTAGAATAGTTTCGAGTGGAAGAGATCTTTAAAGGTCATCTAGTTTGACCACTCCGCAATGAGCAGGGACGTCTTCAACTAAATCAGTTTGCTCAGAGCCCAATCCAGCCTGACCTTTAATGTTTCCAGGGGTGGGGAATCTACCACCTCTCTGGGACAACTGTTCCAGTATTTCACCACCATCATTGTAAAAATTTCCTTTCTTCTATCTAGTCTAAATATACCCTTTTTTAGTTTAAAACCACTATTCCTTTTCCTATTGCAATAGGCCTGCCAAGAGTTTGTCCCTATCTTTCCTGTAGGTGCCCTTTAGGTACTGAAAGGCTGCAATAAGGTCCTCCCAGAGGCTTCTCTTCTCCAGGCTGAACAACCCCAATTGTTGCCTGTCCTCATAGGAGAGGTGCTCCATCCCTCTGATCATTTTTGTGCCCTTCCTCTGGAGCCACTCCAATAGGTCCACGTGCTTCCTGTGCTGAGGGTAAGAAACCCATATCCTCATATAGTACATTGATACGGAGGTAGTATGGTCAAAGTACATTTTGAGAGTCTGAGAGGTATGGTGATGGCAAAGATTTGTTACTGTGTGCAAGATGGGTATGTGCTTATGTGTGCCAGGGCAGCCCTGGCTGGCCTCACTTAAGTAGCTGAAGAGATGAGTGTGATGCTGAGACAGCACTACGGTGCTGTGCTGTCTTGGCACAATATTTCAGCTCAAAATAGGTGCTGTAGTTCCGTCTGTGCTTTGGACAATGGAGCAGAAAAACAAAAAGTGAAGACTTCTGTACTTGTTCGCTCACATATTTACTCAGTTGAAAACCTATTGTTTTTCAAATTTACGTTAAGACTGAATATGATGTTGAAGGTTGACTCCCACTCCTGTTGGAGTCAAGGGCCAAACATTCATTTGGTTGGTTAGGGCCAGTATTTTGTTGTAATAAAATTTCAGCTGTACCCTGTAGATAGAAAGTAGCTTTAAATTGCGATAAAGCACTTCCCTTACCTTCTGGTAAAATAATTTGGAAACTATACTGTTGGTTAATAAGAAGTTTCTGTTGAGGAAATTCCTCTCAGCTCCAACATATTTTCTTGAACAATATCTGGCTTTACTTTAAAATTCTTATGGTCATCTCAAATAAAAAAATGACTCGGGACTACCCTTTCAGAAAAGCAGACTGAAGACATAAAGACAACACTAATGCCATTTAAGTGAAATAAAATAAAATTTCTTGAATGCCTTCATGCCTGAACTGGCTATTTATAAAATAAAGTGTTTCACATTATATATAAAATGCTGAAGAAAAGAATGAACAAAATACATTATGATGAAGTTAATTCCTTTTTGTTCACTTTGCATGTCAAACTTCATTCTGTGTTTTTATTTTAGTGACATTAATTAAACAGAAATTTTAGAAGAACTAAAGTGCAGGCTTCACACTACCTCAGTACCTATTGCTGTTTTAAATGATAGATATTTTGATTTCAATTTTTCCTTATTTATATTTGCACAAAACCAGTGAAGACTGCTTTTAAAGACATCATTGCTTTTGAATACAAAAGAATGATATAGTTATGCATTTATTTCTATGAGGTGCATTATCATCCAGTTCTTTCTGGTATGTATGAGTATCTTAAAAGAGATAACATTTTGGTCCTCTCAGGGTGAAGAGATGTATTTCCTTCCTGAAAATAACATCCTCACAATGAGCAACAGTAAGTTGTATATAAGTTGAACTCTACTATGAGAACCTTTCAGGATGATTATCCTCCCCACAAAATAAAGTTAAGAGTAAATTAACTGCTGTCCTTCGCTGAATACAAACCTGTAAAAGGAGTCTACATTTTTCAATGCTAACACACAAATTTTAATTTTCAATATGCAGTTACTGTGATTTTTTTTTTTTCTTTAACTGGCTCTGGTAGACTGTTAATGAAATATTTACCTGACTTGTGTGGATCTCTCTATGTCTTTGAATTGATGAGCCTGCTGTAGTGCTGGCCGACAGTCTTGAATATTCATTTTCCTCTGGTAAACCTAAAGCAGAAAAATACTAGTTTGTGATCTGACATTTATGCATTGGCTGATTTCAGCATGAGACTCAAAAGACCTTGACATTTTTTACTAAAAAAGAACAAAAAAAATCACACATTTGCCTGGATATTTGCTATTTCCATGCTTATCAAAACTGGATCAATTATTGCTTACCAAGTATGAATAGCATCATAGGTATGCATGCTGGTTTACAGAAGGAGCAATTGCACTGAAAGAGCCTACAAATAACAAATTACCTATATACTGGCCAGGGATTTCTCCTGCAATGCGGAAATCCCTGGCTCCTCTCCCCCTGGCACCTTTTCATTGCAGAAGCAATGCAAAGGGAAAGGAAAACAGGCCTGCCATCTGCCCTCAAAGCTGATAGTACGTCCAAGACTTACAACTTCATCTCCTCAGTACAGCGGGGTTTTTTTGATTCTTGCACTTACTGTCCACTCTTTATGAGGGAATTAGCTTCCCAAAATTTTGCTGTGTAAAACCCAGTCATCCGGTGTAAAAAGAGCCGGTTAGTCTCCCTCCCTCGGTAGTGAAGAGAAACAAGCATCTGAGCACAGTGATCCTATACCAAGGCTCACTGCTGGTGCTTCCCCATCACTTCCACTGGAGTGGGAAATCATTCACAGCACCACAGAGGATGCAAAAGGCAGGATGAGTTAAGCAAAGGCATAAGCAGAAACACAGCGAGTCAATGACAGGGCAAGACCCTGGCAAACTAGAACCACAGATACCATGGTAGGTCTGGTATCCAGCAATTTTGGTACTGCTTCCTAGAGCATATATTCCTCATTTTCATGCTATTTTCAGGCATCCATTAACAGCATATCATTATTGCTTCCTTACTGAACTGAACATAGCTAGCCACCATGTGAAGAGGATTCATCCTGGTAAGAGATATGCAAATTGAATTGTACTCTGTACATCACCTGAGATTTACTAACTAGAAATGGATAACATCTAATCTGAAATATTTGATTAAACTCAGCATCTACCTTTTGTGTGGCTAAAACTACGTAAGGTGATTCTGGGCCTAGATATGTAACTCTTAGATAAAGAAAAATGACACAAGCCCCGCTCTTTGCGTATTATACACGACACACACAGAATCACAATGTAAAAAATTCAAAGCTCAAATGCAGTGAATCATAAACTACTTATGAGATTAGGTGTTGCACTAGACATAGTTCTGTTTCCTGTTCATGTTCAGCTTCTTGTTCAATCATGAAACTGGCATAGAAACACACTGTGAAACACACTTGTCTTCCATCTTAGTATTTTCACTATTAAAAATAAGGGATGTATTTTTTAATTTTGGTAAATAAATATTAACTCTTTCATGGTTACCAACATATGATTTAACTCATGAAGATACAAATTGCATAAACAACCCCATAAAATAACTTGATTTTGTCAGAGAAATAGAATAATTTTAAAGAGAAAGAATGATCCTTATACCTTTTTGGCCTCTCTGCCCTGCTTTTAGTTTCCCCCTTATAATGATGCATCAGCAAAGAGTTGTAACTAGGGTCAGCTAGTTTTTTTTCACTTCATCTTCCGAATGAGGCTTGTGTAAAGTCTTCATAAAAATGGATTTTTTTCTATAACCTCAAATCATCTGGACTTCCTCTGGACACACACAGGCAGTAAAGAAGGTGGAGCCCCTGCTTGCGCCTCCAGAGCCAGGTTAAATCTTGTGAGAATACAGCATTTCAGTCCTTTTCCACCTGGTGCCGAAAGGGAGTCTGACCGTGTTCTCTCAGTGATTTGAACTATGTGTAGTTCTGAGGTGGAGTTATCAATTTTTGAAACTGGAACTGGGTCAAGGTCTGATGTTCAGGTCTCCAGTATATTAGGTTTCTAAAACGTATGTAAGTTACCACTGTTCCTTTCTTACCTATATTAAATTTCCTGTTGGCCAACTTAAAATTCTCCCTTAGCAAAATTTACATATATTTTTGGCCAAATTAAATGCTTGAAATAAATTTCCTTCCCAAACCCCATTTTTGTCAAAACAAAACATATCCCCTTTTTCCAAATAATTTCCCAAACTAATTATTTATCCACATGGATTCAGTTTGGATACAGCTCAAAGTAATACAAAATTATCCACATTTGAATGCAAAATGCCTTTTAAAAGTAGGCATTACTGAATGAAAACACTTTTCCTAGGCCAGCAGCATGTTTGAAAAAAGGTCTTGCTTTTGCACTATATTCATACACTTTATGATCTATCGTCCATGACAGCCTTGAACTAAGGGGAAGGTTATCAATGATTTTCTGTTTACTTCTATGAAAAGCACTTTGATAAGAGTTCTTATCAAATAAGTAAAGTTTCCATGTATAGCAACAGCACGTCATCATAGACATGGCAAGTAGAGAATTGGTGGAGTTTGGAAAGATAAATGGAGTAGCTGATTATAGTCTGAGAGTTTTCCTTTACGTACACCTAAGTAAATATTAGGATATCACAGCTGTGCATTGAATAAGACCTTGCTTAATTCAGCACAAGGTTGGAAGCATCAGTTTAGCAGGGGCAGGACTACAAGAACATAAGTTAATTAGGGGTTCAGGCTGGAGCACAAATTACACCATCTGGACTGGGCTTTCTTGAAACTATTCTCAAGTTACCAAAAGTAAGTCTAATTTGGCTTTTTTTTTTTGGCAAAATAATGCTTGATAATATTATTACTGCAATTATATGTGGTGGTGAAAATCATAGCAAGGAATATGATTGAATCAATAATATCTAACTTGAGAAATTAAATGAGAGAAATGTATTCCATTTTTTCCACATAATCAAGAATATGACCTTGTCCCACACAATATATGTATTCAAACTAGAAATCCAATCCTTTACCCACTTACTCTATATAATGCCTTTTCAATTCTATATTGCTTCAAGGGATCCCACACTCAATCCCTGATCTTTTTCCTATACTTTCTATTTCCCATTTCTGCCCTGTTTTCAGATACTCCTTTTAGGATCCTTCAGGTAGATAGCTTGCATCTCAAATATCAAGATCTAGATGACCGGACATCTAGAAGTGGTTCTGTGGTTCCAGAGAACCTCCAGTTTCATAGGTCCTGCTGCCCCCAAACTGGAGACCCTGCACCTCCTGGACTATATTTGCAAAACAACAGCAACACCACAGTGTGTCTGGGTCTTCACAACTGTGGCCACACATCATTCCCCAAACATTCTACCTTCCTCCATGATTCTGCATTCACATGCAGGCCAGATCTACTGATCAGCTGCACTTGATACATTGCCTGCTATGGAGTGAAAGAGGCATCACCAGGAAAGGCAATATGTAAGGCTCTGTGCTCAACAACATGTAGCCTGTGTCATGGTGGCATGCCCCTTTTCTGTCAGATGATCTGCTGTCACACCTCTCCCATTCTGTGACTTGTTGCCTGATGTGTTTAGATCTGGTGGTAAGTTTCAAAGGAGTATACAGCAGGCTGTAGCCCACAGGTGACCTGCTTAGACAGAAATGCCACCTTCTTTATAGGTGAAGTTAGACAAGACTAATTCCCTTAACTGAATAATGTGTAGGGCGTTTGATGAAACAGATAAGTTCTTGACAGTTACTCTTATACCAATCAAGATGAACTATATATTAAGTCCATTTACATGGATATCCATACACAAGCTGTGGACTTCAGTGATAAGTGAAGAGTAATAACTACAGAGACTTCCTTGGAGGTACAGCAGCATGCCAATGGAGCTGGATGAACTGCACAGCGCAAAGCATGTGCCTGTGTGACCATCAGGCATGATGGAGCCTAATGCTCCTTTGATCCAATAGGGCCCTCTCATCCATAAAATAACTACTTTATTAGGAAGTGTAGTGATAGGATGAGGGGTAATGGTTTTAAATTGGAAGAGGGGAGATTTAGATTAGATACCAGAAAGAAATTATTTACTTTGAGAGTGGTGAGGCACTGGAACAGGTTGCCCAGAGAAGCTGTGAAAGTCCCATCCCTGGAAGTGTTCAAGGCCAGGCTGGATGGGGCTTTGTGCAACCTGGTCTAGTGGGAGGTGTCCCTGCCCATGGCAGGGGGGTTGGAACTTGATCTTTAACGTGCCTTCCGACCCTAACCATTCTATGGTTTCACTTGCATTACACAAAGTACCTCTACAATGCACTCCACTGCGAGCAAGGAACTGTCAGATTCCGGGGAATTTCTCCTTTCACTGACCAAAGGTTAGGTTACCTCAGTAACTTATTGTAGTTGTCATATATAAACATTTCAGGTAATCATAGAGTCATGATTAAACACTCCTCTATATCCTATTTGGTACTAATTAAAAATGACAACAAATTTCAGTAACCTTTTACCTGCAGTGTTCGAGTGTCTCCCATCAGAGGATCTGCTGTTTTGGGTGATTTAGGAGCATGACTTCCAGCATTATAATGTAAAAGTTTATCATAGGCTTTCTGATTACTCTTTGTGTTTTGAGCAATTTGGTCTAGTGGGAGCTGTCCCTGCCCATGGCAGGGGGGTTGGAACTCGATCTTTAAGGTCCCTTCCAACTCTAACCATACTATGATTCTACGATATTTTATGTGGAATATCTCACAACACATTCTCAGGTATCAGTATTGCCTAGATGTATCCAACAAGGCACAGATTTCAAACCCATGAAGACGCTGAGTCTTTAAAGGATTTTTTTCCTACAAAAACTGGTTTTGAATTCATGTTTTATAATCTGATTCAAAATCTATAATCTGATTTTGCTCTGCATCAGCATAAAATCAAAGCTTTCATCATTTCTTCAACAGTCTGATGAGCAAAACAGATTTGAACCTTGAAATACCACAAATAATGATAATTCCTTGACCAGTGGGATACTGACAGACCTAAAGGGAATTTTTTTCTACTCATAGTACACAGTGAATATCAAACCCATTCCTTATCAAAGCTGGCAAAATCAAAATCAAAATTGGGAACCTTCCATGATAAGTTAGAGTTTGATGAATCAGTGTTTTTTAATGGAAAAAAAATCCTACTGGAAAATTCCATTGCACAACATTACACCTTTATGATTAAACTTTCCACATACAAATAGTTCGAAATGAATTAGATTATGCATAAGCAGATACTGTATATTATTCATATGCACACCCCTGGTTACTAATGGTTGCAAATAAACCATCAAAAACTTCATACAAACAATTACAAGCACCCATCTCACTTATTAGTTGGCCTTTTATTCAAGAAATGACTATTTATTTCAGTAACTGAGATCATTTACTAACTTAAGTATTATAATGACTAATTATAAACTTAAAGAATCATTTCATTTCTAAGATGAAAGAAACACAGCTCTTCTAATTAAACTCTCCATTAAGGGGTCTGGGATAAAATGGTTGCTCTTACGCAAAGCTGATCTCCCACAGGTCCCATTAGGACAACAGAATATAAGGCTAAAATACTACATAGAAAGGAATCAAAGACTTGGTCTACCCACAGTTTTTGTGTTAATTTAACAGTCTGACTGCTATACATACTGCAAATATGCTCCCCTCCTCCTCATATTATACTTATACAAATGGGGACATGGTTGCAATGGACAAAGATGTCTTTTTCCTCTGTCACAGTGTGTTCCTGGTTCCACACAGGAATGAATGCACCTTTATACTCGTATAACTTCTCAGACTGGATGAGTTCTGCTTTGATCATCAGAGAGCAGGAAGAATTATTTTGGCTAAGCAGTGTCGAATTTGGAGAACAGGTTTTCTTGAAGAGAAAGGAATTATTTGGTTTTTATTTGTTTCACTTTGATGATAAATTTTATTTTTTTATTTCAAAACATAGCGTATTAAGCAGGTCTATTGTTATTTTTTACAAAAGAAGATAGCATATTTGGAAAACAAAATGCAATATTTCACTTGACCTTATATTTTTTCCCTTTAATTTTTCCAGTATAACTTTCAAACTACCAGCTCCATTATGTGTAGTTCTACCTTCAACGGTAAAGGCTATAAAACTGCTCTGCTTACACAAACCATATTCAGACTTGAGTTGTCAGCATGAAGATTATTGTCCCCACTGCCAGGCAAGTATTTCAAGATCTGCTTCCCCATGTTACATTGAAACAAAATACTTTCCATTTGTCTTCCCTCTATTCATACTTGTGATTTCCATTGTGTGACTTTATGTAATACAGATGTTACATCCTTGGGATTTATGCTCAAAAGATTTCATTTGTTCTGTCATTGCTCTTGCACCATTTTGATCATCACCTTGATAAACAATTTGTCATTCAGTAGTAAGGCATCTGTAGCAAAGGGAGATACAGATTTTCCATTTTCTGTCTCATTTGTATTGATTATAGGATCAGAAATCTCAAATCTCAGTCCCCCGTGCCTCAGGTTGCTTACAGACTTGAAGCTGAGCTAATTACAAATTCCTCAACACAGGTTGTTTTATTTTCTTCACATTCAGCTTTTATTGGAGAGGGGCTTATCAGTTCACACATAAAAAGTTAAGCCGGTTCCACAAACACAGATATTTCACAACTCAGAAGATTCCAGCTTGACTTTATCTTAAAAAGCTCATCCAAGGAAACACTTCAGCAGTTTTATGTTAGAAGAGCCTTGGGATTAAAAACTGCTTACCATTTGATACTGAATTTCCATTTTCGGCAGTCACAGAACCGGCCAGTGGATTAGATGACTGAGTTCCATGGTTATTTGCATTTTTATCCTGGGCTTCTGATCCAGTATCTGATGTATTTGGATCTTCCCTGCTCCTCAAGTTCAGATTCGTTTCAGCACCTGACACAAACAGAGAAAAAGCTTGTCAGCTTCCTATTAACCAGTGTCTTTCACATGTAACTAGAAGAAACTAACATACAGAAATCAAATTACTTTATCAAATGACTTCAATTAATCACTTAATTTATGAGTCCAGTGATAAATATGGAATGTTTAAGTCTGTGATCTTTTCAGGGTTTGTTGTTGTTTGGTATTTTTTTTTGCTAGTATTCCACTTACAGTGGTCTAGAGTTTATGGAAGTGAAAGGCATTAACAGAATTTCATTTGTACTGTTTCTTTTCACACATGTAACAGCTGAGAAAGCCCAGCATATGTTTATATTGCCTCTCTTTTAGATTTTATTCTATTTCATATGAGTTCATATACCACTGTCATCACTGCAATGTCTTTCACCCTAGCATTAGTTGATACTAGCTATAACATGGGTTTATTTTTTTCTCATGTCTCCTCCCACAAGAAATGAAATGGCCTTCAATATGAAACCATATGTAGCAAGATTCTTCCAAGCAGAGCCTCCCTGTGGGCATTATCTACCCTGCCTCAGGGCTCTCCAGCCATCAATCGTCATTTTCTATAAAGTTCCAGGTTGTCATGTCATAGCCTGTTAGGTAAATTTCTTCAAGATATCAAGAGGAGGTCTGATCCTTTAGGAGTTCCCAAGCCATCCACAGTGCACAGGCATTTCTCCAAAGAGAAGGGCAAAGCCCTTATTTTCTTCTCCTTCTGAGTGATGGCACATCCACTCAAAGTGGAGCAGCTCACAGCAGTGCCCAGAGCTGGCTCTGAGCTTGCCTGGCTTTCTCAGCTCAGTGCCATCAGATGTGGCCAAGTGGTTGTTCCCCCTGGAGTTCAGGAGCCAGAGGCAGGCTCGGAGCTGGGAGACAAGACCATGAACAGATGGGGATGGTAGGAGGGACCCTCACTGCAATTCTGGTATCCCTGGCTATCCCCACTCCACCCGTCTGTGGCAGGGATGATGAGGCTGCGTGAAATGCTGCAGTGGCAAGGTTATGCAGTTTTTGATGGATTTTCCTCTTTTCTGGTTTTCTCTTCATTTTGCGGTGAATATATATACATACTTTTTCCTTGCTATAATTAGTCCTGTTTCATGGAAGACAAAGCTGAATTCAGATCTCTGTTTAGCTCCATTTCAGTTTTCCTAAGTCTTTCCACCCCCTCTGAGGGTTGACATCTTATGGCTGACCTGGGTGCAGAGGCTCTCATTTAGCACTCTAAAACGGAAATTTTTCCTCTATGATAGCTCTCAAAGAGCTATTCCTTTATTTTGATTGTGTCTATTTAAGCTTTGTCACAATGACAGCAGCAACCAACGGAGGTCAGAAGACTAGTTATTAAAACCAACATTACAGCATTCATCCGTATTTCCAATGATATCCTCAGCTCTCCCAAAGATATGATATATTCTTGCCTTAAGCACTTGAGAATTTTTCAAAGGGACAGGAAACACACTTTTTTCCACCAGATAACAGATACTTTGCCTACAGATTTTCAAACTTAATGTTGACTGCATGGTGAATTTTTCATTTTAATGCCTGAACTGAAAAAAAACCCCCACCTGATTTACCAAGTGCCAACATTTTAAAAATAAATTAATGAAACAAAAACTATGTGTCCATTCTGTTTAACTTGAAATGTTTCATTTCATTGAAAAGAGCTTTCTTAGTTTTATTTAACTTTCAGTTATCTAACTCTGAATCTCTCTTAACATTTCCTCCTTTAAAAAAAAAAGCTGTCTTGAAAAGTCAAAAAGTTAATTTCCAAGCTGACAGAATAAAACATTTCAGTATTGGGTTGTTTTTTTTCTCCCTCCCTTGCCCTCATTCCCTGATCATTATTTTTTGCCAGATTTGATTGAAGTGCTTCAGTGGCACTGTTTCATAAACTGTATATTTAGGCAAATATGCTATGCATTGGAAAAATTAGGCCAGCTCTAACCACAGCAACTGACTTGGGAGAGGCGGGAGAACCAAAGTCTGAGCTGGAAAATGCATACAGTGCCTGATTTAGCTTTTGTACAAGCAGGCTGACTGCAAAATGCATCTTTGCAGCTCATATTAAATTTGTCTGAAAAGGAAATGTCACTTTTAGATGTTAATAGTCAGTGCACTTGCCTATAGATCATAATCCACCTACATAATTATTGTGTCACCTTTTACATAAAGAGTCTCAGGGGAAGTGGCTGGGATCCTTATTTTTCTTGATATCCGAGAGATTTATTGATTTTCCTGACATCTGCAATTCATTTAAGAATGTGCAAGTAGAAAGACTTTTTCTTGCACTCCTATTTGCAGAAGCCTTTTGTTTCATAGGTACATTGATATCTTTTCATGGCATTCATGAAAGGGTCTTGGAAAAGTAGGTTAGCTTTTCTCCTTTATGTCTGTAAAATGAAATACTACAAAGGCTTTTGGATAGCTACTATTGAGCTAAAATATCATCCCAAATTGGCAGAAATAAGCAGTGGACAGATATGCAGATGTCTTTTGGGAGAGCTGTCTAGATAGTGATCTGCTTATCCCATTTGCTCTATTCAGTCACTGTAGGAAATGCATTCCTTTAGCTTCTTAATAGAAGATTATATAGAGAACATATGCTTCATAGAGTCTTATTTAATTAATCTTGGGGGTGGGGAAGAAGCCTGTATGTTGTTTCAAAATAATCGAGATTATGTAAAGGTACTTGTACTATTTTTTTAATATATAGGCACCTTCAGCACTTTGTTGGAGCAGATTCACATGAGTCTGTAGAAAAAGTGTAACCACATATGTTGGTTAACTTCTAAACAACTCCTCAGTGTATGCCTAGTAAACAAGTACTGTTCATTTATTTCGGACTTCATGTAAATTGAGTGAGTTTCTGAAGAAAATATTATCCATAAAGAGGATAACAAGAAGATGCTTTAGTCAGATGTAACCAGTACACTGTTCCAGTGCTGCAAAACTTACCTAGAATCACTGGGTAATTCATGTCAGAAGGGACCTTAGGAGGTCCCTCATGTACACCTGCTCTAAGCAGGGCCAGCTGTGAGATCAGACCAAGTTGCTGAGGGCTTTGCCTAGCTGGGTCTTCAAACCCTCCAAGGATGGAGCTTGTCCAGCCTCCCCGGGCAGCACATCCCTCTGCCCCTGGCCTGGCCTTATGGGGAGAGGTGTCAGTACCCAGTCTGAACCCCTATCCTTCCAGCTCACGCCTGCAGTAGCTTGCCCTGCCACACATGGCTGTGATGGGCCTGGCAGCTCCCTCTCCATCCTTCCCCATAAGCACTGCAGTGGCTGTGAGGTCCACCCAAAGCCACCTCTGCCCCAGCCTCTGCACACAGGGACATCTTCCAGCCCCGAGCATTCCAGAGGTGAAATCAATCCAGGTTATCGTTGTCTTTCTGCGTGGGGTGGGAGGGGGCAAAGTGGCCACAGTACCCAGATGTGGTCCAACAACGTAATGAGTGCTGGGCAGAGGGGACAACCCCTGCCCCAAGTTACTGACAGCGCTTCTGCTGACACGGCCCTGGGTGCTCTTGCTGTCTCCACTGCTGTGGCCTGATGCCACCTCCTGCCCAGCTCCCAGGGTACCCAGCACCCTTCTCCAGGCAGTTTGCCCCCATTATAAGAGGTAATTCCTTCCGAGGTGCAGGACTTTGCTTTGTTTTTTCTCCAAGATGCTTTAACATGCCAGCAGGTCCTGGCTTCATCTTCAGTGCTGGGGTATCCTTCTCTGTCCTGCCTCCCCGCATAACAAAGGCGTCTCCTGACTTTTTATCATATTTCTATTCCACACAGTTTATCATTGCACAGACGTATCTTAGATGGGAAAACTGTGGACAATTATAAAAGATATAGGGAAGCCTTCTGTTAACACTAAAGACATAAAAAATCCCTTCTGATTCCCTGTTTATCAACCAAGTAGTGGTCTGAAATTCAGTTTACCATCACGGTTTCTCAGTCACCCAATACAGAAGTTTAGACTTTTTTTAATGGTCCACATAGTGTCAACCTCCACCAGCTGCCATGAATCCCTGCAAATGCAAGTATGCGCTGCTCTCTCATGCCTTATTAACTTTCTGAAGAAATACCTTAGGAGAGTGGAAAAGAAAAAAATTATGGTTCCTACAGTAAAACTTCTTCACCAACACACTCAGTGTTAGCTTTTTGTTCAGACTTGTGCTCTGCTGTTCTCACCAGATGGATGGATTTACCAGGTGTCAACCTTTTTTCTTTTTTCTTTTTTTCTTTTTTGTAACAGCATCTTAACAGTTTCCAGCTAGCAATAAATGTTATTTGAAGAGTCATCCAATGCCTACTTGTGAGAGACTAGTTACAGAGAAGTATCAGCTCTAAGAGCATGGTGGGAGTACATGATTATAAAAGGAATACAAGCCTTAAGTGAAAACCTACACACTTTGCTACAGTGAAGAGCATTTGGGTTATTATTTCAGTAAACTGACGCTGCCAAAAAGGTATCTCTGACTCAGTTAAATTCTGCTCTGACTAATCTTGCAGTTAATGAGGATGTATGGACTACAAAGTTGTACGGATATTTAGACTGGGGGCAAAATTTGCCCTTCAACTGCAGCATAGTTAATAGCTGGAAGTAATCACATGTACTGTGTTTTTAATCAGAGTATGCCAAATCTAAGAGTAACAATTATTTCCTTACAAGCACACTTTGTATTCCAATAAACCTATAATTAATTGCATTAACATTACTAGAAAAGTGTAAGAGGAAAGGTATGCAAAAGAAGCTGTTCACAAAATCCACACTTGCTTGTTATTCTCAGTGTTTCTGGAAAAGAATTAAATTCACCCTGAGAGGGTGGATTTAAAACTCATGACAAAGTCATAAGGCACAGGATGGGCCCAAGTTTCACTTAATTTAGAAAGAAAAGTCAGAACATGGCAATCATGGAAATGATTTAATATATCTGCTTCTTATTTTCCTTTTTGAGTCATTATCTCACTCTTCAAAGAAATCTGATGCACTGGAAGTCTACATGATATAACTTTCTTGTTAAAAGAAAAACTTGAACTCTTTTAATTGAGTTATGACTCCCAAATGTCCTATTATAAAGTTCTTTTTTTCTCAAACATAAAATATAGCATTCCAAACATCACAGTTATTTCATAAGCAGTATTTAGGTTGAATTAATGCTGCTATCACAAAATTAGAAAAGGGGTCAGTACAGGCTCTATTCAGACGACCGGTTAAAGTGCTACACTGAAACATTTTGAGAAACTGTTAATTTTGCAATGAAAACATATATTTAGCCTATTAAATAAAGTCTAAAGCAAAGTATAAATCAGTGACAAACCAGCATTTAGTTGGAATCACCATAGACTTTTCGTGCAGCAAGACATGAAAAATCAGTATGTTATTAAAAGTCCAGCACTAACTAACTCGGTTGGGCTGCATTTTAGTTTTCTGTCAAAGCCCTTAGGTTTGCTTTCCTTTCTTTAAAAGCAGGTATATCCATAACGTATATCTACCCCCATATGTTCACTTTTCAAATACTTCTCCTTTTAACATTTAGTGCTCATTTACAGTCTGACTGAAAACTCATTAATAACAACAGAAGGCCTCCGCTGCTTTCAGTGGGTTTTGGATCAGATTCGTGCTTACCTTGGATGCTTTGCACAGCACTGCCAAAGCACCAAGGGATTCATAATACAGGGTAAATACAGAGGGCCGCTTGCTTTGTCTATCCTGGTAGTTCAAATGTGATCATAACTGTTCTCTGGCCCTGAGGCAAATGGTAAGAGACCCAAGTCTATGTTATTACACTTTCTTGCTCTCCACAGCAGAGATGCTGCATCCAAGTTGTCTACTGGGAATACTCCCTGGCCTGTGCTGTTTCCTGAACTGTGCCCAGATCTGTCTGGAAGGGAGCCAGCCTGCCAGGTCCAAAACCAGGCCAGGGACTGCTCTAGTGCTTTGACTGTGTGGAGGGCTGAGCTGCCGTACCCAGGGCATTCCCTGGCACCGGCTCATTTACTAAAACAGACGCAGCCCTTCACCTTGAGAGCACTAGTTAACTCAATCAGAAATGAGTGGCCAATATTAAGTCCATCTCAGGATAAAATGGAAAAATAGGGAAGAAAAGCAATCTGAAACCAGATGGGGCTAGTAGGGCACTGAAAAGTTGTACAGTTTCTGCTGAAGTTACATTTAAAAGTTTCATCCTGACTGTATGGGCAGAGGTGGTTCTCCCTAGTTTTGCTTGAGTGTAAATGGAAGTTATACACCCTGCTTGAACTGATTTGACTTGTACCTGAACCATTCTTTTAAGGCACATGCTCATTTTCATTAATTAAACAGAGATCTAAGGCTGAGTTCCCAGCTGTGGAATTTTAGTGCCACAAGCTAGGTAGATATCTAGGTCCTAAAGTAGGAACAATCTCTGTCCTGGTCAACAAAAATATTCATTTCACAGAACAGAAACAAGAATGCTTAAAAGCTTTTTCACAAAGGAATGAAACCTACAAAAATATATAACACACAATTATGGCAAGAAATATAGGAAAATAGGGGGAAATAATTCCTCTTATCACTTAGTATCTTTAATGAGCTCCAGGATAATGCCAAATGTTATTTTGTCATTCATGGAAAACATGACTTTCTGTAAAAACAATCACTATATAGTTTTAGTTATCAAGGTACGTAGCTATTCACACTTTATTAGCTACCATGAAATCCAGAAAACACATACATTCTGGCAGACAAATAACTGTAATACAGAAAGAGAAGCTTTTTGTACCTGAGCTACCATGGAATCTAAAAGCTAAAAAGCTTGATTTCCTTGAAACCTGTAACTGGCATCCAGCAAAACAGAAAACTCAAATCAAGCAGCTCTTCATTATACATGTGAATAAGAAAGAACTGATGAACGCTCCTAACAGGCCTATGAAAGTCAAGACATTGCAGACAGAAGGGATTTCTGATCTGTGCTCTTGCTCTTTCTTGGGAGAGTTAGGACTACACCAAATCCTAGCAGCCAACCCTGAATATTTGTTACATGTACTGTGGTAAGTAGACACTGTGAAGTGAGTTAAAAAAGAAAAAGGATGGTGAATGCAGAAATTTTGCAGGTATTTTTTGACAAAGTAAAGGGAGAGGAAGATTAAATAAAATCAGGCCATTTTATTTTGGCTCAGGTGGCTACCACTGTGTTTTGTTGCACCTTGACAATCACACTTGACTTTTCCTGTTGTGTTCTGACTTACTGTTGATATATTCCTCATCCACAGCATTTGCTAGCTGCCCTCAGCACATGTTGTCTTGGATGTCCTCTCACTGGATAAATGCATATTGCTCCAGAGTAGTTCAGTTTACCCACATGAAGTCACGCTGTGACCTGCTGTAGCATGACTGTTTACTTTGCTGAGAGCTGGAGGCAAACAGATGCATCTTATTTGCTGAAAGAAATGGAGCAGGATGAAAACTGTCCAGACAGGATTCCCCCAGCTTATTAGTGTGTACTACCTCTCTCACCCTCATAGCTGTGCTGCCAGCTGCTGCTGCCGTCAGAGGCAATAATTATTCATTGATTTATTTCACCTCACAAAGCCTGCCCTTACAGCAGCAATTGTCTAGGATTTCCCCCTGCAATGATGCTCCTAGGACAGGCAGCAATGAATTTGTACTGTTATTTCTAGAAGCCCTTCCCTCTGAGCTGTGCAAGTGGAGCTATCAGATGGTGTTTACAGGCCACTCCAACTCCAGAAGCCGCATTCTGCAATGGAGCAGGTAAATACAGAAACAGACCACTTCTCTGCTCTGGGAAGCTGCATTTGTGGAAACTCCATATGAATGCTGGAAAACAAAGAGAGGAGTGCAGGCCGTGAAGAACATCAAGTGACAAAATTCACTCTGCTGGAGGTAAAGACCTCTGAACAATATTGTGTTAGTGTGACACAGATCAACTACAGCTCAGAAGACAAGGCTGCTAGTGAGAAGGAAGTCACTGAAGCAACTGCAGGAACTCCTATGTCTGGTTCAGCTCTTAAGAACTATCATCTCAATTATTTTTTTTGTAAATCACTTCACTGCTATGGAAAGTACACTCCTAGAACAGAAAGGTTTCTTCTGCTTTCTTCTCGGATAGACTATTGCTGGTGGAAAGGTAGTGCTCTTACGTTTATTTCAGTGACAATCATTACAAGCTGCAAACCTATATCCTTCTTTCTAGAAATAATGTTAAGGACATCTCTGGGTCAGGCAAACTTTCAGAGTTGATGGGGGAGACAGACAACACAAGTGCCTTGATTCGTTGTCTGGAGGACTCCAGATTGTATGAATTAGGCTTGTTCCCAACAAGAGACAAAGAACACTGCTGCTGAAGTGGAGAAAAAAGCTCTCTGAAATACTGGTAATGGATGAAGAATATCTGGACAGGCTGGCACTTCTCCTGCTCAATAGTATCCGAGCAAGAACTTGGAACACCTTCTAACGCAGCATGTGTGCAAGAGTCCATCCAGGGCACGTGTTTCAGAGACTGGGAATTTCATTCACCTCATCTGCTCTAGGAACTGATCTCTGCAGGCCTTTCTGAGGTCCATTACTAATCACAGAGAGCAAGAAGGAGGGCAGAGCAGCTTGGGACAATTTACTGCCTTAGGAGAAGCATTTCTTTCCTCCATGTACCCCACCTTTTCAAGTCTAACATGGAAAAAAAGTAGCTGATTTTACTGTGTAACAGTTTTGTTTACTGCTAGGTGTGTTGATTGGCTGACCAAAGAGTCTATTTCTTGTGTTTGTGTGGTTAAAAAACTGCTGGTGTGCTGGAAAAGGAGGAGGCAATTTGGTAAGAAGCACAGCTTCCCTTTTTTAAACTGTTTTCATCTAACTAATGTGGATGCAGCAGTTCCTTCTGAAGGCACACATTTAAGTCTGTTTACATTTGTGTGTGGTATCTCAGTAACAGAACAGCCATTACTGCTGGGCTTTAGCTGCTGTTGGAAGGAATTATGTGATCAGACACTGTCTCAACCTTCCTCCCCCCCAAACAGTTGCAAATATTGTTAAAATAAACAAACAAAAAACCCAAACAAACAAACAAGCAGACAGACAGGGATTTGCTACTGCCAACAGCATCACAGCAGTTCTGTTTACTTTTCCCACAGAATACTTCTACAGAGATTTTTCAGGATCTCCCTTTTACCAGCTCTGGCATTGACTGCAATGCAGAAGTCTTAGTGTAAGTGACTGTGTTGGCCAGATAAACTGTTTGATCAGATCCTAAGGGACAATCCAAGGAATATTTTTGTTCACCTGTACTCTAATCCTGCCCACTAAACAGCGACAGCTATAATGGAAAACCTCTCAGACAACAGTCTCAATTTGCTTTGGAAGTGAGCTTATAACATAAAAATTGAATTTAGGTATTTCTTTAGCTTGTTTTTAAGTTCATTTTGAAGGGATACAGTCATGGTCAATGACACTGCTGTGAACCTCAAAGCAAGAACATAAGGATATTGCAGATGCAGTGTGATAAGCATCCAGTGTGCACAAATATAGCCAACCTGTGGCTAAAAACTGTCACTGCATACTACTAGTATGTCAGCATGATGCTGCAACTAGCCCTTAAGGAAAGAACTAAAAGAAATAAAATGTGGAATTTTTGGTTTAATTTTTCATATGTTTTTCTTTTAAAAATCACACTACACAAAGGATAAAGTTTATTTTCGTGTTTTTCATTTTAAAATAGAGTGAAAAATCTAACTGAAGAGAATTGAACTTGAAGGTTTCTTTATTTTCCTACTCACTAGTAGGCCCAGGGAGAAGTCAGCTACCGCAAATTGCTACTCCTACTTCCAGTGCTCCACTTCCAAACATGCTCCTAACCTCTCAACAGCAGAGTGCAGTGGTGAGAAGAGAGCTTGAAGATCAGGGAACTCACACGTTTATGACCAAGGTTTTTTTCCCAATCTCTTTCCAACTGTCTTCTCCTGCTTCTCCATCCAGCTACATAAAATGTCAGTGCTGGAACTGGAACAAAAACCATAGAGTTTCATGGTGAGCTGCACAAGGCCTGTCAAGAACTTTGAATCAGCACAGAGGGGCTGGAGTTTGTGCAGTCGCAAATGCATTGCTCTTGGATACCTGAGCCAGTGAGTTTGGAAGTAGCTTGGTTTGTTTATAACACATCTTTGGTTGCCAAGTAGACATAGCCCTAAATACCAATCTGACTGGTGTTGAAATGGCCACTTTTGAACTTATCTAGGTCCAAAAATAAAAAATCAACACATTTAATTGTTAACATTTCCAGTAAGAAAAATTTTACTCTGAGGTAAACCATTTCATTACTTTCCAAACATTTTTGAAAGACTGGACATGAAAGAAGATTTATTTCTGCCCAGAATTTTAGAATGCTTCATTTCCATTCCAGGGCAAAACAAAAATAAATGTCACGATCTTGACATTTTCTGTGAAATGAAATTATTGTTCTCTACTGAGGCTCTACGCTAAAGATGATTTAATACTGAGATGGATGTAAATAAGTTAAAAGCATCTGAACAGATTCCTCACTCAATTTGAGACTTTCACTAAAATGTGTGTTCAGATTTCAATCTCCACTATGTACCAAATGCCTGCAGCATTGCAAAATCAAGTGATACGACATTTACTACCAAATAGCCGTATTTTTGGTTGGTGTCGGAAATGAAACCACGCCACAATTCAATTTTTTTGCTCTTTCAGATACGGTTAATTTCTCCCATTAATGTATCTTTGGTTTACAACTACTGATGTAGTCATTCCTAGACAAAGTTCTCTGTGGTTCTGCATCTTGGATCACATATAAAAATACTGAAGACTGTTTACTATTTAAAAAGGCCCACAGCACTGTTAGTACTGAGACAACTTCCCAAACCATCGCTGAATTTGGAACAATGATGTTGCATCAGATGGTGAGCAAAAGACATCGTTACAAAAACAAGAATCCTATAAATGTCTATCTGAATGATCAA
Organism: Thinocorus orbignyianus; assembly: GCA_013400375.1. NCBI lineage: Eukaryota > Metazoa > Chordata > Aves > Ciconiiformes > Thinocoridae > Thinocorus > Thinocorus orbignyianus. Next base: position 1,490,088 of record VXBW01001079.1, on the reverse strand, counting down.
TGTTCCTATTAAAGGTGGGTTGTTACTAAAATCTATGGGCTTGAAATGCAGTAAACTGAATCAGTATGGTGTGGTTATTGTGCTCCAATATCAGACAGGATGAAGGGGATACAAAGTAAATCAAATCCAATGGAAAGAAAGGAGAAAAGAATCAGTAATTTAAAAGGAATGCCTGAGAAATTCTCAGAAATGAACCATGTAAACGCAACAGAAAAGTTGGTGCAACTGCTTCTCCTCAGCTTCCTTCCTTGTTAAGCAGTGACTAGATATGAACAGGAGAGAGCCTGTACTGGGTATGACCAAGGGTCCTTTACTGCCAGCTGTAGATACCTTGAAGTATAATATCATGTGAAAAAAGCAGTGATATTTCTAGTGTGATCCTGAGGCTGCACAGTCTCCTCCAACTTGACCGCATATAAGTCTTGGGAAATATGTGTGGAGGAGTGCTAAGGATTTGATTTTATTTTCAATACAAGTATTTAAAGTGCAAAATTAATATAATAGAGGTTTGTGACAATATCTATTCTATTTTTTCACCTGAAATATAAATGAGACTTGATTTGTTTTTCTAATAATCTTCAGGTTAAAATTGTTTATGGCAATCACACACAAAGCTTCTTTTCCATGTCAGTACAGAAAACCAAAGCAAATTACACATTATGTGATTTTAGGCTGTGAGAGCAAACAGTGAAATCAACCAAGAAGAGAAATGCTACAGTGAAAAAAAAAAAAGTCATAACAGAAACTCAAAAAACTCTTCAACAGTAAAATATACTAGTTTTCAGACATTCTAAAATGGAAAATTATTCTTGGTGTACTGTGTTTATCCTAAAACAACAGATCTTCTTTTGTGAGAAATTATTCAGATAATGACAGTCATACAGATGAAGACTGTAGAGAAGACTGCAGGTGTTATCTCTCAGGCTGTGAAAAAGTTCATTTTGCAAACAGGAACTGAGAGTATTTTCTCTAGACTCTTCTAACCCCTTTTTCCTCTTCAGTGATGCAAACTACAATTATTTCTCCCCCTCTACTCTGCGCTTGTGAGTACTGCGTCCAGTTNTGATTCTATGATTCTATTTCCTCAGGAAAATCACCCAACATGGGCTGGATGGTAACCATATTGCCAGCATTTCTGTATCCTCCTTTGTAATCTTCTGCATGGGGCATCTACAGCTAGCCAAGTATGAGCCTTTTTTTTTTTTTTTACGACTCACATTAAACTCTTACTAGCAGTGCTTTGGCTTTCTCCCACTTTTCTGTACCTAATGCAAGAGATTCAAATTGAGAGCTGCAAGCAGTCCATAGTGGATCAGAGAGTGATGACTCCCCTGTGTTTAGATATCCGATCTGAAAATTAGTCACACAAAGTCACCCTCACTCCCTGGTAATTAAGGCAATTATATAAAAAGATATTAATCTCTTTCTGAGAAGTGTTATGAAACTTAATTCACCAAAAATGTAATGCTTTGCAAGTTTTACTTGAAAGATGGTATAAGAGTCCAATGCCTCGTAATCAGTCCTCCAGCATTCACAGGGAAAGGAAGATACAAGGTGACAACAAGGCTTTCCATATTACTCATGTTTTGTAAGTTGTTAGCTTTTACCACAAAAAGTAAAACTATTACATTGTATCCATATAACGTAGGAATAATGAGATGCAGGTATGAATATTATCTTTATTAAGTTGCTTAAGAGGAAAAACTGGCTTAGAGGATAAGGGACTGGGATTTAATCTCAGAAACCCCAGTGGGGATTTAATTTGCAATCCACTGTTGAGATGTTAGCTGCATAATACCTTGCTCTACTCTGTTGATAGAGGGAAATCATTTATGAGCTATCAAAGGGATACCTGCCTTTGACAGGACAGTGCTCCCCATACATGCACATTAAATCTTGTTATTTTTGAAGGCTGAGCCATTTTAAAACAACAGTATTTGGAAAACTTTAGTCCCAACTATGGTATGTCTAAATATGTGCATTATTTGTTAGTTGTAACAACTATCTTCCTGTGACTTCCAGCACTTAAGATGGAGAATGTGGAATAATTCACTGATATAAGAAGCTATCTGCTTTGGAAATACTTCACTGAGGAAGTAGATAAAGAAAAGAATCGTATAACTAATGGATACCAAAGATATCGGGGAAACATTTGAATAGTATTGATAGTTCGATAACTAATGTTTGCATGCATTTTCTGTTGTTACTATAGAAGTTACTAAACTGTTCTGGAAAGAAATAGGTCACTGAAGCACATATAGACTTGCATATACAGATCTACTTGTATTGAAACAGTAACAATAATTCACAAATCTTGAAAGCCTATACTTTGGTGACCTACATAAAGGAAAAGTCTTCCTAATTGTATTTCTTAGACATCTAAATCCAGGGTTGCAAGCTTGCACAATTTATTTTGCTCAGACAGAGAAATTAAGCACCTATGCCAATGTTTTCTCAATAGGCAAGAAGGAGAGAAGGCACTAAGTCTCTATTTGAATAGGTTGATGGTAAGGACATTTGTCCAGTTTAAGGGAAAATCACATGTTCTTTGCTCCTTTCACTTTAGAATCCACATGAATACTCACTCTGCCAATCTGAGCATAGATGAAGGGCTAGAGATTATTCCACCTTTTCTTCTGAAGCTGAAATGATTCCCCTTTGTATGGAATAATTTAATATCAATTGTACCAATCAAGATAAATAACACAATTTAGGAATCTGAGTATCATTCATCCATGTTGAGAAAAAGAAAATTCTGTCCTTGCTCTAAAAATATTTAATATGAAATGCTTAAATATGTAATTGTCTCTTCCTTATACAGGGAATAGTTAAAAATATTTATGCATTCTGCTAGAAAGTGTGGTTTCATAATTAAGACATTAAATTGTGTTTCATGAAGTTTAATTTCAAATTTAAGATCCTGTCTAGAAATACCTGAGTAAGGACTCTGCACACAACCATTTAGTTTCCATTTCTCTTGAAAACTAAAGTTTCTGCTTCCAGAAATCAGGGAGAAGAGAAGTGTGCATGTGTATTATTGCTTACCTCTACTCAAGTATCATTTTATACGGATAAAAGGAAATCCCTGTCCGGCAATACAGCTGTAGCTTCAATGACTCTTTTCAACCTTGGAGAGATTGCTTTATCTCAGTTCTCACCTGTTACAGTTTTGCTTATTTAAACTATAAGCTCTGCAAAGCAGAAAACTTCTTCTATTACATGTAAAGTATTTTGCAAGAAATTGCATAGTATATGATCCTGATTGCTGCTTGAACCCGTAGATGCTCCTGTTGTATAAAATAAACATGGCCAGGATAGGCCACCAGGTAACGAAAATTGCTGCCATTTGATTATTTTTTGTTGTTGCCTGTTTCAGTTCAGTTCACAATAAGTCCACAGTCCATCAGAAAACCACAAATCCATTCTATTGTAATTCTGGATGATCATTTCCCACAGAGAGGTCAGGAGCCAAAAGGACATTAGTGTTCTCAGGCCTTGAAATTACTCCTCCAGGCAAGAGGGAGGCATGTTGGGGGATCTGTCTGTATTGCACTTTTATTGGCAAGGAGGCTTTTATCTCAAGGGCTGATATACAAACTTATTGATTCCCATAGCAAACTCTCCTTGACTTTAAAATGGCCCACAATTCTACTTTCTGGTTTTAGTTAAGGTTGTTGATAGCTTATAACTTATGGAAACAAAGAAAATTACACATTACAGAGTACTGTTCTAGGCCACGTCTTCAATTTTAACGAATTTCTATTAAAATTAAATTAACGGTTTTTTACCATATTATGTCTTAAAAATAAAATACTACACATGACAAAAAGAAGAAATAAAGGAGTCTTGCAGGAACTTAATATACATTAGGCAATAGGTGATAAAAAAACAAGAGGGAAGACATGGAGAATTTCTAGTTTTACGTAATAGAGTCCACTGCTGATTGCCATCTTATTATTTCACATCAGAGATTAAACAAAAGATATTTTTCCAGCTGTTACCCCAAAAAATGAACTGAAAACATGAAGTACATGAAAAAAGGCAAATCATAGAAACACACACATACATTCACCTGCATTCCTTTGTTACTTTCAATCCATCTGCCCATCACTGAACTATTCAAACGTAACTGCACTGAGTATACAGTAGCTTCTCAGCTAATAAAATATTGATTCAGGTTTTTTATCGTATATCTTTCTTGAACTTTGATCTTTCATACTTAGTGCTGCCTTGATGAAATATTTAGAAGTACAACATTTTCCATGTGAAAGGTAAATTTAGAGGTTTTTTATGGTTGCCTCTGTTAATGCACTGCTTCAACCCACAGGGGACCCAAGCTGAACTCTGTCTTGGTCAAATTTAGTTGAAAATTGAGTTTGCAAAAACCCTCCATCCCAAAGAAACTTTTCTTTTCTTAAGGTAAAGGTCAGTTTTGTGTCTTGGATGGAGTAGGTTTACCACAATTCCTCACCAGATACATTGAGAGAGCCTTGAGAAAATACATCCAAAGAGCTGACTTTCATTGTTACTTCCCAGTAGACAAAAATCTATTATCTATATAATAAAAGAAGAACCCCAACTTAAAGCAAGCAAGCAAACAAACAAACAAACAAACCAAACTATTCTACATACCTTTATAGGCACTGAATGTTGTCAAATAATTTTGCCAAAAGCAAGCAAAACTACTGCAACATCTCCTTTACAAATTTCATCAATTCATATACTAATAATAACAAAAAAAAAGCATTTTCTTGGGGCTGAGAACCGACAAAGTCTCAGTATGTAGCTCATGGCTGATTGAATTTGGCATCAAGGAACATGCAAGGCCCAGCTAAAGCTTTTTCAAGGTCTCAAGGACTCACAGGAGTTCTGTCCACCACAGTTTCTCTGATAGCTGGTAGAAGCCTTTCTCACAGTATAAGTCCCTAGTTTCCACCTAGCCACTAGCTTTCATGAAACCTGCAGAAACCCACTTAGTTTTGAGACATTTATCTTCTTGTTGCATTTGGTTGAAAGGAGTTTTGGCTGAAAGCTGCCAAGCTTCATAGAGACAGAGAGACCGGGTGGCACACAGACAGACACACACCACATCCAGAGTAAGCGCAAACACCCGCTTCTGTTCTATTGTAGCTGCATAAGCTAGGATATGATACTGAAATCAATACAGCAGTATATATTTTAAAAAATGTACAATGAATAAGATCATCTATCCCGTTCTTCACTGTTTTGGTTTATATTTCAAAAAAAGGACTTCGTATTGCCCATTTTGAAAATGCTGGACACAGGTCTTGATTAAGACAAATTGGATGGATAGACAGAAGCGAAGAAGCAGAGGAAATAGTCTAGAGGTTTTGTCTCTCTGAATTTTAAATTCATAGAGTTTTTCATTTGTAAGATGGTACTAGGGAGTGAAGTTTCTGTATACAGTGTACTGACTATTTTCAACAGGAATATTTTTTATTTTTTTTAAATCAGAAAAATAATGGGAAAACTGGAGTCAATGCTGTAATTGAATGCAGAACTGCTATTTACTTAAACTTTTATCACTTAGAAGTTACAACTCTACTAGTTTAATCATCTAGGCTTTCCTCATACCCAGTGGAGAAAGATATATGGGAGCAATTAAAGCCTTAAAATGACTGTTTCTTCATAGTTTAAGGATTTGATGCCTACATATCGAGCTTTTAGATGGACAAAGTTTGCTGAGAGGCAGCTCACTCTTACAGAGAAAAGAATTGAATCTGTTAACATCACGACGAATTTTCAGTATTTATAAGATCCACAGATCTGTGCCAATAACAATATTAAACACTTTATTACCTGGACAAGCCAAATAATTAAGTGTCTGAGGACTGTGGTTTCAAAAACCTTTAGCAAAATGGCAGGTTTGCGTCTCTTTACAGTTGTTTTTTGCCCTAGATACCAAAGACGCTCTCCAGATGTCAGAAAGCCAGGATACCAAGTAATCCCTGAGTATGTACATAACTTTATGTAAATCACAGGAAAGGTAAGAATCAAATGATAGAAAAGGGAAATAAATATAGTTTGCTTCATGACACTGTGAAGCTTTATTTAGGAGAATAATAATGGCTGTATCACTAAATTCAGAATTTCATGGAAATGAAACATTGAAACTTTAAAAGAAAGTCTTCAAATTAAAGTACATGCTATCTACCAGACATACATTTCATTCAAAGTATTTCTATAGATTGATATCATAAACTCACTTTCACATAATGTGACATCTGTGTTCATTCTACTGAGACTGCTGGAATGTTAAAAAAAATCCATTTAAATCTGTATCATGCAAACATTTTGGTAAAAGGAAAGCAAGTATCTCAGAGAAAACCTGAAGACCTATAATTTTTATAAGCAATATATTTTATATGTGTGTTTCTTATGACTGCAACAGATTATTCTTTAAAAAAATCAACCCAAACAACGCTTTTGTTTTGTATCAGCTTGCAACATAAGAAACTTTTGGGGCAGAATTAGTACACTATACAGGTGCACAGAGATCTGTCTTACCTTCTGGCTCCCTGATCTTACGTCCTGCTGCAGATTTTCGTAGCACACTCCGTCCTGAGTTGAACAAGCTAGTTAACTCATCAAGGGGACTGGTCAATGACCTCGAGTTTGTAGGGCTGTATGGAAATGAAGATGATGAATTTGAGTTCAATTTCCTGTGATCTGCTCTTGCCACCTTTGGAGAATAAGGCAGTTTGGAGAAGGGAGAAGATGAGCTTCCAAGCTGAGCAGGATTTGGTCTCTGAGGTACTTTTGACAGGTCTGAGTTTGTACCTGTTTTCCCCGTATTAATCAGGAAACTAGCACAAGTCTCTGGAGGAAATGCAAAATGTGTGGAAGCCCGGTAGGAAACAGGAGGTGGTACAGGAGGAGGGGGTGGTGGGAGAGGTGGTGGTGGTGTGGAAGGAGGAGTCACTTTGCTGGAAACACTGAACACAACCAAGCCTGGAGATGCTGGTCTTTCATTCTCCCCTTTCTGGCTTTTGGAGTACTGTGGTGATAATGGACTTGAGCCTTCTGACTGTACAGGGTATTTTAGGTTGGTTTCCAAGACAGGAAGCTTTTTGACTTCTAGTGGTGTTAGAGGTGATTCATCAGAAGCAGGTGAACATGTGACAGGGGTTGGAGGAAACACAAGAAGTGGTGGCCTGTGTGGGAGCAAGTTAGGGAAAGGGGCTGGAATGTCACACGAGTCTTTGTAGATCAAAGCTGCTTGACTGCTTCCATCCAACATTCCATCTTCAATGTTAAAAGTTTTTTTGCTTTCAAACAACAGAGGAGGAGATCCAGTCACTGCTGGAATTATTCCACTACTATTGTTTCCTTCTTCTGGTAGAAAATACTTCATTTCTTCATATACTGACTCTCCTTGTTCCGGGCTTTCTGCTTCAGCAGAAATGCTTTTCATTGCATTCCCTACCATTTCAATATAGACTGGCTCATTTTCCTCCTCTTCTTGTGACATATAGAGACTCAACACTCCATGTTGTGGCCCATCAGTAGAAGTTGCTCTCTGCACCGTCACAGTGTCATAGCCACCTGGTTTAGCTACTGTGCTTGCCTGTTTTACATCCCCAGGCTTTTGGCCAGGTATTTCTTCATAAGAGCCACTAAGTTTTGTATTGGGACTTCGTTTTGGCTTTCTGGGAGGTATTTTTTTCATGGTACTATAGTCATCACTGTGTGGCCTTGGACGGGTCAGTACTAGGAAAGTGAGAAAGATGTGTGTTATTAAGAAATCAAAGTCAGTTTTTTCTTACACAGGTCCAGTACTTCAAGCCTTCAAATGTTGCCCATACAGTTTTACAATGAGAAGCAGTCAAAAACACAGGGATTCAGTCAAAAGTATAAATATTACAAGGAACTAAATGCAGAACCTTCAGCTTCCAAAACACAACCCTTTGCTACCTGGGCATATAATCTACTTTGGTAATCTCTAGTGCCTCTAGAAGATGAGAACGAACACCTGCGGAGATATCTTTTGGATCTCAATGTTCACTGCAAGGTCTGTAACACACAGAAATTGTCCCCAATATTCCTTGTGCACCAAGGGAGAGAGGCATGCTTTTAACTATAAGTTTCAGCATGGTGCTACTTTGACACACGTTATTGCCAGCAATAGAAACACCCTGCTTTTATGTAATATCTATGAAACTCTAATTATAGGCAGATATCATACCCATCTCTTCTCCTTTTGTACTGCGAGAGTGGAAACAATTTATAAAGTTAGGAAATCCTGTAGCCTAAGGGCAATTCCCCAACTGAGTATACAGTTAACTAAACTAGGTGTCTTTTCACAGCCTCCAGGCACATATGGAACTGAGAGACTAGACAGCTATGTGATTGGTCTTTTAAGATCAAAATTAGGCGGTATAAATCAGAGCTGGCTTTGGACAAAGACTCAGGAAACTGATGCAATTCTTGGAAAATGAGCATACAGCAGGGAAACTGGCCCTATTGTTTCACACCTATGAGAAGAATTCCAAAGTTGTTTTGTGAGTGTACACAAGCATTAGTGTTAAGACCACACATACATATATAAACTGTCATTCTTTCAAAAACCTCTGCTACGGCTTTTTGGTTAAATCAATCATCTCTCGCAGACCTGGGCACCGAAAGCCAAAACCACTACAGAGTTCCTTAAACCACATTAGTTTAAAAGTACATTTGACACACTTTGTATCTCCTTACACAGAGCTTGAACAAGCAAGGAAGAGGTTAAGAAAAATGGACTTGTATCTAATGAACCGGATGGGAGAACAGTAATTATTTTGCAAGAGGGAGCTGCAAAGGTTTCCATCCATTGTGTGCAGGATTAGAGAATGGTTATACATAGCTTTAAACCCAGACCTCCAGGATCCTTCATCTTCTACTCGTTCATTTCAAGGGTGAAGGAGAATAGAACAACTGACCTCAAAACTGTTCTACATGCACTATAATGCATTGATACACTTTGGGACTTTCATAGCACTTTTCTTCTAAACAAAAGATGCACTGTAAGCAGGTTTTGGCACTAACATAAACCACTGAATGCATAAGCTATTCACGTGAACACTGAGAAAACATAGGAGAAAGTTTAATGTTTAACTTGGTGAAATTTAGCATTGGAGCATTCTGTTTTGGTGAAGCAAGGTTTAACATAGAGTTTAAAAGGTGAAATAAAATGGTCAGTGGGCTAGAATAACTCAAGTTGACAGAGATCATTTGTCTCTAGAGAGAGTTCTGCAAATAGGTTTTGGTTGTTGACAAACTAGGCAATTAAGACACGTGAGTATTATTTGCCGATTTGGAAACCAATGACAAATTGTCTGATTTTACTTACTGCCACTGAAATATTTCGGGGAAGTGGGACTTTTTCAAAGGTGCTTGACTGTGTTTAAAAGGATCAAAGGGAAAGGAATAAATCAATAACCCAGAGTAACGTTTGCGACCGCTTCTCCCTTTATGCCTAACCTTCATTAGCGGTTTCCTTAGAAGCTGCCGACAAGCAAGCACTAACAGCCTCGTACGAAGCACTCAGTCGTGTGTTGGGGTCCCTCTTTGGTTTGGGAGGAGGCTGTTTCCTTGGTGATGGTAGGCTATTGCTATCGTCCATGCTGAACACAGAGTGCAGGGAGGGGGATCTGATGGATGACCCAGCCGCAGAATGTACCAAGCCGTCCACTGCCATGGGGACAGGGACAGAGCTGGAATGAAAGTGCTTAGGCGTTCGACAGCCGGCAAAGCTGTCCTCAGAGACCTTCCCACCCTTGTCTTCGGCTCTGAAAACACAGAAAAGAGGCCCAGATGCATTATTCAAGCGATAACAATGAACCTGTTCATGCAAACATAACAACAGCTTTTTGGTAAACAATCTCACAACTCCCCTACTGTGTCGAGGGGATGTGTATAGTAATCTTCTGACAAACAAATCCAGAGCAAGCTGCTAGCTTTCTTCCATTTCCTGTTCCATGATAAATCAGGACACTGGCCTTTTTTCACACAAATGCAGCCTTCCTCAAGCAGTTTCATATTGTTGATCAGACATTCACTGAATGCATTGTTCACACTTTGATTGTTACACACAATCAAAAGCTGGGTTTTCAATCTGAATGATAATTTCTGGGAAATCCATTTTAATAGAAAGTTACTGAGGCAGCAAATGCTGAGCCTTTATCATTATTTTCTAAAAAGACAACTATAAATTCTATTTAGATAATGCAAATCTTTAAAATATTAGATGACCTTTTTATGCAGCTACATTGGCTGCTTAAAAAATCCCACCCAGGTATCTGTATATCTCCCTGTTCAGGCTTCATTATTAGTTATCATTTGAATAATTTAATTATGACCTTATTTAGTCATTTCAATCACAGTTTTGGTGTTTTATTTAATCCATTTTCTTTCCTTTTCTTTTGCTATTTCAGAACATACTGATAAATTATGTTTATGAGCTGCTTCTGACAAACTGATTTTTAACAAAAATATCTTATAACACTTTACGCCTCCAAATATCAAAATGTTGAAAATCTTTGAGCGTGCTGGTAACTCAAATGTAACTTGGTACCTTTGAGTGGCAATATTTAGATAGAAGATGCCTACACAGTCATTTTACAAACAAATCCCCAAGCATTTGTTTTTTTAAAAATTGTATTTCTGCATGGCAAATCACCAGCAGAGCTGGAATTCATGCACAGGATATAGCCAGCTGCCCATGTAGTAAATGAAATAGCTAAAGATGAAAGCATGGTGCTCAGTGGATAATTTGTTTTCACTGTAATGTTTAATTACAGTCTTTCCTACAAAGGCATTTCCTTCAATATGTAATCACTGGGATATTTGGAGCTAATTAAGCAGATGCACTGCCATTTTCACTTTAATAAAAGTAACTGACAAAAGCAATGAAAGCAAAGGGAGTTGTTCTGGACGAAAATTAAGTTCCCATGGAAAAATAAACATTTATATGTCCAGCAAGTTAGAAACACATTCCTGCTATAGACACATGCCTATTAACTGCAAATGCTACCCCTGCCCATTAAGGTGGCTGAGAGAAAAGCAACCAGGGACTCAGTTCCTACAGAAAGCCTCTCCAACATTTGCTGGACTTGTGAAGTAGGAACTCCTGAAAACCGTGATGGCAGTTAAACAAAAAAACTTGCTTGTTTTTAAAAGAGAATACTCCTCACAATCAATATATCTAGTTCAATGCACAATCAAGATTTCTTAGTCTGGAATGTATTGTATTTTAACACCTTGCTAGCTGTTTTTCATTATCTTGGCAATTTCCCAATGCTGGAATTTTAAATTAGAGGAATTTTTATTTTGTTTGTTTGTTTTGATAAAAGTTCAAAGACAATCTATTTATCTTAGAATTAAAAGATAATTCTGAAAAAAATAAATGCCTCAAAGAGTTGAGTAAGGTCCTAAAAAGCTCTGTGTCCCCTGAATAGCATTTAATAAGTACATAAACCCTAAGTTTCTAGACTTGATTACCTGATATATGGAAAAAAATAGTGTCTAACATTTCCATGGGCTGAATATAGACTTGAGAATCCTCTTAGTGATTAGGAAATCACTAATATTGAAGAAATTCATGACAGTAGATGTTGCACCACTTTACCTTTTGTGACCTTCTTCTGGTCTGTTTCTGGCCTCTAACTTCTCCCTGTGGTAAGCAGCGTTCATCTCATTCCGAAGCCGGTCATTTTCCCGAGCAATGTCAGAAGCATTTTGAATGACCAAGGCATCGTACGTTTTCAATCCCATGTCCTCAGCGCTCTGCAAGAAGCTTTTAATTGAGGTGACCTCTTGCTGTTTGATGCTCATCTTCTGTAGCAAGCGCTGACGAGCCAGAAATCCTCTTACAACTACCATAACAGAAATTATGGACCAAAGAAAGACAACTAATTAATTAGTGAATATCTTAATTCTTAAGTAATTAATTAATAACTTAATTAATTGTGTGTTCTGCTGTAAACATGAGCAAATAAGTTCAGTCAACCTCTTATACAATGAAAGAAATGTGACAGCATATGAATAACATCCTAAAATCGAACTCTTTCTGATATCTTCTATCAGTGATTAGAACAAATTAGTGATAGTAAATTAATTCATAAATTTGAGCTATCAAAATTCAAAATGTTTACGTTTCCTGAATGTTATTTTTTATTACATTACAGATGGAAACTCGGATGGTGGCTACCGATTGGGAAAGCATACATTTACACTGCAGAGGTCAAAAGATCGTTGTTTCAAAATAAAACCACAAATAAATGATTGTTGCACTGAATGCAGTAGGAATTAAAAGATCATTTGCTTTTTGGCTGCCTTAAAAAAGTGCTTTAAATATTTTGGTGTACCTAAAAAAATCAAAACTGACAAAAGATTTTTTTAATGAGACTTACAGACCTTTTGTTGCTCATTTCCTTTTAGCAAAAGCAATTGGATTAATTTAATGCAAATTTCTCAAATGTATCTGTCACATCATGCCTGCATTTTTAAGTTTAAAATTTTCATCTGCATTGCATCAGCTTTATGTATCTATTAGGCCTATTTTTCACACTTTTTCTCAGCCTTATGTTGGGAGAAGATTTTGGTGTGTCTCCAATATATAATAGCTTTTTGCACTACTTTCCTAAATATGTAGGTTTATTACAAGAAATGTTACTCAACCTAAATACTACCTAGTCCCCTGAATTACCCAGCTGATCAGAAACACATGGCACAGGGACATTTAATTGGCCATGATTAATTTGGCACAAAATTAACCACTTCACCTGCAAAAGGGTGATATCAGTATTCTCTGAGAGAATGTTTTGGTTTAGAAGGAAGAGATATGCTAACTAAAGCTGCTTTATTTGTCAGGGGTTGGGGTTGTTTTTTTTTAAGTTCCACCTGATCCTGATTCTTTCCAGATCTGGAATAACTGCTGTGAACTTCACAGGGAAGAACCTGTTTTAGAATTTTTTGCCTGTTGCCCAAAATATTATTGATTTTCAGTACAGCAATTTACATGTTTCAAAAATAGGTTGAACTTCATCATTGCTTATTCTGGTTACTCTCATTCTAGCAACTGAAAGCTTTTCATAAGTGAAGTCAGCAGGCAATAGCCTGTGTAAGATAGTTTGAGTTTGGGGAAAAATACTAAAAATGTTAATATTAACACTGGAAGGTAAACGAATGCTAAAATGCATCTGGACTTTTTAACAATTTAATTAAGTTTCAGTCTTGGGAACAGTGCAAAATAACATCAAATGACACAGAGTCAAGCTGAACTAATCTGAAAGAAAAATGTAAACATAGAAAGATACAATTAGTCTTTTGTGAATATAAAATGTTATTAAATAAAATAAACAGCTATAACAGAGGACAATGTAAAGTATTTTCTACCACCTTCTATGACTTTCTTTAGATACTTAAAATCAGATTTTTTTCTAGAGATGCTCCGTGCCTAGCTGATGAAATATAAGAAAGGTAGATGTTAACATACTAATATTAATGCTGATCCTTTCCAATGTTTCCAAACCACTGAGCTTTGAAACATTCAAGTTCAGGTACTTTGAGATTATTTATAATGAACAACTTTGAAGGTTTACATTTTTATAATCACACTCAGTCATGCCATTTTCAATCCCTTTAGTTACATTCTATAAAATCTGACTTCTTTAAACCCTGGAACGTTGCATTTACCCTATTTAGTTGAAAAGGGTATTAATAGTACAGTTATTTGTTGACAATATTATGAGAGTATTAACATTGAACATACATGTTACTGATTCTGAATTCATAATGTTGCTGTTGCAAAAGTAATGAATACATGCATAGAACATTATCAGAGCTTACTGCTTGCAAGTGCAAAAAATACAAAACAGCTTAATAATAAAAAAATTGTTCCCTCACTTCCAGTATTTTCTTTAAAGTTATCTGCTGCAGAGCAGATAGGGTATTTGACAAATGGTTAAGCATCAAATCCTGGATGACTTTGGAAAAAAGCTTGTCTTTTAAAGTAACTTTTTCACAAGTGTGTGTGTGTATGTGTACTTTAACCTTAACCGAAAAAAAGGGTTGGTAACACCACTAAGGTTGATTGTGAAAAGAAAATATAGAGGTCAGTCCTTTGGTAGGATTGCTAGCAGGCATCAACACTGCAGAATAGCCTGCTAGGATGGTGTGGTAAAATGATACCCAGTACAGGTAGCTGTAGCATTTAGAGAACATAAAGATACTCTGAACTATACACTTCAATCAAAAATGAGATGTTTTGAAGAAACATTCAACAAAGTTTTCCACGGAAGGTCCGGCAGACAGACACCCCTCTTTTCTTTTGCACACATTTTCAGGAACTGAGTAGCTCAGGTTTTCATAAGAGAATAGACATTTCACCATATTTCTTTCTCTATAAGAACATTTGAAAGATTTTGTCTTCAGTTCAACACAGAACAAAAAAACAATTTCATAATCCCAAAAACTGCTGCGAAGTTGTCATCTCCTAGACCTTTACTGCTCAGTTTCATCTGCTACTGTACGGGTACTAAGACTGTGTTCTGAACTTGCTCCTCATTTAAACAGATCTAAAAAATTCTCACTTATGCAAATTAAAGTAATTGGGGTTAGCACCAAGAGGGCAGGAAAATATCTACTTCTCTGTGGTTCATCTAAGGATAAAGATCAAAATAATCAAAATTCAAGTAGACCATAGAGCTGCATTATGTGAGAAATGTATTAACTATTGTATATGTAATGTATTAAAGTTAATTCCTAATCTACATGAACTGTAAGGGAAGAACTTCAGCATAATGAATTTTCCTACAGGTACAAATAATTTTCTCAGTGATTCAATAAGGTCAAAACTTCCCATATGTAGTTCTCATACCTGTGAAAAAAAAATAAAAAATGACAAAGTCCCTAGACTCACAGATCCATTTTTAAGTAAAAAGTGTTTTTACACATGCTTTCACTTTAGTTTGACCTCCTTCTTTGCCTGCATATGTTAACTTTCAGGATAATAAGAAAAGACTTATCTATTTTGGTTTGGTTTTGCCCAAACTTATGGGAATGCTGAAGGGATCTGTTTTCCCTTTAAATTAAGTCCTTATATCATATATGGGACTGACACAGACTGATACAGAAATTACTACTTTTGCTATTAGTCAATACACTGTCAAGAGACATTTAGCTTCCAAAGTCCTCTGGATTCAAATGATGAGGGGAGAGAAATGTTAATATGCAGCAGGACAAATATTACCGACTAAACATCACCATCCCAGTTTAAAAGTCTACAGATCTCAATTTTTGGGATTACATAAGAACAATGCAGAGGTACCCTGTGCTATTCCCAACCTTCCAGAGCTCTTTGGCATGCTAAATCTGCAAGTATACAGTTGTACTTGATTGCAGAGGGCAGCTTATTTCATGAGCTAATGTAATGAGATAGATGTCATGCAAGTTCTTGATTTTCTCAGGTTTCCCAGACCATAAAAAACACTGTGATGAGTGATAGCTTTGATAAAAGCTTTGAATGCATAGTTTTGGTGGAAATGACTTTTCAAGTTAGCCTAATTAAGGAGGGCTAGAAGCAAAACCAAAAGAAATATTTCAGTAAGGAGCCAAGAAGACCTATTATCTTCATTCTTCAGGCATAGTTTGGGAGATGTCTGTTCTCGTACCTCTGGAAAACATTGACATATCTGAGGATGTTTTACACTTTGGTGTAGGGTTATATTAAAGTACTCTGTTTGCAAATTGAACTCTGAAAGGTAAATGTTTCCTTTATTTATTAAGTCAGCACAAGAAGGGAAAGAGTATAAATCACTGTTGCTTTGCTAAATGTGAATACAACCAGGTCGCTTGCACAAAAAATCAAACACGAGTTATACCCTCAGCTGAACTGTGGCCTCTGTTAACTGTCACTCTCCACATTAATTCCTGAACTGCCATGATTTTGATTTCACTTGCTTCAAGTTTTCTCTTGGTCTCCTCTTTTTCACTGTACCATCACAGTGACAAACAGACAGTTAAAATGAAAGAGGTTTATACATTCTTATGTGCAATATTATGTATCTGACTAAAAAAACCCAAGATAAATCTTTGTCTTTTTAATTTCCTTTAAAAAGGTGATAATAGAAATTGTTGGAGACATCAGCCAATTAGATAAATAATGCATTGTGTGAAGGAAGCTTCTCCAAACAAAGCAATATTCACATTTCCAGCAGTTATTTGAGATTTTGACAGGAAATGGAACAGAAGTAACAGGAAATCAGGAGGCAGTGGATAATACCTCCTTTTAAAAATGTGCCAAAAATTGTCAGTGTGACCTTACTGAAAATGCAGGCATAAAAGGGAGGACAAAATGTCTAAACATAAAAAACTACTAGTCAAATATGAAAGCTGTAAGAAAAAGGGATAAACATACTAAATTATTAGCTTTGTATTCACTGTTGGTATATTTTAACACATTGCAATTTCGTATCATTGTTATGCTGATTTGCAGAAGAAGTTAAAGGTGGTATTAATGCCTTGAAATATCACTGAACATACTTTAAAAAGGAAATATTCAAGATGTCTAAGTTTTAATTACAGTCAACAGTTTGCCATAAAGTTAAGTTTGACAGACAGAAAGTGCAAGCATGGCCAATGTTAATATAATATCAAAAAAATCAGTATAAGTAGTTAGCTGGAAACATGTCTGTAGGGAAATGTATAAAATACAGCAACTACTGAAGGAGGAGATTTTTTTTTTGTGTGTGTGCAATATTCTGCTCAGTGTATTAAGTGACAGCTCAGGAATGCTTGTTCTGTATTTGTTACCTTTTTGGCAGGTTATAATTTTCTTCTGAAGCTGAAGGCACAAATCGTTGAGATGGTCAGCTTGCCAGTACTTAAGAAACACTTTTCGGACTCCTATCTAGAATACAAACAGCAGGGAAACCTTCATCATCAACAAAAAAGGCCAAAACGATGACAGGTAAATAACGATAGTATGTATATAATCCAGCTAAGTGTTGAGATGAATTCTGCAATTTAAGAAAAGTACAATGCCAATACTTGTACAGAGAGGTACTATCACTCGGTTGAATAGAAGATGTATTTGGGAAGGATGAGCAAGCAGTCAGACTCAAGTTCCCCTTCAGTTCCAAAACCATCCAGAACAAATACTGCAATCTAAACACAGGCTGGGAAAAAAAAAAAAAGCACATTCTGAATGTAATTACGCTAATATGTTACACAATCTAATAGAAAATAAGTTTTAGTTTTTATTAAACAGGGAGATGTGGGCAAGGAGAGACATGACAAGTCATAAACCCATGTGGAGCAAGAAATGGTAACAGTTGCCATCTGTGCAAAAGGAAAAATTTAGTCTAAGTTGGAGGGTGAGAGAAAGTCACTGCTATTGGTGAGAATGATTCTTAATATCCAGCAAAAGTATGAATCCTAGTTCCCAGGCTTGCCTGCTAAAGCTGTTCAGCAGGTCTCCTTTTAGAACTATGCCTAAATCAGAGACAGAGGGACTCATTTGTGAAAAATAATCTCCTAAATATTGACGGAGTTTATAAGCTTATTCTGGTGCTGACTAGTTGCTTAGTTTCTCATCTAGTTCTAAGAACAATCATTAGATGCTTTTCCTCCTTTAAAGAAAAGTTCAGCTAGTTAGACTAAAAGAAAACACCTTCCTTTTGATACCTTCTGAACATGCTGAAACAATCCTTAAAAATTCTTCTCTGTATAATCTTCAAAGCATTCCTTTCTAATAGCTTTTAAAAAACCCACCACACATAAGCAAGCTACTCTACAAACAGTAAGTAACTAAAAAAAAAAAAAAAAAAAGAGGGGATAAATAATGGGGGGTTTATACCATTTTGTTCACAGGAATTCTGTAGTAGAAACTTTCTTTCACCCCTTAGAAATAAAAGCACCAGCACCAGAAAACTGTGCTATCCTGTGAAGACTATAGCTTCTATCTAGCTATTAATTTTGTATGGCTAATAGGCATACTGATTAATTAATACAAGTCTGGCTGAAGTTGCAGGAATTCATTCCAACTCTTGTTTGTCTGCAGCTCAGAAGCTCAGTCTCTTCTCATCGCACCATCCTGCCCTGCTGTTGGATTTTCAGTATAGATCTGGGAGACAGGTATCAGCTGGGAGATTGTCACCTTTTTAACTACTTGTTTTAAATCCAAACACTATTGTCAGACAGTAGATCACTGGTAGTCATAAACTGCTGAAAGTCAGGACATATACACCATATCTAAACTCTACTAAAACAATTCAGAAATGACTGGGGCACATTTTTTCCCTTGGCTTCCCTTTGCTCCACTTTAGAGAGCACCTGTTTTAAATAAAACATTTTAAAAAGTTTCTAATTCTGAAGTTTGAGCTGTCAGAAAATGATGGTGCAACTGTCTTTTAGTTAAAATCAGATGCACTCAAATGGCAGAATTAGAATTCTTTCAATTTTTTTTTTTTCTGTTATTATCTCTTTTCCCAGTGAAACAGGCCTTTTGTGTTACTACAAAGTGTGAGAAGGCAAGGAAAAATACACATTTTACTTGTCTTGCTGTTGTAGAAACTTATAAATAGGAAATATGCTTTCTTTGCATGGCAGAAAACGCCTGGAACATCTATTTTAGAAAACTGTGCAGCTACTAGAAATTCTAGTATCACATACTCTAGCTATTCCAGAGCACCTTTTCCGTTCAGGCTATCTATTCTGTAATAAACCTTCTGCTAAAAAATTCTGCTTACATTATTCTGGAACAGTATTACCTTTTCTTAGATCCTGTTTCTACACTCCTAGCTACGCTGGTAAAATTATGTCTTTATATTTACTTAATAGATTATCATGATTGATGCCTTCCAGTTTCCAACTTCATCTGAGGCAACCTCACTGAGATCTCATTCTGCTGTCATACTCTGCTCTTAGGAATATACTGTTATCCTCATTTTCTTGACTGCAGACTTCTAACAAAGGTTTTCATTTTTCTTCCTGTACGTTCAAAATTCTCTCTTTGCCCAGTTGTCTTAGCACTCTAACTTCCTTCTTCATCCATCATCTGCTCTGGAATCTGTTTTTAACTTTCTATAGGAATCTTTCCTTTTGTCCTCATTTTGTCCTGCCTTATTTCATCAAAAAGTTCGCAGAAAAAGAGGACAACCACTTCCTCCTTCAATCAAATTTGCTTCTCTTTTAGACACCTAGTCCTGTATCATGAACAAGCAAACTTTTTGTGTTTTCCCAGAAAACCATGTCAATTTTCTCTTCCCAACAAGTATTCTATTTTGGCGCCTTCGACTTTATCCCAGGACACCAGAACTCCACCTTGACTCCTCCCACCACATTCACTCTGTCAGTAAATCCTGTGAATTCTCTAATAACTGCTCATCAAAAAGTAATTTTTTTCCATCCAACCTTTCAAAACACATATTGAACTTCACTTATCACCAGCTTTGGCTACTAAATCCTCCATCACCTTGCTCACATCACTTTAAATCCAAAATTCTTCTATAAGAATAACTGAATTATTATTAATATTGTTAACTGTAATTAAATTATCATGTAGTTATTATAATTACCATTTGTATCTGAGTAGCTCTCAGACAACCAAAACCTGAATAGAAATACTTAACAAAATTATATTCTTCTACTCTGATTGTATATTCTCTTTATATTCCACTCTTCCTTTCCACAAACCCTCTACATCATGGCATGGCAGGCCTATGCCAAATCATACACTTTTTCCTCATTTCTGCTTCTCTCCCTCTATTCCTCAAAAGGATGTTTCTCCTTTTAAATCCCCACTAAAATGTTCCTCTCTAATAGGGTATTATTATGGAATTCTGGCTGCAGAAAAGATGAAGTTACATTTTTAAACACAAAGCCTTAAAAAAGCCCTGATCAGCAGCAATGCCCGTGGCAAAACTAACAACCCCATTCTCAAACAGCCTCTTAATTAACATCCTATATTTTAAGCGTGTGACTTAACTAAGCGTTGAGTTGCAATTTATTTTTCAATGTGCACAAAATCACAGTCAAAACAACTGCTTAAACTTAGGGTCAGTTTAGCTACGTGTCTGGCATTGTAGTCATGAAGCCAGCTAGTGGACATGCAGAGCATTAGAGCTCTTTTCTCCCATCCTACACACTAGGAACAATGTAAATAGAGTTACTGTGGCATCACTTATGCTATGAACTGCATTAGTAGAAGCCTGCTACAATTTTTAAGTGAATGAAGGAATACAAAATGTCAATACAAATTCGTTTTTACATTTGGATAAAAGCTATTTATAGATTTCACATCATATGCCAGGTCTGTTGGGGGCAGAGCTCTAGACATGCATAGAAGAACACACATGATTATGTTAGTATGCTCAAAAATCTGTATTGCTCAGTCTCTGAACCAAACCTGACATCCTCTAAAGCAGACCAACCACAAGCTTGACTCACTGCCCTCTGCATAGTTCTGGTGTTTAGTGAATACAATAATGCTGAAAAGTGTTGGAATTTCATATGCCAGATATCAAAACTGTTTTTGAAGCTGCCACTTGTCTCCACTCTGGTCTCTTCTCTAATCGCAAAATGTTTACTGCTTGCCTAGGGGAAAAGAAGGTTAAAATGTTCCTCCACTAAAGCACCCACTTTTCAATACTTTCTGGACTACAAAGTGCTCTCATCTGAGTCTGAAATTTTAATGTCATTCAGACTCCTGTAAAAGTAAACCATCTGTGAATTACAGTCATAGTTATTTTAATTAGAAAAGCATTAGGGTTTTAAATGTTATTTTTCAAAATGACACATTTTTTAAAGATTAAGTAAAATTGTCATTGATGACTACGAAAGCTTCAATTACTGCTACAGGCCTCCTTTTTTTTTTTTTTTCCTGGGAGGAAGAAAGGACGGGAGGGAGCTGTTCTTTCTCTCTTTCTTTTTCCTTTTTTTATTTTTTATTTTTTTTTACAGAAAAGGTGTAGGATGTAGAAGTACACACATTCAAAACTATGGAATGGATGCTGAGATGGTGTGTAGGTGGCATGGAGGCAGTATTAGCTCATACTTAATAGGTGTCAAGGGAATCTGTAAAGCTGTTCTTTAGCTTAAAAAAGGCAATTTGTGGGAGTGCTGTGTGTTTCTGGCAGTACTTTCAAAATAGCTACCTACAAAAGACAGAGAACTATAATCTAATGATATTTTACACAATGACACACATTTTCACAGTGCATTAATGAAAAGTAGAAAAAAGCCTTAAAACTATTGTAAAATGCGTCTCTTTGCATTGTACATGTCTGCAAAAATATTGTAAAGACAAACACATTTACAGGGTACTGATCTTTTTACAAGGACTGAAATGTGTTTTTTTTTTAAAGGCTTATTCTTTCTGCTTTATTGGATAGCTTTTCTTCACACATTTTTAGAGTCTTCCTTTGTTTATGGCAAGCTAGTGACCTTGTACCATGGTTCATAATGAACAAACCCACAGTTTAGCATAGCTTAAGAATGGCCTTAATATAAAATATGTGAGTAGTCCAGTATTCATGCAAGTGACTCTAGGCATTTATGTTTGTCAGGAGTCAAACTTTAGGGAGAAAAACTGTCATTTGGCTCTTCGGGAAAGGGCAAAAAAAGGTTGCTCCTTTTCCAAGAAGTGTACAAACCTCATAGCTCTTTGCACTTTTGAGGCGACGAAAAGGCCTGCCCTAAGGGAAAGGAAGCAAACAGGAAATACAAGATGTATGTAAGAAAAACTCATTGGAAGAAACCCTACCACAGTTTTAGCCCGTGAGATTCTGTAGTTACTGGACCTATTATTCTAGCCTCTCAAAAATCTAGAAATAGACATACTGCCAAAAGAAACAGTATGAAACTGTGTCTCTGTGTGAAAATACAGGCAAAAAGGAGAGCAATGGCAGAGAAAGAAAAGCCTGAGGTAGGAGACTGGAAAAATAAACCCAGAGAAATAAGAAGTGAACACTGGGATCAAATATGAAGTTAGATATCTGGAAAAGAAAGAAAGAGAATAATAAAAAAAGAGAAAAGTGTCCAGGGAGAAGCAAACAGAGAAAGTCAACTTTGAATTAGAGAGAGGGAGACTTGGAATACACATGTGAGAAATCTGGATGGAAAAGATATCAGAAAGGAAATAAAGTCTGCAAGACTAGTAATCATAAGCAAACCCTGAAAGGTGGGCAGAAATATATTCTAGAGGGGAAAAAATATAGAAATGGGAAACAAAAATAAGAGTTCTGTGTTGAAAGACTGGGAGATTCTGAGCATTCTGAGGTTAAAGTGACCCATCCAAGGATGGACACTTGTATTGTGTTGCAGAAAATAGTTGCTGAGAAAGATTACAGGTGGTGGCTGGCCCTGGCCAGCTGTTTGGTAGTAAAGTCACTTTGTGTTGATTTCTGCTACTAATGAATTATTTCCAAGAATATAATGTGATGGTATAAAGGGACAAAGAGATAATGGGAAAATGAAATTTTGCTGATATAATTCAAAGTATGAGGGAAATACAGACACTGGTGTTCTAACCATTTACCGTTAGTCTGGAAACTCCTCCTGGGATATTTTTTTTTTAATGTGATCTTTATAATTTATTTAATTTTAAAATTGCCTAAAAGAAAATTGACTCTTAAAATAGGATATTCAAAACAAAAAGGAACATTGACTTCCAGCACAGTTAAAATTGCTAAATGATAAATGAATAAACTGGCATGTGATTTATGAATACTTGAGGGGAAAAAAGAGTTAAGAATCCCTCATCTGTTGCATTGCTTACAAAGTACTCCAGTACTTTATCATATCATGTACGAAGTAATTTGCATTTCAATATAGCATAACCATTTTCATTTTAAGCCAAAATAAAGAGTTCTGTTTAAAAAATAACTTAAAAGTCTCTCCGAACTGAGCACACAATCTGCATATGTATGCCACTTACGTTCTGTAGTTTTGTTTAATTATCAACATACTTCTTCCCAAAAGGACCCTGGTATGTTAATATTGCATATTAATATATTGAAATAAAACCTACTTAAAGAAACTGCATCACATCCAATAAAAGAAACACCTGTAGGTCAGTAATGAAATGTCATTCTCTTTGTGATTGGTTAGATTCAGATCAGACTCTTACTTTTCCTTCTGCAGTTCTAGAAGTGCTAGAAGAATTCAAAAACTCTAGATGGACTTCTGCTATTTCCTTTTGTTAAGGGCTTATTCTCTGTTTTAACATTCTTTCTGAGTGGAAGAAGTTTAATAATACAGCTCCACATTGTCAAGGATGATTTCTCCAGGAACACTGCAGGCTCCTGAAACCACTCTAGCACTGTCTGTAGCTGTAAAAACTTGAACTGGCACTAAGACA
Organism: Thinocorus orbignyianus; assembly: GCA_013400375.1. Lineage (NCBI taxonomy): Eukaryota > Metazoa > Chordata > Aves > Ciconiiformes > Thinocoridae > Thinocorus > Thinocorus orbignyianus. Next base: position 1,466,729 of record VXBW01001079.1, on the reverse strand, counting down.
GATAGTCTAAGATAGATACTAAGACAGTATCTATCATTCCATGCAACTAGCTGATGCTGATCTGGAGCTTCATAAAACATTTGGCTGACTTTCCTGTACAGCTTATTTCATACCTGATGAATCTTTGGATCATCCCATTCAAAGTTAGAACTTGTCTTACTCTTTCCAAAATGAGCGATCTTTTGTGTCCAAGGCTACTGATAAGAAGGAATCATTGTGGATTAGAAGCAGCAAGCTGAAAACTGGAAAGATAAACTAAGACAAAGCTTTTCTTAGACATTTTAAAGGATTCCTATCTTTTAACCAGACAAGCATTTCTAGCAGTCAAAGCCTGAAAGATTCACTTTCAATGAAGTCTGGCCTTTGAAGCACTTGTATTTAACATCTGCACTGTACAGCAAGAGCAAATGAAATTGATGTTTTGTTTTACTTCTGGTATAATACAAATGGTTTGCATTTCAGCAAGCTCCATCTGAAGTAACTGAGAAGGGTTAATTGCAGACCACTGACCTTAGCTAAACAAAACATAAAGCTCCAAGTTTTGATGAGAAAGCTCAGTAAGCTATGAGCTAACTCTCCTTTCTTGAATTTATATTTGCAATCTTAACAGTGTGAGGAATGATAATCCAAACAAATGAAAGTTTCCTTATGTCAGTAGAAAAAAAACAACCAAGGACTATTTGTGCCCTGTACTTCCCCCAAAGCATGATAATGTTTGCAAGCTACTCATGCTATCATAGGCTTTGCTTAGCTAATACATATCTGTATGAAAATAAAGCAACACAGCACTGAAAATGTGGCTTTCCTAATGTAAATGCCTTAAAGTGTTTTGGAGAGCAGGAGATTTTTCTGCTTTACATGGAGCAGCCAGTACTTCCACTCGGTTTGACTCTAAAGTTGCTACATATCATTCTGACTTCTCCAGGGGTTAAACAAGTCTATTACTTTCACTCTGACTGGAGTAAGAATGGTTTGTTTTGATTTGGAAATCTGATTTTCTCTCACATCGGGTGTGCTTAAAAGACACAGCAAGTAGCAAAGCTTGTCATGATCAAGTATACATCTAAGTTGAAAGAACACCTTATCTAGGCTGCGCACAGAGCCAGGATGCAAAACCTGCCTTTCATTAGTAGCTCTGCACTTTTGTAATTTCAGTAGTTAAGCTAAGTGCATGACTGAAACTGCATGGTATGCCAGCTTCAATGAAACAGCTATTTTATTGTCCTAGTTTAGTTATCTTCAGCTCAGCTTACCCAAGTAACAGCAACAACTCATAAACCTATCAACACTTCCCTAATAAATACTTTCTTCTAACGCAGAAGCTGCTGAATCAAGCACCAGACGCTGGCTAGCTGATAGTTTTTGCTTTTATGCTCTACTAAACAGTAGAAAACAAGCCCAAATTGAATCCTGGTATTGCATCTTCTTCACTTGTCCTCCATTTTTGAACTGACTGCAGTATTTACAAGAGGAGAAAGAATTTGTTCTCTGAGTAGGCTCTGGGTTGTTTTGTTGATTAACACTCTCCAAACACAACTTAGGTAAGAAAGAAAAGCTAAATTGTAAGGCAGGAAATAAATACAAAGAAACCATTTTCTTTATTCACTTTTGGGCTCGCACTTCAGAACACATATTTAGTTTCCCCTCCTCCAAGTTAATATCACCTTTCACAAAATGGGATGGTGAGGTATGTTATCAAAAGGAAGTTAAATAAAGTATCACTCAGATTCACTCAGCTATAAAGCCCAGACCTTTCTTTTTGCCCTCTCCTAGGGAGTTTATTGACATCTTCATCCCCTGATGATGACGTATAAAGAGGAGGTTGAGTTCAGATGTGTGCTATTTTCTCCTAAACTTCACCATCTTTGATGTGGATATTTTAGCTCTCTTTTTTTTGTTGTTGTTCAACTTATCTATATGAATCTGCACCAGTTCTTCAGGGAAGGGGAGGTAACAGTGTTGGGGAAGACACTTTTTGACTTATTCATGAACTCCTGCATCAAACAGATTTTCAGTTCCAGCAGTGACTCATTTGAAGTAGTTACTGCTGGCAACAGTGGCTGAATAGACTGGTTATATGTGCAACCCCCTACTTCTTGCTTGATTTTTGATGATGTACTACAGATGACTCCTTCCCTCTGGCTTTGCTAGCCGACACCATCCTGAGTTTCTAATTCTTCTTTTCCTTCCTTTTCTCCCCCTTCTTCTCCTTTTTACATTTCTTTCTTCCTTTTTTTTTTCAGAGTCCTCTGCTGTAAAAACATAGAGGAGGGCACCCATGACAACTGGAGATTGTATAAGCTTCCTCATTTAGGTTGTTATTTAAAGTTCAACTTTCATGATTAATCAAATGAATCAAAAAGATAATTGAAAGAGAGATATTATGTGACACAGACATTAGTCACCACTGCTGGTAGTTGAGTATATGGTTTTGTATCACCCATACAAAATGTGTTGGTATCAAGTTGTATTCACTGGGTATTTGTCTGTAAGAAATTATATGGACTCAGAGTGAATTTTCTCCTAGAAATTAGAAGTATCATCTTACCATCTGTTTGTCATAGCCCTCTGTGGCTTGAAGAAGGTGTAAGGAGAAGGTCACTCAGTTTTTGAGACCTTGTTCCTTTCAGCTTAGTCTGTTGCCATGTGCTTCTGAGTCACTGAGTGACAATGTTATAACTCACCCCCAAAACCTCCTATTCCATTTAACTTATCAGCATCTCTTAAGAGCTGTGTTCCTTTCCGGTTTGAAGGACAACGCATTATGTGCTGTTGTAGTTTTGCACACCTGACGTCTTCTGGTGTTAATGAGATTCTGAAGTCAAAACCTTTAAAATCTGTTTGTGATCAGAAGCTTCAGTCCCCTGCATGGTGGAGGGATTCTGTTTTGCAATTTCCTTTCAACAATTTTGTCTTTCAAGGTTTCAGGCTTGTTTTCAAATGCCAGTCACTACAGAATCACTAGTCTTGAAAGCTATAGGCTTTCACTGATGGGCAATTGCTTTTGTGGGTGGTTTGTTTGTTGGGGTTTTTTTTGGTGGTTTTTTTTTTTTTTTTGGTTTTGGTTTGGTTTGTTGGTGTTTTTTTTGTTGTTTGTTTGTTTTGTTTTGTTTTTGTGTTTTGTTTTGTTTTGTGTTTTGTTTGTTTTTGTTTGTTTGTTTGTTTGTTTTTTGTTTGTTGTTTTTTTTTTCCTTCAGGCTGTTATGCTGCTACTGGCTCCTGGAGAAATAAACTCCATAGGCATCCTGGTCTGTGTTACGTGACTGGAGCACAACACGCAATTACTGTATACACAGTTTTTGTCCAACATCAAGCCCCACACAAGTTCTGAAGGTTAGTGGTACTCCCAGCTCCAGGTACTTGTAAGTCAAGGTACGGCTTCTAGATATTAATGACTGGTTTTTATAGGGAACTTTTTGGCAAGGATTCAGAATATATCCCAGAGCTGACTTAAGAAACCTGAGTAGGGAAGGCAAGTCTATTTTAATGTTAACTTTTTCAGGGTCCATCCTTTTGCTCTTTGCTGTTAAGGGAGTAGGACTATGTGCCTACTAATTTAGTGATTAAAAAGGGACTTATAGATTATTTTGACCATAGAAAAATCTTCTTATGTGTCCAAATGGAGGTTACCATGCACATGTGCTCCCAACTTGGCATGACAATGACCTTTGTTCCTGTCATAACTAAGAAATCAGGCTCACTGAGAAATTAGTCCTTGTCCTTCATAAACAGTTCTAGAAAATTTTTTCTGGGCATCTTAGTGCTTAGAGGTAGGTAACGCACAAATTAGAAAACCTATGTTAAACCCGTCCTTCAAACTAATATTCCCAAAGCCTATAGGAGTCCAGTTCCTAAACTTTGCACTTGTCCCTGAAACTGGTCTACATGCTCTCTTGTGGAATAGATTTCAGTCCTCCTAGGCTGAGAAAAGACCTGAAGCTGAAGCTCACACTGCCTAGAAGAATGTTCTATATGTCAAGTCACAGAAAGCTTCCTTTCTGTACGACAGCTTATATAGTGTGCAAGGAAACATAATTTTCTTTAGAAATTGCATATGTTAGAATTCAAATCTGCTCAGTTACAGTTACACAAAGGAGGTGACTGAGTACTCTGGACAAATGGAGATATCCACCTTGCAATCCTTACGTTGGTAGGATTAACTAGGATATAAATAGGGTAGGGAGATGGGATAGGAATTTGAGAGCTTCCTGTTCAGTGTTTGGTTTGTGGTTTTTTTAACTTTACTTGATGTACAGCCACACTAGGTACTTTGGTCTACCTCTCAATTGGCATGCTGGTGCTTACAAAGGCATTGACCAGATGGGAAGTCCTAGGGAGTTATCTTGGGTTTCCCCTATTATGACAGTATGGCATTTATTATAGGATTTTACATAAAGAATATGTGCAGGTTCTTTTGTTGGGGTTTTTTTGGGGTGTTTTTTTTTTTGTTTGTTTTGTTTTTTTTTGTAATTCAGGAACCATTCAGCCACTAAAATGTATACACCAGATACCTTTAAAAACCTGGATGCAAATTTACACAGGGTACATGCTTAACTGAAATCTTTTCTTTCCCACAATAATACACTGATTTTTTAACACAATGATCACTGCTACTCATATGCTAGAAAACTCAGAAAATCAGTTTGATTCTATCCCAAAGCATATATTAAATGTCAAAAAAATATACTGCCGCAAAGGATCTGGTGGCTTGCCACAATGGAAGTGACTCAGCTAGCTTGTTTAAAGAATGATATTTTAATTGCTTTGTAGATCACAAACCTGCCAGCCTTGTAATTTACACTGCTGAAGAACAAGACGACATCTCTCCTTGGCAGACAATTTCTTCTTCTCTCCTGCAGCTGTATCAGCCAAATCTTTATACCTAGAAAAATCAGCAGAAGTAGAGTTACTCTAGTGTTGGCCTGGTTGATGCCTTTGCAGACATTGTTAGTTTTCCTTTGATTCTCAGATCTTTGATATCCAAACTGGAAGCTTAGGATTCTCCTAAGGGTAAAGAAAAGAAGAAAGCCAATCACTTTTATACCTTTATATTATTAGACATGACCTTGGTTAATAACAGTGTGGGACAAGTGGTGCTTAAAACCCAGATTTGCTTCCTGTCAGTTCTTTGGATGCCTCACTGAAAATCAATGCAGAAAGAACGCAAAGCTTCACTGACTGATTTCTTTGGTACTGAATCAGGTCACTGGAAGGAGGAAAATGTTTTTTCAGTATGTGTCATATGACATATGCCTATTAAGGAGTAATTCTTAAGAACGTAACATTGATAAAAATGTTTTCCATCAGTCTGAAATAATTTTTTCTTCATTTTGAACAAAAAGTCTAGTAGCAGAGAGACTTTAAAGAACTTGATCAGTTTACATTATTGAAAAGAAGATCAAGGGGAGACTTGATTACAGCATCGAGTACCTTCAAAGACAAAAAATGCTAGATATTACAGGGCTCTTTGATATACCAGATAAAAGAACTAATGAACTAATGTAGGAAGCTTAAGTCACACAAAGTCAAATAAAGTATAAAATTCAAATTTCAACTGTGGACTAATTACAATGTATTACTAAAGAAACGGATGAATCTTGCAGATCTTGATGATTCTCATTATTGCTGTTCTTTCTTGAAGGTGTTTGTCAGTCTGGATCTGATTGGATGGAATGAGATGGAATTCTTTTTCATTATAAAAAGCCATTTTTTGAAAAAGAAAGGTTTTTCAGAAGTATCACATTTGATTAAATTCTCAATGAAGCAGGGGTAATTTTTGACTTTGCAGGTTAACTACATTTCCTAACATTTTATTTATTTGGTTCCTCAACAGCTGAATTCATTTATTAGCTCTGGTGAAACCCCAAATTGTGCTGTCCTCGGACCACTCCCACAGGCCATGGCAGAAAAAGCTGCAGGGCTGGAATGACTTCAGGAACATCAGTGGTAGCAACTCTGAAGCAACATCTGCAGACAAACTGCTCTAAGGCCAAATTTCAGCTAGACTTCTAGTTTCCTGGAGCTGCACCAGACCCTTGGGTATCTCAGCTCCTGCAGTCTGGAAATGTTTCCTGGTCTGGTAGCAGTCCTGCTGAGGACTCCATGACTGAGTCCACATTAGTACGTGAAATATGAGAAGGATTATTTCTCTGGGAAAAAAAAAAAATAAAATAAAATAAACAAACCCAACAGCCTGTCTATTAATTAAGTATTCTGCTATGTTCTATTAAAACTCTGTTACCTTCAAGCAAAGCGTAGTCACATCTAAGCTGCCTTCACTAGCCTGTCTGAATTCCCAAACTGTGCCCAGGAATTGTTTGGAGGAACGCTGGTGGGAAGGGGCCAAAACTTCACCAGAGGTCCTTTTAGTTAGTCTAACACTCCAGATTAGCAGTATAAAACCGTGGATCCTACTTTCCCAATAGCTCAACTAGTTACATGGTAATTAAGATGCTTGTTTTATGGATGGCTATTAAGGTTCTGGCCACCTCATTTCCATACTTGTATCAACTGGATTTTCTTAGAAATCATGGCAAATCAGAGATGTTAGAGAGACAACTGCTGGAAAGCTTAGCAACTGCTGACTGAAACAAAGATGATTCAGCATTGATTTAGCAATGCATGAAGAAGTAACTGTGAAAGTGGTCAGCCTGAAACTTACTCACAGCAGAAACCCTAAGAAACATATTTCATTCCTGAAAAAAAGCCAAATTAAAATTTAAAAGGTGGAAATTCTAAGTTTGGATCAGATTTACTTTAAAACCATGCAAATCACAGGAATCAAACCAATGAACTAAACATTCTTTACAATCTCTATTATACAGGAGGTCAGACAAAAATCCTCTGCTTTCCCTAGCTTTAAAAGTCTCTGAAATTCCACCACGTTATCTTGGAAGTCTAATCAGGGTTTGCAATTCCCTTTCTATCCATTAAGGTAAGCTCTATATTAACAAAACAAGACAGGCTAACGGTTGTGGAAACAGAGAAGGAGCTAACTATGGAAATATAACTCTGCCACAAAGTTCCTCTGCGTACACACTAAGTCATCTGGAAGATGAGCTACCTTTCCTTATGTTAGACACTGAAAAGCTGCACTTCTAGCTCAAGTTAATCATCTTGTTTTCAAGACAAGCTGTGAAGACAGGTTTTTCCGCAGGGTGACTTGTTCTATGCATCCTAGATGTTTTTGTTTAAATGAGAAGAGATTGCCCTCTGGAGGTGCCTTTCTCTAGTGACCATAGATGGACTCAGAAAAGAAGTCCAGGCTGTATACTTGTATTCTGGATGGCTGAGAAGAATCTCCCCTTAGGTCTATTTGTCTGACTTAATTACTCATCTGCAAAGTAACTAACAGAGGGTCTGACAGAACTTCCTTATTTCTTCTATCTTGTTCAAATATATTGGCTATCTAAACACCTAGGATGAAAAAAGCACCTTTAGACCTGGTGTCATCATCTGCTATCTCAGATCAATCATTTCCATTTTGTATAAGGCCGCTCAAACAAAAAAAACACCAAAAATTTGTAGCTATTTTTTCAGCTAGAATGGTTCCCTGATTTGATTTTCAGCCCAGTTGTGCAAACACTGGTATTAACACCAGGGAAGTAATGGGAATGGGTAAGTGGGAATAAGCGCATCACACCTGTTGGTGGCAGCCCAAATTTGTCCTGGACAAAAGTGGTAATCTAATCATAATCTTATTTGATCTGTTGTACTTAATTTTAAACGAGTTCATTCTTTTTTTTCTTTTGGGCTTTGGGAGGTTTTTTTGGGTATTTTAAACTTACTATTGCCCTCATTAAAAAATTATGTTAAAATGAAAGCAAAACAAAATTGACAATAAACTAAGACATGAAGGAATAAAAAACTGTATGTGAGACATTATTATTAAAACTCAAAATGACAGTGTTTCAATACTTTCTACTGTGCACTGAGCTTGTGTTACCATGTAGACACAATAAGTTAACCTCCTCTTAAATTTAACTCTTTCCTGGTTTCAAGAATAACAGCAGAACTTACTACTATTACTTACTACTATTCAAATTTACTGTATCACATAAAGCAGTAATAAAAAATACTGAATTTATGGTGCAGGCATGTGTAGATAAACTTGAGTTACTAGCACACAACAGGGCTTGCTTCTGGGCAAAGGTAATCTGGAGAGTCCTTGAAACTTTCCCTTACCAGAGAATTCTTCCTCCAGCACTGCAGCCTCAGTTCACTCCAAAATGAGTGAACAAACTCAATTCAATACCAGGCTTCTTCTCACTGACAGGTCATACATTTTAATCCAGGTAAATAATGCAGTGTATTTGTAAGGCTTTCAAGAGGATCCTGAGGAACCCAGTGAGCATACTTGGGGCTACCTTGCTAAAAGAAAGTTTTTAATTAGGTGAAATACACTTCAGCTAAACTTGATGAGATAGTTGTATAGACTTCCTTAGAAGTCAGTAGGAGATACTATTCAGGTGTCATATACTTTACTGTAATACCAACGCTTAAAATAAGCCAGATGAATTGTGCACTCTAAGATTCCCATTTCTTTCCACTGAGTATAAAGATAGTCTACACTCTTGACTGCAGCATAGACATCCAATATCAGACAAAGCATATCTCCCTCCTAGCCAAGTCAAGAAACTGATAAAAAACAGTTTTTCATGGCCTGCTCAGAGCAACTCTAAGGGATCCAAAACAATTTAAAGGATTAAATTAAATCAACGCCGCTCCACAGCTATGTCAAGACTAATGTAATGCTGATTAGGAAATAAATGCAAGACTTATTCCAGTTACAAGTTGAGACAGGGAACACTACCATCGGAGGCGGGGGGCTTTCCCCAACTCCTCTCCACAGGAAATAAGCGTGAGAGAAGCTCTGTTTTCCCCAGCTTTGTCCTTCGCACCCTCCTTGTCCTAACTTGTCATTTTTACGCACCTAAGCAGGAAAAAGAGATTTTGGCTGGACAGGCTAGCACTGTGAGCATGTACAGGCTGGCTGGGATCCTCTGGTTGCAGCAGAAGCTGCACTCTGACCTCTCTTCCTTTGCTTCTGAACGATGCATTTAATCAGGGATATTTTGTGTTTACTTGCACTAGATACTGCTGTCAATACCTTCAGGTAGCTTGTGAATATGGAAAACTCAGTTCTCTTGGGTCTTTACAGATAGCGATGTTATCTGATCATTTTCTCCCTCACTTCCCTAAGTGCACAGCTGACAAGATCCAGCAGGCTGTTTTTCCCTGAGACAGAATATTCCCCACTTCAGGTTATGGCACAGTAACCCACAGTAATATTCTCAGGCTCAGCACGCTATTTGATTTACACACAGTGTGCACAAATAAGCTGTAGGGCTGCACTCCCAGTTCTGTACACAGAGCAAATCTTTAAGCACTGGAATAAACACCACGCACTCAATTTCAATAGCACATCAGGAGAGAAGATACTTAATGGAAAGAACATGGCCAGTACAAAGGACACTAAAACAAGCAGTTCGAAATCACCAGCTTAAACGAATGACATAGACGTTTTTAAACTGAAGCCTCAGAACTACTTTTTGTTTGGTTTTTGCTGTTCTTTTTCTCAGGTCTCTCTCTTGCCTAGCCAAGACAGACAGACAAAAACTGGTGGCCAGAGGTAGCTACTGACTGCAGTCCAACATCCTCGGTAACAGGACAGCTTCTAATGCCAGAACTCAAATCTTTCCTGAAAGCAACTACTTTTTCTCCATGTCTTTATCTTGCTATTTACAAAATAAAAATGCAATCATGTATGGCTGGCATGTAACTGCTTTATAGGAGCGCTAATTAATGTAGTTTTAAGTTTTAAATATCCAAATACAGCTTATGTGAGGAAAAATAATCAGTCCTACCAGTGTAATTAATTATGTTGCAGTTTCATTGTCCCTTTCTTTTGTTTACTACGATGTGTTCTGTTTTGCCAAGGTAAAATGGCATGATTTAGCAACGTCTAGTGAATAAGAGAAGGCAATCAAAATTAACTTGGACACTGCATTTCTGTTAGAAGAAATGCAAAAGTTGTCATCACAAAGGAGTAAAACCAGGTTGTGCTGTCTTGCTAAATTCTTTTTTTTTTTATCTTTCTAAACTTCCACTTTTCTTCCTTTGACAACCAGTAACAGATTGATGTATTATTATGTCTGTGAAGTATGTGAAAGAGATGGACTCTGTTTGCAAAACTTGTCACTGTGTGCTTATAACTCAGGATTTTTAGTTTTGTTTGTTTGGATTTGGGGAGGATGGGGAGAGTGGGTTAGGCACAGTTTGTATTTGAAAAATCTAAGGGAGAGCTGAAATATCTAGAGGACCTAGCTACTGAAGAGAGTAATGTATTCTTTTAAAGGGAAAAAAAAAAAAAAAAAAAAGGATGTTTGGAAAATTTTCAAGTATTAGAAACCTTATAAAAGCAGCCATTAGCAAAGAATAGGTTGGAATTTTTATTAATGTTACGTGTCTATAAAATGGAAGTCATTCCACTTTTCTGTGCTGTATTCTTTTTTTCTAACCTAATTATTTTTGAAATATGAGGAACAAGGGAAATTCCAGATAATTGGAAAAGGGGAAATAGATTATTATAGTTTCCAAGAGAAGAAAAGTGATTCTGCCAATCTCTGTACAAGATATATTACGTAAAAATTGCATTATACAGCATAAATATTAACAATCAAAGCAGCTATTCACAATTTTGGCAAGAATAAATCTTTGGGTGTGGAGAACTAAAAGATGCCTGTCTAAACAACAGATTACAGCAGACAAGCAGACTGCATTCTGGGCTTCTTTTATAGGAGTACCAAAATATAGTATAAGAGGACTATAAGGTTCACCTTCATATGAAACACATTTTGCACTGAGACGGCTTCAGACTTACAGAAATAATTGGTGTAGAGGTGAGCATAAAGTGCAATTTGCCTGATAGATTTGAAACAATGAATAAGTATATATGGCAATGAACCGTTAGAGTACCCACCTACTGTACTACTGTTATTTTTTTAAATATCCTAATTGATACCAAGCAACACAGGATTAAATGGCTAGATCTACAGAACAATGAGCAGTTAGGGAGAAAATAAAATTAGAGTGATTTTGGAAAAACTGCAATTAGTTTTATTATCTCTGGGTTAATCTGGCACACAGACATTTGTTGACAGAAAGAAACTTGGAAAGCACTAATGCTAAAAGTGACCTTTCAGCAAAGTGGCCAGGTATCATAGTTTTACCACAATGTTTTTCTATATGCTACTGGAAGTCAGAAACATTGATGAAACATTCATATTTTCTACTTCAACAATTAAAAATTCACTTCCTTTACAAAGAGGTAGAAGGGCATATATAGCATGCTTCAACATGTCAATGGAAAAAAGAAAATACACTTACTTACATACTATTTATGTCTCTAAGGTAAAAGAGCAAAATTACGGAGTAAGAAATAAAAGTGGAAAAGCCTTAAAAATTCCCCAGAATAGCATTTTACAGTGACCTGCAAGTGCACCAATCACTGGCCCCATGGGGAGCTCAGTACAGACTTTTGAGAGAGGATCAAGGCTATGAAATCCACTGGATTATAATATCCTTGCATAAGAAATTGCCATTCAGGATATTTTAATTTAGACTGAATAACTGTAAAATAATTTTCTCAAATAAAGATACTATTTTGGGAAAGGTGTTAGATAAATGAATTGGAAATATTTATTTATTTTTTTCTTTCCTAAATTTTATATTTTTGCAATAGGTCTGTCACCCTTAATCCTTTCAGACATCTGAATTTCAATTTCTAGAGAGAAGAAATAATGAATATATGTGCATCTTAATCCTAGAATATTTATTCACATACTTCATGTAATTAAGCAAGGGCTTCCTCATGTCAGACAACGTGGCAGCAGAATAACAAATAGAATATAAATTATAGTTCAGCTCTTGGGATTAGTGGATTCAGCTATGCAAATAAAAAATGAATTCACAACATCTGCTAAAGATTTGCATTACAATACTTTTGCATCATCTTACTCAAAGCTGGCATTCCCATTCGATCTTGATAAAGCAATGTAAAAATATATTTATTTAAGAAATTAGAAAAAATGACACATTAACTCAGAAAAGCACTAGCATTATAGAATCATAGAACAGTTCTGGTTGGAAGAGACCTTAAAGATCATCCAGTTCCAACCCCTTTGCCACAGGCAGGGACACCTCCCACTAGACCAGGTTGCTCAAAGCCCCACCCAGTCTGGCCTTGAACACTTCCAGGGATGGGGCATCCAGAGCTCCTCTGGGCAACCTGTTACAGTGTCTCACCACCCTCACAGGAAAGAATTTTGTCCTACTATCTAATCTAAATCTCCCCTCTTCCAGATTAAAACCATTATCCCTCGTGCTATCACATGGGGAGTCTCTCCCCATGTCTCCTCTAGGCTCCCTTCTGGCACTGGAAGGCTGCAGTAAGGTCTCCTTGGAGCCTTGTCTTTTCTAGGCTGAACAGCCCCAACTCTCTGAGCCTGTCTTCAAAGCAGAGGTACTCCAGCCCTCTGATTATCTTTGTGGCCCTCCTCTGGACTCATTCCAACAAGTCCATGTCCTTCCTATACTGGGGGCTCCAGAGCTGGATGCAGTACTCAGGTGGGGTCTCAAAAGAGCAGAGTAGAGGAGCAAAATCACCTGCCTCAACCAGCTGGCCACACTTCTTTCAATGGAGCCCAGGGTACAGCTGACTTTCTGGGCTGCAGTGCACATTGCCAGCTTATGCTGAGCTTTTCATCAGCCAGCATTAGACTTATTATATAGACACTTCCCTCTAACTACTTACACGTTTACATTTACCTCTAGATAGACATGGCTTCTCCACAGCTAACTTCCTCTTTGAGCTTGGGCACTCCACAAACAGGCACACAGTACAGTAAAATGCTTCACTGTATCCAGAATATACAACTGCAGCACTAATGCAACTTTTTTTATCAACCTGCTAATTTGATTCTATATAACAGAGAGGTGATATAATATCGGTGTGTAATGAAGCTGGCTTCCCCTATCCACAAATACAGGCATGTAAAGATAGGGCATCAAAATTAAAAGTCCTCCTGCAAAACTAAAAGGTCTTAAATCACAGAAAATCAAATTATACTTTATTTTTTTTTCTTTTAGCAGAGACTACAATAAAGGAATGCCAGGGTGTAGGAGCCAACAGGTAACCGAACAGATGGGTAAATTTTTGTCCTTTCCTAACACAGAGTATAAATGTGCCCAGTGAGTCTAAGCCACATCTCACTACTGAGTCTATAAGGAATCAGAAGATGTCTTCCACACCCCTTTCTTCAAAATTACACTACAACACAAGAGTTCTGGTGATTTGGTGCTTGGCCTCCAGGAAACCTGCTGCTGGGCATCCCCAGCAGGCTGACTTTCACCAGGTCAAGATAGAAAGTCGCCCTTCAAGGAGTACGGGACAAGGTCATGACTTCTGGTCTATGGATCTGCAGACACAGAGGTGGGCATAATATGAAAAGGGGGTGAAACTACAAGTAGACTTCGAAATGGTATTCAGAGAAGAACCTGCTTCGGCCCAGCTCCTGTCCCAGTGTTTGGAAGCCTGGAATCACATGCCTGGAATAGCTACAAACAGGTTGTGTAAAGCAAAGTTGACTTCTGAATTTTTCTGAAAAATACATGAGGTCTTTTCAGAAACATGGTATGATACTGAGTTGAAACACCAAAATGGGTTTAAACACTTTTCTATTTGGTCTCCTGGAGAGTTTGCTACTTATTTGGTTCCTCATTTGTCAAAAAAGCACTTTCCATATCATTTGGAAATACACTTAGAGAGACATAGGTTCCAGAAGTAGAAAGCAAAATCAGAGTAAAATGGAAAAAATGATATTAAAGGTTAATAAGATTGAATCTGAATATTCTACCTAGATGATACTTTATTTCTTCCTTGCTTTTTTTCTTTTTCTTTTCTGTGCAATCATGACTCAGCCAAAGAGGAATGGAAATATATAAAATCCTTCCCACAATGCTCTCCAGTAGCTCAGATAATGTGTATTAGGATTCTGGGGCAGGTTTTTAGGACCTTATTCAGCCACACAGGCAAAATAACCTCACTGGAAGATCATTTCTATCTCTACTTTCTTCTGTGGGAGTTTCCTTTATGCCCTTGAACCCCGTGAATAGGATCAGTCTGGATAGCAGACTTAGCTCTGAATTGTATTATGGTTAGACAAACCGTACACAAGCAACATTTTTCAAGATAGGTGAAAGCTGTCCCCTTGGCATAATATTATTGATACTTGATCACACTCTGCTTTCTTTTACCATCAAATACAGTAGGAGTAATTATGCTAAAACTGGTGATGTTAAATTAATGTTATATTGGTCTAAGAAAAAAAAAAAAAAGTAAGATCCAGGGATTAAGATACATAGAAGGATTTTACACGCATGCTTGCATAGGATTTTGTGTTTGCTCTCAGATGTCACCAGTATTAACTGTTATTCAGTCTGACTAGGAAATCTAGCTTTAGGAAGTCTCATTCCAGGTTCTTCTGATGAAGATTAAACAGTTGTAAAGAATATGAAGATGTGGATAAGGAGAGGAAGGGTGTCATGAATGTCTGAGTAGAGTGGAAAGAATTCAACAGCTGCAGAATCACAGAAAGAAAAAACAGCAGGAGGGTCACAGTCGCTTTTGAGTGTGAAGCAGCTGGACTGCATTTATACAAGTCCTATAAGCAGGAAAAAAAAAAGGCAGTAAAGAGCAACTAATTATATTTTTTGAGGCACTGAAAGCACACAGTTATATTTAATTAATCAATGAATACAAAGGAATTATTTTAAAACTATACAGTAAAATGAATCTATCCATGTGAAAATTTGCACTTTAATTAGATAATTCAAAGTTCCTGCACAGTGCCATTAGCATGGCACTATGTTTTTTAAAATGTTTAATTAAAGTGTTTATTTTAAAGTTTAAAATGTTTATTTTAAAGATAGGCTGTTTATATTAATTTAAAAGGTTTATTATTTTAACAGGCATTTCCTTTAAAGAGTTTCAGTATGTAAGGATTAGTGAAGATGTTAGTGGTTGATAATATTTTCTTTTAACAGGTTTATTACTACGTCAGGCATTTAACTGAACTTCTTACTGCTATATATAAATCTGTGTCCATTATCTTTGCCATTATGTGATGTCACCAAATTGTGAAGTACTCAATAATTATTGCTATTGAAAAATCAAGGTTCTGAAATTATTTAATGTTATTATCTGCTTGTTATAGACACACAGAACTCAGTCAGCTTGTGAGATGGTGGTCAAGAACTCTCAATATCCTTATTTGTAAACAAACAGAATGTCATCTATTTTTCCAATCTAAGCATTTAGAAGGAAGCCAGTACTGTGGTGGGTATTTTGATGTTCTGTGGGAACATTTTGCTGTGTTTAGAATCAGCACAAGCTCTTAAATTCACAGATGTAAAATACACAAAGATACTATAAGGATATCATAGAATAACAGGGTTATTTAGTGATTCAATAAATGTTTAGTTAACCCTGAGGGATAAGAAAAGTCAAATGCTAGTGGAAATTGAATGTCAGACCAAAGGTACCAAAGGTGGCACTTAACTCTGGAAATAAATTAAACATTTTTAAATTTCACAGATCCTTGCTTAAGTTAAAATAAAGAAAACCACTGGAACTGCTGAAACAGTTCAGCCACAATTATGTTTGTGTGTGCCCAAGAGATTTACCATTGCCTAAGAAAATGAATGTAGCTAGGAAAAAAAAGGCAGTAGAAAAGAAGAACAGAAAAATACCTCACACATCCATAGTAGTGGGAAGAGAACAATATCTTAAGATTGTCTTTGAAACAGCCTAAGAACCAGGAGATTCACTACTGGACAAAGAAATAAACTGCCTGTAAGAAGCTCCACTGACTAAGTTTTATACATTCTATACTAAATGTAATATAAATAATGCTGGAAGATTATTCAGATTGCACACCAAACATTTTGAAATTAGGAACTGCCGGACATAAAACTGACCATGCCACCTCTACTTCCTTGTGTCTATCTTTTTTATTACCTAATTACATCCCCCTGCTCAAGGGACCCCTTTACATGTCGATCCTACAGAACTCTAAGTACATGACAGACATGAAAAATTCAACTGACTTCAGTGGAATGACAGAAGAGTTTACACCCATTTATAATCATCATAGTGAATGAAGGTTACTTTGTAAAACTTAGAAGATGCCCAGCAAACAACATTGAATTTTACTTTGCCTTCTAAATAGAGAATAAAGCTAGATGTCTGATCTATCACCGAAAATTTCAGGAAAAAAAATGAAACTTTAATTTCTCTTATACACATTTCTGGACTGCCAGTAAGTCCCCGAAAAACCAGTAGCTCTATTATTCTCACAGTCCAAGTCTGTGACATGTAACATAAGGACTGATATTTTGCACATACAATACTGCTTAGTCTGTGCGGTAGAGAACAGATGATCAAAGGCTGCTTCTGTTTCAACTCTAAAACGTTGTTCTCTGTTTTCTGTTGGAGACTGTTACAAACCATTAATTCCGTTAATTGCCATAGATGGCAGTTATACTGAGACTGAAATACTTGCAAAAATGGGTAAATATAAAATAAGTCAGTTGAATCGTATCCTAAAAATGACCATTTTTTCTCTGTATGCTATAAATTAAATCCAGGCTTATTAGTTGAGCTACCATAGGCATCTAAAGTTATCTGTATATTTCTCATCTTTTGAGTATTAAAGAGGACCTAAGGGGGAATATGGAGAAAATAAGCCAAACAATTACAAAGAAACACCTAGTGTTTCTTTAGGTATTAGTCTATTTGTAACATATAGAGCTATTTTGTTTGTTCATAATATGAGTAGGCCAGATACTATCACTCTTCTACCACGCTGTATAAATACATGTCAAATGGCCTATAGCCTCAAAGTCAGTGCCAAATACCTGCTTATATCTATGCGACTCCCAGGTGATGTACACTAATTCTGGTGTATGTGGCTTTCCAGGGAGAATGTCAGTGCATTCTGGGTTCTGGTCATTCCTTAAGTATGATAATCTCCAACATCAGCAACTTTTCATGAAGGACTAGCAATTTTAAATAATCCTGGGACTGCTGTAATTTATTCCAAAGTGGGTTCTGCTATCAGTATGGTTGGCAAAGGAAAAACAAAAAAACAAAAACCAAAACCCAAAAAACAACAAAACAAAACAAAACAATAAAACCTGGGGGAAGAAGAAGGAAGAGGGGACATTTGGAGTGATGGCGTTTGTCTTCCCCAGTAATGCTTGATACGCGATGGAACCCTGCTTTCCTGGTAATGGCTTAATACCTGCCTGATGATGGGAAGTAGAGAATTAATTCCTAATTTTATTTCATTTGCATGTGCAGCTTTTGTTTTCCTTATTATACTGTCTTTATCTTAACCCACAACTTTTTTGCCTGATTTTCTCCTGCACCTCACTGGGGAGGAGTGAGTGAGTGGTTCTTTGGGATCGAACTGCTCACTTAGGTTAACCTCAGGCATCTCTTTGGAGAATGTGATGATTACCAAAACTGTCAAAGACACAGTCATTTTTAAATGACAGTTTTTAAACTTTGTGAATGACCTTCATTCTTCACAGGAAATTAGCCATTATCATGTTTATGAATTTGGGTTTAAGGTGCCTTCAAAACCGATAGCTTCAAAATACTTAATTTACTCAACTTCTCTTGCAATCTAAAAGGAAAACAAACAAAAATTATTACCCTCAATCAGAAATATCACTTCCAGCTCTAGGTCTGAAGCAACAAACTACACAGTGATGAGACTGCCATTTGGTATAAATTGATATCATTACATCTACTTTAATGGAATATTGCTTTTTAACACCAGTCAGATTATGCCTTGCTCTCCTTGCAACGATTTAAGGTATCATGTCACATATCACTGTATTGCTTCATGAGAAGACTGATGATATTATTGTGTAGCAGACAATAAAGCTAAAAGGGGCAGTGTGATGACCTATTGCTTTGCAATCTGCTCAGTACATCATTCTCACTAATGTCCCAATTGCTCAGGAGACTCTGAAATGCTTTGATGCACTTTTTAAATTCACAAATGACATATTATGAAATATTATAATTTCATTCACTTTCAAGAGATTAAAAAGAGAGAGGAAAGACAGAGAGAGAGATGAAAAAACCCAACAAAACACCACCAAACATCTTCTGGACAAAGGGAGTTCAGATATGCAATGATGAGTCCTGCACAAGATCCACAAACATCAACAACATATCTGTGCAATACAGATGTGCAATACAGCTGTAAGCTGCAATACAGCATACAACAGTTATTAAAAATCACTTTATGCCAATTGCAGAAGAACAGACAGTATTTGACAAAGCAACGATACTAGCATGAATGTAAACATTCCTGCCCGAAAAAAAAAACAACATTTCTCTTCAGTATGACCTCCAAACAAAGTCAATTTTCTAGATAAGTTAGTAACTATTAGGTGGTCTGAAGCCACGTTTGACCTGAAGTCCACTATGAAAACATTTCAGTATCAATGAACGCTGCCCTGAGCAGAACTGCAGATTCCAGGATCTGCAGTGAACTGCAACTTCTAAGAAGAATTTAAGCTAAGAATAACTTCATACTGAAATCAGAGGAAAACCTGCAATTAAAATATGCTTTGAACAGACTTTTCTTCACCCTCACTGTTATGATTGCCAGAAGAACCCATTATCATTGTGTTCCATATCTTCCTTCCTAATATTTCCTGGTAAAAGGGATGTTTTGCCATCTCTTTAAGTTACTTTAAAACAAAAAGATCATCAGAATGTTAGCTCTTTTTAACATTCTATTTTCAACACATTAAAATCCTAGAGATCTTTATTTTCAATTGACACCATGCAGCTTACATGTTGTAATTTAACTATTCTAACATATTCTGCCCATAGAGGAGAACAAAATTAGCCGATATAAAGAAGAAGGAGGGAGAAGAAGAAGACAAAGAGAGGAAGAAACGTAAGACAGGCAAGAAAAAAAGGAAACAGAAGAAGGTGGTCTAAGACTGCACCTCTCAATCTGCATGTGACACTGTCTTCCTGGTCAGCACAAACAGCTACTTATAATCTAAACTGCATGTCATCATGTGAATAGGTAAAACTAAAGACTAGATTAATACAACTAAAACCATTTTTAAAGAGAATTGGAAATGGTAAATTATAACATTCTACTGTCTTATCTCTTCTTGCAATGACACTCTAAGAGGTGTCTCTACATACAGCCTTCCTGTACTCCTTCACAGGATGAAACTTTCTCTGCTCTTTCTTGAGCAGCAAGAGAAGGCAGAATGGGAGCTCCATGATGGAAAATACAAGACTGAGTTGAAAGGCTGAAATCCAGAAAAGACAGTCCGGAAACTTGAGAGACACTAATGAAATTCCAAGAAACACTCAAAAAGTGCAGAAATTAAGACAAGGAATAGCGCACTGTCAGACAATTATTTGGGCTTTCTGAGCAGCATGTTTTTTTCTGATAGAAATCCTGCAATTCTCATCAGCTAAGTTAACGGCTCAATTTGCTTATGGTTCAGGTAGTCCGCAGAGGTTATACTGAGGTCTAGCAGCCCTGAAGGTTTGCTGCAAGTGGCAGGGAAGGCTAACACAGATGTCTTATTTCAGGACCTGCACAACTGGACCTTGGAGTCTCCATTGCTAAGCAGTGTTCCAGACACACGTGACATGTCAACCTCAGTATTTAAGGCAGCAAGTCATAAATTGTTCCTTGATCAAGGAAACTAAAATGCAGGCAGAGCAAAGCACTGGGTACTGTTCAGCAACTTGCTGAGCCACAATAAAAAAGAAAGAGAGAGGAAAAAAATTATTTTAATTTCTAATCCAATTTACAAAACACTAACAGTAGAGGAGTATTTGTAGAGGAGGATAGTACCAAAATAATTTTTTTCAGAATGAGTGCAACAAAGCATCTTGCTGCCTCATTTTTACCTGAACATGCCTGAACAGCTGTATTGTTGTACTTCACTGAGCAAGAAATATAAGCTCACCTCATTACTCTAGATGGGTCCCTGATCACTATCATTAGTTTTAAAAATTTATATTCCAAATGGCTTTTACATGTCTTCCTTGAGCACCAAGTGAGGTGAATGACACAAAAGTCAGCCAGGATCTATTTTATTAATTGATGCAAAGAGATTAGGTTCTAGATATTAAGCTTGTACAACCAGACTTTGTACCCCAGAGAGTTTCTGAGCCTGGTTGTTCTACACTGGTAATAGAACACACACTGCTAATTACTTTCTTGCCATTGCACTGAATACCAAAACCAAAACAAATTACTACGTTCCAGCTAAATAACTTTTTTAAAAATATATCTTGGGTGGAATTATCCTCATTTTAAATAAGATATCAAATTGCTAAATACTGGAAGAAATAGCCATCTACAGGCAGTTCCTAATTCTGCCTATGGCGATTTTACTGTCTATGGTTATTTTTGCTATTTTCTTTCTTACAGGAAAAGGATATTTGAGGAAACTTTACCTGTGTGTACAATTTGGGCTGCAAACTGGAAACTGAACTCTTCACAATATTGTTTGCACCACTGCTTTGACTGAGAAGTAAAACTAGAATTTCAAAACCTATCCCACTGGGAATGATTCTGAAGACATTAATGCAAAATACATGAGTAAATTTCTCCAGGAGTCTAAAATGCATGTTACTTAAGGCTTTCCGGTTTAAAGATAAGGTAAAAACTGGTTTTTCTCTCTCTGCTCAAAGAGCTTTAGAAATTGAGCCAACACTGCAGGCAATCTCAGCAGAAACACTGCAGCTGGAGCTGGCAAATCCACTGAAATCACATATTTCATAATTATATTGGTGCTGCCTGCTTTTACAGCATTTAATAGCATCTGACCTTATTAATTCCCATTTTTATTATATATTCATTGACAGTAACTGTCACAGTTTCCACTTAAGAACTAGAATTTCCACAAGATTTCTTTTCTGATCAACGAACTTTGGTGATTGAGGGGTTCATCTAGCAGCTGTCGACTTTTACTTTAATAATACAGGAGCAGAACCAGTAAATCCAAAAAGGACAGCAATAGCAATAATGATTAAACTTTGTAGCCCAGGAAGAAGTGCTCTTGCAAAATATGACCTTTCCTTAGCTACTGTCTTTCTTTAGTCATTGTAAGAGTTCAAATGTGACTCATAAGTATATGCTAGAGACCAGCCACATTAATCCCTAATTACATATTAATATAAATTTATTCAAATTTATCCAATTAAGAAAGCAATGGTACTAACTCTCAGTATTACTGATAGAATATCCAGGTTTTTCAATATTCTATCCCTTCGCCACAAAGGCCCCTAATGTAAACTTCTATCTTTGTATTAGCCAGCAAAAATCATGGGGTTTAATTTTTTTTTTTATTTTTTTTTTTTATTCTGATCAAATTACCTATGTGATAAAGAAGACTTTAAAAGTAAATGCACGAAAACTGCAGGAAGAGTGGACCAAGGTAGCAATTCACTATCTTTTGGGAATTCAAACTGGGATCTGGGTCACAATTCCTCTTTGATATTGAACAGTGTGTTCAGACCTACCATTAATATCCTTTCCTTCTCAAGCCAGGTAAAGCAGGGAGAACCACACAGAACATTCAGTTCTAGAAAAAGGAAATTTCCTTGCATCACTATTATAAAACACATTGCGGCTGAGCAAAGCCAAGTTGGGAGCCACACAGCTGTGTTCACTGAAATACAGCCCATCAGAGGGACTCCAAGACACAAACTGAAGGTGAAAATCTTACACTTATGGCACCCAGTTGGGGACTGCAGGGTCACACTTATCAACTACAGCAGGATATCTTGTTTTACATCTGTAGGTGTGTTCTTCCCCCTTTGGGGCCACACGGTCAACTTGTTATTTAGCACAACTCAAATGGGGAGGAAACTCTTCTTCAAGAGAGAAAACCTGTGTGAAAATCAAGAGTCCTTACTAGTATTTAGTGTTTACAAACAAAGACACAGCAGAGTATGACAATATAAAGCAAAAAATGACTTATATTTGTACTTCTTACAAAACATTCAAGAAAAAATTAAGGTGTAGGCAATTTTCATTATTGTCAGGTGCATCCAATGTTGAGTTAAAAGGTGGAAACTACCTATTTTTCCTTTCCACCTCTGTGTTTTTCTGTTGTCAGCTCTCAAGATCTTTCTCCCTATAGTAATGGAGTGTGATTCCTTTGCCCCCTGGGGCAAGCCATAGTGGGGGCTAAAATTTTTCAGCCTTGTAAGAGCACTCAGTAAAAACATTCACTTGTTTATAGCTACAGTAAACACTTGTTTCACTTCATTCACCTGTTTACAGTTCCTACAGTGTATAAAGAACAATTACTTCATCTTTCCTCCTGCTTTGTTTCCCGATTTTTCTGGTTTACTACCTCAATAAAATCAGTATAATAATAAGTAAATACACTTATTCCCACACTAGAAATGGCAGTTTGGCACCAAAAATGATTAAAAAAAATGAGAGATGAGAAAGACCAGCAACTTCAGGTCTATAAGCCCAAATGAAATCTGAAAAAATCATTCCTCATTCCAATCAATGAATAGCAGGACAAGAACAGAGTTAGGCTGAACAGCCAACAAAGCAAATCCAGTTTACAATGACATCGCCAAAAGTAATTATCTGGTTCCCAAAAGCACCCTGTCCAGTCACTGAGGCAATATAGAGATGTAGTACAAGCGACAGTTATTTAGAAGTCTTTTGTTAAGGTAGCCCATAATCTCTGAATTCAATAATTCTTTACTCTTTCTTACCTGTAGTCTATTGTCTAAAAATATACAGCATTAAGAATTGAAGGTACATTCCAATTGCAATCTAATACTATCATTTCTGTTCAAAAACTTTGTACTTTTCAGCCAGTAACAGAACGAATAGACCCATGCTTGTACTATTTGAAATGAACAGAATTATCCAATACTCAGTATGTGAATATGAAGGTTAACTGATCATGGTGAGTAAAATGAAGAATTCACATGTTCTGCTGTTCAAAGTCACATAAACTTCAGTCTGTGTGACAGAAATGACGACAATGTTCATGGCTTCTTTCAGTAGCACCAGACCAAGAGCTCTGTGCTCCTATTTGTACATAAAACTAAAAATCAGTAGTGTCAAGACATGTATGCAGAGTGATTATTGCTAACTTCTGAGTAGGTTCAACATATATTCACAGGGAATATTATAAATGGACTTCATTTTCAGTGACATAATTATAGCCCCACCACTGTTTAATGCATTTTATGTATAATAATATAATGTTAAGGACCTGGTGCAAATACATAAAAAGACAGGGGCTTGGCTGCAAGGAACCTATAAAAATAATTTATTGTGGAAGAAAAGGGGATAAAGATGGGCAGTAACAAAACTAGGACACTTTAAAACAAATAGCTTGTATCATATTTTTGGGTTTTGTTGCTATTTTGGTTTTAGGTCATAACTGCATATAAATATTTACTGTGAGACACTAGATGTCCTTTAGATTTTTAAGTAAAAATTTGTCTGTGGGACATACTTGAGGGAATGGAGGAAAAAGACTGAAACTATATCTCAATCTTCAAACATTCTTTTAGTGACATTTTAAAATAAAGTTTCTCCAAAAAAGACAATGTGCCAGACTCGTGCCTATACTGTTGGAGTGAAACACACGTGGTACCTTTCTCTGGCACTAAAGCCAACTGAATAAAATGACCTTTGTACATATTGCCACTCTCTTTTATCCTCAAATGAGAGCAGCTACCTCCATCTGCCCACCAGAAATGGTCCCAGGTCTGTGCTAAACCCCAACCTGTACCTGGGAACTGCAGTGAGAAAATCTAGATGGCTAAGACCAAATTCTGTCCAGGAACCATTGTACGGATTTCACAGTAGAAAGGATTGTGGGTTTGTGCTCATGTAATAGTCCCATGAAATGTTTAATGCAATAATATAGAAATGGACATACAGAGATTGCCCCTACCACTTCTGAATCTGAAAGCAGCCCACTTTTCCAAATCTCCAATTATTTGCATCTTCTCCTCAACCAGCTTGCACTTCTGGATTCATGCTGCAGGATGATTATTGTGGTAGGATAGAGACAGCTTACTTTTGAAATCTATGGGATTATGACCTCCTGTTCTGCTGCACTTCATGAATATTCACAGAACTGCCAGAGAAAATATGATCCTGTCTAAGCAATAACTTAACACCCACAGTTTTGTCCAAGAAGTGCAAACACTTGATATTCCTGTGCTGTTTTGCAGAAGTAAAATAATACATAAGCCAGATTATGACTGTTTATCAGTCAAGGAGTAGAACATGCAGAAAGGAGAAATGTGTGCTGAGCACACCAGGCTGCTAACTGAACACCTCTTGGACAAGATGGTGCTCTTTCTTTGCTGAAGCATTTGAGAATGTGAGCCAAAATCCAAAAACTGAATTGGGGAAGGGGGGAGAGAGTTTGCCTTCAGCCAGATTCAGTGACACATATCTTTTTGTCTTTTCACATTAATTCAAAATTTCTAGCAACAACAATAAAAATGGTGTTGTGGTATGAGCAATAATAACTCATCATCATGCAGAAACAAATTCTAGCATATGAAATACAAATACTGGGCCCATGATACCTGCACTGATACAGTTGAAAAATCAGGATATTTCTCCTTCTGTTTTTTAATTACCTGGAGACAGTGTGCAATATTTTGTATTTTATAAATCATGTAAATAGTATAAATTATAGAAATATAACTGTTTTGTGAATTTATATAGTTTAAATTGAATATGTTTTGCTGATAATCTTTATAAATACATTTCCACAAAGTTCATGATTCTGTCAATTAAAAAATAACAAGCCTACATCCCTTGCTGGCAGACATGATTTTTCTCTGAAAAAAAGCCTGAAAGACTCATCAGAAAAACAACACTGCAAGCACTACTAGAACATGACAGAAGGCTTTGTAGCGTAGGTAAGAAAATTTTTTTATGAAACTTAAAAGAATTTACCTTGACAAGAAGTCTGTGAAAGAGAGACGTATTGGATATCCATGTCTTATGATTTTGACCATGTCTAGGACACCAATATACTGCAGCTGAGCAGACACATAAAAATTGTCAAAAGTATCCGGCAACTTGGAGTTATTAGGCTTTATACAATGAACAGAATGTGGTGTGCAGTTCTGCAGCTTCCCAATAATATCTGTGAGTGATTTCTGTGGGGAAAAAAAATCAGTTATCAATCATTATTTTACAGCAAAGACAATTGCTCAACATCTATGTTCTTCCTAAGTTTTTAACATTGGTTTCTCACAAGGCTTGACCTAGCCATGCAAGTGGCCTTATCAAGTATATATTTCTTTCTTCCATTGCAATCTGTAGAGGCTAATCCTGCCTTTAAAATGTTGGGTTGTGGTTTTCTGGGGAGGGAGGAGGGGGTTGGTTTTTTTCCCAGTAAATTTCTGTCCAGATATTTACTAACCCTGAGCTGTATTGCCACAGTGGTTGGACCACCTCGTTCCAGTCTCTGAAGAAATGAAGATGTTCCTTTCTTTTTCAACAGCTGGGGGAGAGAGAACAGCACACACACAATACCTTTATCTCAAGATGGACAGTAAACCTCATTTTCATTGTTACACAGTTTACTAACAAAGGCAAATGTTCATACAAATAAGTATGTCATACACAATGATTTCAGTTTCAGAAAGAAATGAGAAAGTGGATAAATATCCTCAGGTATCTCCAGAGCCATGACTGGCAAGAAAGTTTTGATTTCAAAAGCAGCCATATATCACTGGAATGATAAAATACCTTTTCCAAATAAATGGGCAAAGTAGTATGATCTGGAACTCTATTTCAGAAGCAGGACTTGTGCAGTTAGTATCCAATGCAATCTGCCTGTAAGTAGCATAATTCTGTAATTCTCTGAAAAGGTCCCTTATATCTTTGACGGATGCTTAAGTGAGTAAATGTAAACACACATCACTAAAAAACTCTTGAAGATAAAATAGTAATATTAATGTTTAAAAACCCTTCTCTTATCTTCCTGCCCATGTGAATGCAGTTAACCTTTTTTCTTTTATTTTTTTTTTAACCTATTTGCATCCATTATAGCTATAAATTATCAATAACTTTGTAACTCATTAGAACCAACCTTATCCTGTACATCAGAGTCAGGAGTGGGGAAAAAATTCAGTTTTTACTGTTCTACTTCCTATCTTTGAGACAAAAATGGCAATAATCACCCTAAAAGTGGTCCCAGAAATTAGAGGGGTTTTTAAATTTTCTACAGGAAGGCTGGCAAAATTAATGTATTACAGAATTTGGCTGAGCTCCTAGATTCAAACCTCTGTATTAATGACAGCCTTTTCACATCTGATTTTCCCATTTCCTTTTTCCAGTCCACTTACTGCATAAAACTCTCTTTCTATCAAGTCAACTTGTTCTGGCCTACTCCTGTCTTTTTCCAGTTGCATCAAAAAAAGCGTACAATTCCACAGGTGAAACTCCAAACTCCATTAAAAATATTGCGGTTTAAGCAATTATCTACTTTGGTGCTCTTCTCTATTTCAAATTTAAATTAGGAGGATGTAATAAGATTTTAAAGGCAAATTCATCCCCAATATCCAAACAGTAAAGAAAAAGACATCTGCTTAGATGTCTAGCATGGCAACTAGCATGCCAATGCAACTTCTACTTAAACTTTGAAAAATTATAGAGGCATGTAACTAAAATAGAGTTTTCTCCACTTGATAAATAATGCACTCAACCCTTCCTCCCAACAGATTAAGTCACTAGTTCAAGACCATTTCCTGAGCTAGTGGAAGAGCCAGGAACTGTTTTGGATGCTAATTCCTGCCTACTGTCCTGTGTTCCATATTTCTTCCCATGGGAAAAAAGTGCTTGGTTCAGAAGGAGAGAGGGAAATGAAAGGAAACAAGGTGAAGAAAAAAGAAAATAATTTAATTCAAAGTCTCCAACCTTGGACATCCCCAGCTATGGGCCAAGGAACAAGGCTACATCATTGAAGCTCTTATCCTCTCTTACCCTCTAATATACAGCTTTATGTTGGAAAATCTTGTACCTCTAATCTATGGGGAAAAAATAACTTTGTAATCTCTGTTAAGGAGTTAAAAAGTCCCCCTAAAAAGTCTCTCTTTACCTGCAGAATATTTTAAAGCTTTAAGCAGAAGACATACCAAAAGCTTTGCAAAAGATGAGTTCTTCAACAGACAATGAAGCAAAGTGGTCATAAAGAGAAACAACATAAAGTCAATGGAAAGAACAGCCTTTTATTAGTGATGTGCATTCATGTGACCAGACTTCTGCTTGACAAATTCTGAAACCCACTGATTCTTTCAATGGAATCAAGGGGAAGGCAACAGGATCAAATTAGGTTATGAAGGAATAGATTACAGAAAAACAAGGGAGCAAGAGCTGATGGGAGCAGAAGAGAGTTGTGAGAGTATCAATGAAGATATATTCTATTTTATTTGAAAAGGGAACACAGCCTTCATAAGTCACAGAAACTTGAGCTGACAACCCCAAATTCCTATGATTCATTATCTACTCCAAAAATCTGGCCAGCTATCAAATCTGTTCATGTCTATTTTAGGATGAATGCACTGCTCTTAGACCTTACTTTGAGTGATGACTTCAAAGAGGTAGGCCATTCTTATCTGTGACAATATGCTCAAAATCAAGGAAAGAGTCAGTTATGGAAAGGTAAACCAGTAGACACATAAAAAAAAATAATCTATAATTACATAACCTAGCAAATAGCTAGCACTGCAGATGACTAGCTGAAAGGGGAGAGGAATCACAAAAAACACATATCTGACCTGTGAAATTGTCTACTTATCTTCCCTGTGTATGGTGAAGTCTACATGACTACCTTCAGGAATAAACTCCAATAAAAATACAGTGGCAATGATCTTACAACATACAGACATTTTAATTCTAAGATGGTAAGAAGATGTCTCCTACATTGCATTTCCAATTACAATAACAACAAAACAACACAACCAACATTATTCCAGCCCACAACAGTGAATTTCCAAGGCTACACTGGAAAAGTGAAGAAATTATTTGGGACAGCACAGTTATAGATGTGGGCTTGATCCACAAAATAATTTAAGTACTTACCTGCTTTCAGCTCCTGTGTCAGGTTCCTGTTCCAAAATAACAAACGTCTCTTTTTTGCCACTGGAACAGTTTAGACGATAACTAAAGCTCTGCTTCTGTCCTGCAGGGCAGCACAGCACCTTGCTCAAGTCAGGCCAACTTAGTATCTACAAACTAAGTGGTGTTCTTTCCCACTGCACAGGTCTTCTCAAAGCCTACCTTTGAGAAGCCAAGACATCTTTGTCTCTGTGGGCAGATGAAGGATGAAGTTCTTCCCACCTTCCACCTAATACCTAAAAGTTTAGAGTATTTTCACTGAATCTGGAATTTCTGACTTAATTTATCACACTTCCCATAGGAATTTGAATATGTCTTCTATCTCTCAAGAGAGTAACTGCAGGTTAAAAGCTATTCTGGACTAGTCAAAAAACTCATAGTTTCAGTGATCCCAGCTGTGTAGCGTTTCCAACTGGCTTGATGAAGCTTCTAACTTAGACATGCTTTTCATACTTCCTTCCATTTATGGGACAAGGATCTTTTCCACAGCCTTAGGAAGCTTCCTTTAGGAAGCTGTTACTCTAGTGGAAAGGCACCTAAAGGCACCTTGTGATGCCTCAGCTGTTTTCTAAATATAGCCTTAAACCAACACCACTCACTTCAACTTCAGTTTTTCCACTGAGTTTACTGACAAGAACAGTAGCGGGGAATTATTGCTACTATCAGCAGGGGGGCTATAAGGAAAGACCCATTGCTATTCTATGGATGTACTTGCATAAAGCCTTCCACAACGACACATGAGAGCCGGCTTCTTAATCCCATGACAGAATCAATTTTATGCAGCTGTAAGCCAAAAATAGAGTCTTAAGATTCAAGAAGCTTGGTGAGGCAGCTGATGTATTGTGAGAACTGCTTGGTTCTTTTCTAGAGGAAGGAGGAATTCCAAAGCTTTGTCAAGAATGAATTCAGCAAATCATGTTATTTCGCCTCAAAAGAGAGATGTTCCATGAGATATGAAAAATTAATTTGTTTTGGTATTTGTTTTATTTTTTTAACTTTTTTTGGCTGGCAGCTAACAAAAAGTGACAAGTTCAGAAATGGGGAGAGTTCAATGTGGTCTCAAATCAACTGGGACAATTTACATGCAAGTAACCATTTAAACTAACAATGTTGGCCAAAATGTACAGGCTTGATCTTCAGAGAAAACCATTCAAACTGCTATTTGTAAATGAGAAATCTTCTCAGGTTAACACAATAGAGACTCTGAGGTTTTATTTTTGTTCTTCCTCTGTCTTACTTTACTTAACTGTTCATCACAAAGTCACCCAACAAACAAAGACGTGTTCCTACACAGCCAAAAATCAGTAAGCTTGCATCCACTGCTAAGTCCTGGAACCACAAAATCATGGAATGACTCAGGCTTGAAGGGACCTCACCATCTTGTCCAACCTTCTGCTCAGAGAGTCCAAGAAACAAGTTTTTGAACCAGCATTATTAATGTTAGTAAATTATAACCTGTTAGTTCTCACTATTGCCCTAGTATTGATATTAAGTACTAAATTATTTTAATAGTTTAATGACTACAGAGAATGCAGCAGAGAGCAGGGAACTTTTAGAAATGACAAAGAAAATGAGAAAAATCTTCAAGGAGCAAAGAATAGAAAGAGTCCTAAATTGTTACCTTGCTGAGCTCAATATATTTCTTTGCTTCTCCACTTGCACAGGCTACAGATGGCTTTTTACTCAGCAAAGCTGCCTTACACCCTTTGATTTTAAGAGAATGATATGGAGGAACAAGTGATCCAGTTTGTGTCAGCTTGGACTGGAACAATTGATTGATGACTACATTTTCACTGGCTGGGGAAAAAAGAAGAAATTAACACATGAAGAAAAATACAAGTTATAAAATTACATACGGTATTTGGAAGTAAAAAGATATATTGTCAGAGTTTGAATTAAATAAGTAAACTTAAAACAAGTGGATTTAACAATAAGCTATTATGTTAGTTATCAAAAAACATTCAATATCTAAGGATTTTAGCCATCAGTAACAACACTTTTCAACATATTCTGGTCCTGTTTTGAACAAAACAGGGCGAGACCCTAAACCTTTCTGACTGTGTTGTCTTAACTTAATTACTTATGTGATAATCAGCTCTGAATTTTCTTCTACTACAGACTCCCAATTTTGCCATCTATTAAAATAATATGAGATGCATTCTGCACAACATATACCTAACATGTAGCATTCAGAAATGATCAAAGAACTTGACAGAAATAAATTATAGAAACTCACTGCACCAAAGAAAAAGAATTATATAAAGCACAGTATGGGAAAGGATGAAAAAATAAAAAAAAAAGAAGGCAAGGTGAAGGACAGAGCTGTAGCAAGCTGGGTTTGCATTTCTCTGCCTCCCATCTCAACAACTTACAAACATTTACAGAGAAAAGACAGTGCCATACATATGTTTGATGCAGTGGTGATAATTAGTAAAAAATAAATACACTTCCCAGAGGTGTTTTTAAAAATAAAAATCTGAGTTTTAAGTCAGATAGGAAACTTCATACTAATTTCAGCTGAATTATTCTTTATGAGATTATGGTCATAGGCTTTTTAAGATGAGCATGGTAATTACATGCTGCTTGTACTGCCACAGCACCAATAACATTAAAAATCTGTTGTGTGATATATCGTTAACCGTCATTAATTTTTTTTTTATTATTATTTTTTTTTTTTTTTGAGAACTAGAAACTGGCATCATGATCACACCCTTCATCTGAATAAAACAAACAAAAATCCCAGAAAGATGACTGGAATAAACATCATAAATAACATCATATATTTTAGAATAGCGGGTAGAAATCTTCAATTTGTTCTTTATTACTGTCTAAAGGTATTTCACTAGATGCTTAAATGCAATAGATTTGTTTCCCTTTTTCTGTGGAGATTACTATTCCTTACTTAACAGGAACAAGAAAATTATGAAGAAGACAGTAAAGCAGATACTTGAAACAATTTCAGCACAATCAGCAGACATAATAAACCTCCATATTTTTATAATATGGATAAATGTAATAAGTAGTATTAGGAATGGCATTAAAATTATGTCCTTCAAATTGAAATAGATAAAACCTATACCAATAGTCTCTCCTGATTTATTTGGTGGACAGGTACATTTCACATTCTCACATATATGCAAATTACTTTAATGTTACTAGCATATTTAAAGGTTTTGAATAAGGAATCTAAATTAAATGAAAATCAAAGAAAGCATGCACTTAAAGAACACCTCTACATGACTTATAAAAACTGTCCCTAAAGGAAACGTGTCACTGACAATCAATAGGTTTAAAGCTTAAGTCACTTAAAAAAGAAGGAACTTATAAACTTGCAAAAATTCTGCCTTTAGAATTTTTCCATTAATTATAACTGTTGTTTTTATGGCTTTAATTACATATACACTAGCCTCAGCACATCAAACATTTTATATCCCATCCAATCCAATCCTCCATTCTTCCCTTTTAACAGTTGCATCTCTGATTACACAAAAAGCAATGAAAGTGCAAAAGCAGGCTATTCAAGAGAATGGAAGGAGGCTCTCTTTTGTCAAACATACTGGAAGTTGCCATACCTTCTTATACTCTCTGGCAGATTATCATGCAAATTCCAAGTAGTGAGAACTGGAATGTCTCTAAAACTATAATCAATACAATTATATTCAAGATCAATTCTTCCATTTCTTTCTTCATCCTTAATGTACACTGTTTGCCTTTAAAATGCATCAACTATTTTACTAGGGAGTTTAGCTAATTCCAAGGTAAAATTGCTGAAAAACCGCATTGTAACAACGGGGCTGATTTGGAAGACAAATATGACCTCCAAAAGACCCCTATTTCTATGGAAAGAAGTATAAGTATGTGAAAGGCTCTGCAGTGGTTGGAGAAAAGACAAATAACGTCTCAGGATGCACTGAGATTTCCCTGAGGAAAATGTCTTGCTTTTCTTCACAGAAAGGGCAAATGATACAGGTGTTTAATAATCTAATTATGAATCATTCATTAATAAATTGGAATGCATTATTATTAGGCATAATTATACAATATGCACATGGAAAGGTATTTAATTTTGTATTCCAATGGAAATTTGTATCTATTCACTGAAAAAACACAAGAACACCCACAAGTTCCTGTTTTAGAAAGGTACTCAAGCAGTGAAGTGCATCCAACTGCAGTCTCTCTGATATTGGGAGCCTTATTTCCTCTATCTATTTTGTGAGACTTATTTTTGTTTTAATCCATACTCAATGATTTCTTCTATACTCACCTATGACACTACGTTTTCTAGTTCTTTACTTCACATCACATGATTAAGATGCTTTATGCTCATGAATTCTAAAAGCTTTCTAAATTACAGCAAATTTCAAACAATATGTACATACTTCAAAAAGATGAGGGTGATTTTTTTTTTTTCCTGGAAATAAGATATACAAATTTCTCTTAAAACTAAAATTAAAATGAAAGTCAAGTCATAATATCTTGATTATTAAACAACAGTAGCCACAAAACTATTTACTTACTTTTCATTACAAATATGAGATTTTGTGAAAGGGAATCTTTATTTTTTTCTATCACACCGGCAATTTCATAAGTAACCTATAATAAAACATTTTGACATCATTAGTAATGACCAACACATCTTTTAACATTCTTACAGCAGTAGAAATGAAACTCTGGCATTTTTCCAGTGAACAATTAAAGGCTGGCACTAGGTAGATTCTTTTGTTCCTTTCTTAGTGTGAACAGTACTAACCAGAAGAACTAGTTGTTGAACATTGTGTGTTTCTGCAAGTATACAGAAATTTCATCAGATTGATAATAAAACACTTCCACAATGCAAGATTTTGAAACAAAACTGTAATGCCAAGAGGAAGATAGTGATCTAAATATCATTTTCCCTGTAGGATGAACAAGTTGCTCCCAGATCACAGATCTCCTCCTTATCAGCAGGAAACTGTCCACACTGACCATGACAAAACACTTACGGAGCAATCTGAGTAGTAGCTCACCCTCAAGAAAAGTTCCAGTCATTTATGTGTCTTTTGGAGGTAAATTCAGTCTATAATTTATGCACAAATCCCATTTACCTTTCTCACAGCTATGCACATAAGGATTTTGGATCCCTTTAGCTGCCTGATTTCATATTTTCAAGAACAGACAGTTGGATTGTCACCCTGTCTGTCATTTAAGTGCAGATAAACTGTAGCACATGTGGTGGGCACTCTGGGAAGTGAGCAAAATGCAATGCTCTAGGCCAGAGTTCCAGGGGGTACATCCAAAATGAAGAAATATGATCAAGTGGCTGTTTTAACATTAAGCCCATCCCAGGAGACACTGTATCAAAAAGCAGCACTAAGAACTAAAAAAGCCCAGATGTTTGGGTTTGGTTTTTTGTTTGTTTTTTTTTTTCCACTTTTTATGGGGATGGAAGACAAACAACTAGTTAATTTACAGGCTTTAGATAGAAACAGCTCTGCCTTACACAGTAGTAGAACCCAAAGGGATTTTTTTAAGTTATAAAGGAAGACAATTATAGACTGTAGTACCTTCAGGGTAAGGCAGACATTTAATGGGAATTTCATAGAATACAGTCTGGTTTGGTTTACCTTGGTATCATGTTTTTATCTAAAGCCTTTTCTAAGTTTTTTATTGGATCTCTATCCTAAGCCCTTAGATATTTAGGGAAATTTTATCCTTGTATATTTAATAAAGCTGTAAATGTATAATTAAGATTAGTAATACTAATCAGTGCATTAATTTTGTTTTCCATTGGGTCATTTGACAATTAAGTAATGTTATCTTACTCACGGAAGAGATTATATGACTTGCATGTGTATAATCTGGTATAGTTAGTAATTGTCAAATGATGTAATTAGTAAGGCATCTGACATAGAAAAGGTATAACAATAGAATTACCTTCTTTTCCATGACAGATGCAACGTTATATAATTTTCTAATTGCATCTACTAAGAACATACAACATAGTTAGCAAACTATTAGAATAATTTAAGTATACTATTAAATGCTTTTAGTGTACTTAAAGTAAATGTTCTACCATACTGGTCCATAAAAGATAATTAACAGAACTTATTTGACAGATCTATAATGCCGGTTCCTAATTGAGTGTCTTAGGCTTTGACTAAATTAGAAGAAGAGAGTTAGTATTGGTGGGAAGAGTAGGTAAGTATAGCAGTGGGAGATACTATATTATGATTAAGTGCTCAGATTGAAGTAGGGGGAAGTTTCAGTACTGGTGCTGGTATAATACATCGCCAACTTCTAGAACTATGCTCAAAGACATCTCTCATGTCACATAAAGCACATAAAAGTTAGGAGGATCCCCCTTTATGAAGAAATTGCTAACTCTCTATCAGTTTTCCCATAGACTTGGTAAATTAATTCACTGCCTAAAGACATGAAAACTAACTCCATTAAATGGCACTCCAGGGTTCCACATTCATTGCCTGTCCCTCAAAAGAGAAAAAGAAAGAAGCTCTCTTCTAGCTGCCAATTTTGTTAATTTAATCCTGCCCTCATCAGAGATGCCAACCTACATAGCATTTTGCCTAAATCTTGTGTATTTCCCTCAGTTTTGTTCCACTCTGTTTCTAAAGTAAACCCAGCTAAAACTCTGCACTGACTGGCACTCAAGCACAGCGGGTAGTTATTCTGAGGAGACAAAAACCAAACAAATATTATATGATTCAGACAGGAAATGTGCACTTGCTTAGATCATGGTGCTGGTATTAGAACACATACTCCTTATTCTCACTTCTATATGTTGCACCTCTTTGCTCTATCTTGTTTTACATGATAAACTCTTTGGGGTAGACAGCATGTAAGCCTACGTGTCTGTGTTCACTAAAGGAAATAAGCTCTTTAGATATTATCTGAACTAGTTGAAATATTCTTATTCAAAAAGGAAAGTAAGTGCATTCCCACACTGCATGTTACTTCATTAAAACATTAAAAAAAGAAAGGGACTGGAAATGCTTTTCTTCTTGATTTAAATTCAGAAAGAAAGAGAGCTTAACCTAAGCACAGTGGTAGTGGGGCAGGCTAAATGTTCATCTGGTCCTGGGTATTTAGGGGAAAATATTGAGGAATACGTCTACTATCCCTCCCACCAGTTCTCCTCTCAGCTTTCAGGGTTATGCCCATTAGGAAGCTCTTGACCTGTGGGCTGTATCTCATCTTTGTGTTTAATATCCTTTGACTGACATTTCCTCCCTGAGTGTCCGTTAGCAATTATTAACATTTTCAGCATCTATAACACTCTGTGGCAAGGAGTTCACTAGTTACTAGTGATAAGGAAAAAAACACAAAACCAAACAAACAAAAAATTAATTTGATTTGTTCTGGACCAGCTTTCTGGTCATGTTAGTGGGTATAGCTAGTTTTAATATCACAACAACTAGAAGATACAAATAAGAGGTAAAAAAACCACCACGTGGAAAATAGGAGGCTCAAACCCTAAAATGTGCACAGAGATAACTTTGTGAACCACATGTGCCTCTTATCTCCTTACATACTCTTGCCTCTTTGCCTTGTTAATCACCCTTCTGTCATTCCATTGTGCATCTTCTCTCAGAAATTTTTACTGTGAATTGAAGTATCCCCTCTTATAATATCTGAATTTTTTAAGGGACTTTATCTAAGTTTTTTAGATTTCCCTTCATACTGTATCAACATGGCCACCTCTAGACATAATTTTCTTCAATTCCTTCAAATATCTTTTTTTGTAAATACCTTTGATATCTTGTGATAGGTCAAAAGCACTCATGGTTAATGGAAGATACAGCATGAACCCTGAAACAAGCTAGAAAAATGTCACCTGGAATGTTAAGGTTGATTTGGCTTAGTTAAAAGGGAAAATTTTACTATTTTAATAACAAAATATAACTCAAAGTCACAGTTTTGTATGTGCTGGTAAATTTAGTTAATAAGAAAATACACAGTTCATAAACTTAAAAGAGAAATTTTTGAGAACGTTTCCAAGGACAATTTCAATGCACAGTGGGTCACCTGTAGTCGTTAATTTTCTGCCAGTACTTAAATGTAAGTGATATCATTTGAAAGTTTGAATATGCCATTTTTTTAAAGGACCACTGGGCTTCTCACCCTCCCAAAACAAGTCTTGTTAACCAATGAGTGAAGTAAATAATTTTAAGTAGTCTGTAAAGTCTTATCCTAACACTATGACGGAAATAGAAGCATATTGAAACCATGAGATATTCAGAAACAAAATAGAAGGGTGAGGGGAAGTATTGTATTATTTTCTCCTGTATGTGGAAGTCTCAAATCAAGCCTACTTAAAGAAAGAAAGAGAAAGGGAGAAAAAGCATGACTATCTTGTCTGCGTGAAAAAGAGAATCTTTGTCAAGTAACCTTTATAGGCTTTGGTACAGCTTAGACTAGACTGATTTGATTGTTATGTCTGGGGATTCAGCCTGGGGAAAAAATAGAGAAAATGAAAGCATCCTTATTGATTAATCCATCTCCTTTTGTCTTTTGATTTAGAGGTTCGGTTTCAGAGTCTGCCTGGGATACAGAAGACATTTCAGAGAAGACTGCTTTGGTGAAGGTGAGCTGACAGCTGAGAGGTATTTTTGAAATGCACATAGCTGAGAAATGGAAAAGACATTGATTTGCACTTAAAGGACGTTATGTGCACTGGTTTATAGAGCAAAGAAGTTGGTCTATTGGTCTGATTGGTTTATTACAGTACTATAAGTCAAAACAGTGGCAAGGCAAATGGCAAGGGGCTTATCTGATCTGTAAATTCAAGTACAAATTTAAACTGCAGAAAGCTAAAATTCTGATGACACATTAATAAGATTAAATGAACAATGGGCAAATAGCTCATTATCTCAAACACTGGTATGTTAAATACCACTAATGAGTAAAGCTGTGTCTCTTGGCATTGTGCTAAGACAATATATTTCTGATTTTCTTACTGATATGTTAATTCTTTCATCAAATTAAAAAAAAAAAGAACTTCGAGTTCACGAGAAAGGTCGGTGACGGAATGTTACTCTTCAAAATTCACGACCATCAGTAAGGCTGATATTTCAGAGATATAATTCAAGTGAAGCCCTTCATTATGTGAGAGCTCACAATGTAAATATTAATGTTATCAATAAAAGCACCTGGAAATTCTGTATTACATAGTATAGTTTCAGCTGATGGTCAGATGCACCCATAAAATGCTTCATCTCCTCAAGGCAAGCCTGCAGCGCGCAGCACGGAATTGGCATGCCTCTCCTCTCATGGTGCTGCCAGGCAGACAGCTGAAAATACCCACATTCATGTTAGGCATCAGAAACAAAGCAATGCCTCAGATGAGCAGGATTTTTCCAGAAGAGATCAGACTGTCAGTGTTCAGGGAAATGTATTAAGCAACCTTCAGATAAAGCCTTCCACCAGGAATTTTTTTTTTTTTTTTTAATTGTACAAAACCTAAATCATTCTTTTCTACCTTCTGCCTGAACAGAACAGATAAGCTTTTTGTCTTACAGCACTCAGATACCAAGACATTAAATAGCTCTTAGAAGAGACTCATAATGTGTCAAGGCATTGTAGGATTCTGTTCAGCTGCAAAATTAAAACGGGGAGATAAAGTAAAATACTTGATATGATCAAGTACTAATGTTCACAATGGCCTTTGCTGAGCATATGTTCATATAGTTAACAACTGTATCATATTGCTCATGCAGAAAAAGACAGATTCAGTGCTGTGCAGGCATAATAGTAAAATTAAAGAGAAACGGATAAAAAGTTGTTTTCTTTCTTATACAGGATCAT
The DNA here is from genome assembly GCA_013400375.1 of Thinocorus orbignyianus. NCBI lineage: Eukaryota > Metazoa > Chordata > Aves > Ciconiiformes > Thinocoridae > Thinocorus > Thinocorus orbignyianus. Next base: position 1,428,672 of record VXBW01001079.1, on the reverse strand, counting down.
ACTGCCACATCAAGTCACAAGAAAAGATTATTTTCCTGTGACTATCCTGACACAAAACATTCAGATACGAACATGCTTAGAGGTCTTTAAGACTGCACGGATACATCTGTATCAGCTATAATTCTCTCATAACATAGAGCTAAAGATACCAGGGTGGTTATTTTGTTTTGTTTTTTTTTTTTCAAAAAAGGCTGTCTGTCAATATCAACTAAATATACGGAAGAGGTCTCTTGAGTGAGGTGGTATTTTTAATAGCTGCATTTTCCAGTATAACTGCACTTAAGAGTTGCTAAAATAGCTACTGTGAGTGTGTGAGTAAAGATATGAACCCAATTCTTTCTGGACTTCGAGCTATACGCACAAACTACTGAAGAAATGGGGCCCAAATTACAAAGGTCCATATAAGATTCACACCAGGGCAAACATAGCATATTAGAATATTTTAGAATATTATAGAATATAGAATATTTTTGCTCTAGATGACTTGGAGTAGCAGCTGCTTCACACTGGCTGTGAACTACATTGCAGTTACACTTTTGTTACCTAGAGAAATCAGGATGTCTGCCTTCACCCTCTGTTTAATGAAGAGCCTGCATTCAGTGGGACTTCCTCCACAACCACCAGCCTAGACACATCACCTGGATAATAATGATTACGCCTAGAAGTGAAAAATTTCATGTTCAATTACCTGTCACATTTTACTGGTAATTCTTTTTCTACCCTCTGGGTCTGATTCATCTTTCAGTTACACTCACGTAAATAATGACAAGCTCTACTAAAGTTAAAGGAGTTACAATCAGTGAAATTTTGTGGTAAGTGAGAATAAAATCAAGTTTCCTTGTTTTGATTATGGGGATCTCTGAAGGTAACGACCCAGAGAAAGATTGTTTCATACTACCCTTACTTTAGACTCATTTAATTGATATCAGACTGTAAAAATGGCTCTCAAAACCTGCCAAACTATACTGTTACTTTATATAGGAAATTCTTATTTCTGAGTGCAAATAAAATCTGATATATTTAAAAGCCTGACCTTTTAACATTTTTTATAAAGCATAAATCACAAATGACTTTTATAAAAAGCTACTAAATGTATTAATAGCACAATCTAAAGAACAGCATCAGCAGTTTCAAAAGCCCAGTTTTTATTATTCGACTTATGAAGATATACTAGTCTAAGAATAAACTCAATTTGTATAATTCTTTAGTACAGTAATGCCATCATCAGATTTTATGTAAATATACATCATAAATCATTGGAAATTTCAATTTATGATAGCTAGATAACAATTCCGTGAGATATCAAAAATGCAAGTGTCTTTAAAGATTTTGTTCAATCACTATTAAAGTAAAAAGAGTTAAGAACTTGCACAGGAACGTCTCTGTTTTGGCAGCGATGAGCATTTTACTGCCATACAGATGCAAAGAACAACCTGACTGCCTGGAATATTTCTTTGGCCAATGTAAATTAAAGGATCTCCATTGACTTCAAAAGAATGTGTGAATTTACATTACTTGGAGAGCTGTCTATTTGTTCATACTTTTAAATTAAATGTCATTACTATTATTAGAAAAGGTCAAATCGACTGTCTATGTTACAAAAAAAATAATCTAAACAACCATGCAAGGATAAAACACACATTAATGAAAAGTGTGCTCCTTACCACTCAGGGTTTAATTTTCAAAACTGGATACCTGAAACTTTTATCTCAACAATTGTTTCTACTGAGTGCTTCTTCAGAGAAGAAACACTTTTTTTTTTCATTTTAAAGAAATTTTCTGGTTAAAGAAATTGTTCTGGTTGTGATTTTAATTCAGCTGCCTTGTTGCTGCTTTCATGTCAGGTTTGTTTTTGTGTGTAGAACCTTTTAAAGCTGTTGTGATAAATTTGTATAATCACAGCAGAACTCCATGGGAAAATGTTCACCTAACAAGTACAGAATAGATTTACAAATGAATTTAGTCACCTGGAGTCCACAGTCAGTTCTTAACTCTATCACTTTAAGTGCTAATAAGTTTCAGAGAATCTTCCCTGGGCTGTTATCTAACCACTGCCTGCCTTCTTTCCTACTGAAAAGTCCCAATAGTGAAGGTATTCAAACCACTTAACTTTGGCAAACAATTTGAGTCTAAGTAGAAGGCCTTATGATGAAAGAAGAGCCTCCAGGGAGTTATTCAGAGTATTTAGGTTAGGAATTTAAGCACTGCCCAAATAGTCTTAATCCTTTCCATAATGACCACATTTCTATCATTGGGCAGGAACAAATTTGCCTGCGTCAGAACTCTACTCAACACTTCCACAGACTTCATTTCCAAATGAGGAGTCATAAATAGCCCTTTCCCCATTTATATTGCTGCAAAGGACCCTAATCAGGTTAAAGAAGCCTAAATGTGCACATTCCAACCTTTCATCTGTTTTGGAGAGCATATAATGTTTCCTTAAAATATGCAGAGCCAGCAAGTCTTTTTTTGGTGACCTGAAGACAAGTCTTGAACACGTCTCATAGGAATACAACTACCAAGAGTCGACTGACTAGGTGTAAATCATTCATCATAGCAGACACTATGTTATCCAGTACCTTTAACAGCATGGATTAGAGTTATTTTTCTGGTCTTCTTACCCTAAGAAGCATGTAGAACTCCTTTCTGAATCTAAACTGATTTCCTAGCAGATAAAATCCCCGCATTTGCTACTCAGAAAACCGTGTGAGGGAAGGTTGCTCTAATTACTTCTCACAACAAGCAGCAGCAAAGCTATTACATTTGTTTTAGAACTATAACATGCATTCTAATCAAAAGACTTTATCATAGCTGCCCAATTTCTTGCTTATCAAACTTTCTGTTCATCTGACATGTTCATCTGAACTCATCTCTTCTGTCTATTACTTAGGTAAAGAGAGTTGCGTGCAAATGCCAGTTGTCTGGCTATCCTGGAACACCTGCAGTTTCCACGTGTCTTCCATAGAGGATTCTGAAATTATTAGGGACATATCACATGCTGCCACTAAATGCTAAAAAAGCCAGGTTCTGCCTGACAGCAGGCTATAATGAGATCTCATGTTTGAAGTGATCACCATGTAATGTCATCAATTAATAAAAGAGTTATACAACACAGTGCATATGATCACAATGTGGTGTTTCTGAAGCACAGTGGCTAAACAGATTCTAAATGTGCTGTGCATAATGCTTCTGTGAGACTCCATCAGTGGACGTATAGGTCATGGGATCATCTGCATAAGACTCAGAAAGTGTGAAAGGACACAGAACAAGAGGTTCAGATGTAAAGACTGATTCCTGCAGCCTTCGGTCTATGTTCCCACCTGATTTGAGTGGAAATTGTGAAAAAGTGATAACTAAGAGGCCCCGTTGTACCGTGCCCATATAAACTACACTCATTAGCTCATTTCAAATACCGTGCTTTGAACAGAGAGAAGTTGCAGCATGTCAGATCTGTCAGATTATCTAAAAAAATTATTATCCCTTTAAACATATACCTATTTTCCTTGGGCTGCAGGCAGTTGTGGAGACAATATGAAAATAAAGGACTACTGGAAATAAAAATGTAAGAAACTTATTTAGCAGAATTGATTATGCTTTTCCAATGAACAGAAGAGAGGAAGTGCAAAATATTCTTTCTGTTTTACAGCCATATTTAGAGACATTTAACATGTTCTGGGATTTTTAAGAAAAAAAAATACATATTTTGATTAGGACTGCTAACAAAATATAATGTGTGTGGGTGTTTTTACCAGTTGCATGCTGGTATCCAAGGTATCTACATATATGGCAGAGGATATACAGGGAACCTGTGCTATTCTGGAACACCATCTGAAAGCGAAGTGACAGCCAACTAAAATGGCATTAAACGTTTATGCTGAGGTATCTGAATCATCCCCTCCTGCATGAAGTGCTTACAGTGAAGATACAATTTAGGGGCCAGAATTAAGTAGCCTGAATACTCTCCAATTTGATACAAACTACAGATTTTATACACTAGATATTGCATTGAGATTCTAAGTTGTCCTGTGAAAATTTGTCACCAGAAAGTGAATTGTTATACGCAGCCAGGAGTCAGATAAGCCACGCAGAATTTTGTTTACTCTCTTTCATTAACTGTGTGTAACCAATCATTCAAATAACTTACCCTCCCAGCATAATGCATAACAGTGAAGGTGGAGCCCTGATCCTTTGGGGCGAGGTTACCATTTCCATCTTTTGTAGAGGAATATACTGTATTTGTGTCTAATGTATCCAAGTAAGACTGAATGCGTTTAGAAAGACTCTGTTCCACTGACCAAATAGATTGGCTTTCTTCATCCAGCATTGACAAAAACCCTGATGGTTTCTGAAATGAAAAATAGATTTTTTCTCATTTTATACAGGAGTAATAGAATTTCAGTTGTTCCTTGTAGAATAATTTAGTAAACAGAAACATATATCCCCTCAAAGAGAAGGAAAAAATGGTTTAAGTATTCTGGTAAGTCTCCAAGGTTATGCACATCAGATACTTTTGCAAGGAGCATAGGCAGTAATATTTCAGTTGCCAGAAATGGTAACCATGGATGAACTTTTAGGAAACTGATTGGGCTACTTCCTCCTCAGAAGATATACTCCAGAAACTAGCTTCAGGCATGAAAGAAACAGTCAGGCTTACAAGAGAGACCTGTCAGTCCTACAGCTGCGCTAAGGACATTGCATGATACACAGATTGTATGCGTGAATCAATAAGGACAAGGAGTTTCTGTTACATCTTCTTCAATCCTGGACTGTTAGAAAGCTCTGTTATCCCTCAAGCTATGAGGGCAGCTATGATAGCTCTCTCTACGATCTCTTTGGACCCATAACCTTCTCTACAGAATCATAAATCAGAAAAGTCTAGCAAAATTTGTATTAGTCTAACACACAGAGGCCGTGTATAAATATACAGGGTGTAAAATGGATCTGAAAACTACCTGAAAGAAAAAATCCAAGGCTGCGGTATGGTTACCAGGAGAATACACCGTTTCCATGGTAACTCCCTCTTGTACACATTCTGCTTGCTCTTGTAGGAAAAGCACTTCATTGAGGTACTGGTGTATCTTCTCATTGGTCATGTTGACACAGAGCTATTGTAAAACCAGGGGGAAAAAATTAGTATTAGAAGTTTACTGCATAATTCATCGGTGTAGGTTTTACTGCACGTCTAATATTGAACTTGATGAAATGTCAATCCACAACATGTTATCTCTCGGTAGACCACAGATTAGCAAGACCCAAGGGAAATATACATTTTAACAGCTATTAGGATTAAATTGGGAATAAATAGTTTTCCGCCTGCATAGTTCATTGTGAATTCTACATAAGAATTATCAAATACCCACACTGTCAAATATATAGTGCAGATTTACACTAATTCCATTGATTGAAGCGGGGTAGAAGTAACTCTATGTGCAAATCAGTATACTCAACATGCTTCTGCGGTTTATATTTAGGAAGTACACACAGATGAAATGTGCTTTTAGAAAAAATAACTACATAATCTGGTTGACATCCTGACTCTGTATTTAGCACAACATGGATGAAGATCTTAAAACTCTGCTTTCATACGTAACATCACTTAAGTCTAAAGCAGTCTCTGAAGAACTCACTGTGTTTTGCCCAAATACATGTTATAAGACACCAAGGAATTTTCACGAGATGCTTCTCTCCATTTTATTGATATTCTAAGGGAAGGTTGGCAAGAAAACAGTCTTCAATAGAAAAGTTCAAAGTTTGGATAGATAAATTATATAAAAGCCTCTCAAATATTTTCTTTGATTGCCTTATAAAAGGTGTAGAGCCACTTTTGCAAAATAGTTTAATAGGAATCTGATTTTCAAGTAAAAGCAGAAAAGCAAGTGGGAATGGTATCAGTTTATTTTGGGTCCTTTTGTATTTTATTCAAAGCTCACAATCAGGAAAAAAAAAAAGGTAAACATTTAATAACTCCATGGAATCAATGTTTTAACTGTTTTATTTATATAAAAGTGGGAATTCTATGGAAAATTCTAAAATGTCCTCCAATATTGTCCAAACTATCACTAAGGGATTAAGAAAACAGAAACTCCTAAAAGGGTGGAAGAACCCTTTATATAAAGAATGAGGCAAGGAATGCTTTTATGCAGTCTCAGACTAAAGTAGTCACATATTTGTTTTGGCCATAAACTGTATCTTCCATTAATAAAGTGTGTAAAAGCTATTCCATAGGCTAGTCGTTAAGAAATATGAAATACTTTGATCAAACTACATGGCTTAATATCCAGATGAGGGAAAAGAATACAAGTAACGTGTAATAGTTGCCTGACATTTCCATTAACACCTCATGGTAATATAGTCAACTTGCACTTGCTATACAATGAAATAGATTAGTGTGAATAACAGCAAGAAGGAATAAAACAAACCCCCATTTTATAACCAAATGTCTGTTATTAATGCATGATAATGCAGACAAAAGATAGCCTTGAATAAAACCATTACTTTTTAAAAGTGGAATTTCTGAAGATTCCTACTACTATCTGATTTTATTAACAATGCAAGTATAAAATTGACTTACACTATCTACTCATTATATAGAAAAAGACAGCTTTTTTTAACTTTGTGACAGGCAAACATGCTTTACTGATCACTTTTTGAATTCTTATTCTCACTACAAAATCAGAAGCTTCTTAACATTATTTTTGAAGGCAGACATAACATTACAAGCTTATACTTCACAGCATATCCAAGCCTTAAAATGATGCATGCTGTGTAAATCTTTATTTGTAAATGGGTTATTTAGAGAACCATGTTGTTCAACTTTACACAGGTGTATTTTTCCACAAGAAAAGCTGACAAAATCACTATAAACTCAAGCTTACTTTTTACCATGTACCAATCTCCTGAAACACATACAAACAAAACGTGTACTTCAGGACCTGACTATGAAGCAAAATTATTTAACTACACAATCTGAACCAAAGGGAAAGGCTGTCTTAGTCATGTCCTAAAAAGATCTAGTAAATAGAATTGGTTTCAAGTGCCAAAAGTAACAGGCATCTATTTTATTAAAACATTCATACATAGCATAATGCGCTGGTAAAGAAAAAAATTCATAAATTCTACTGATCAGTACACTACTGCATACGCTGGTGTGGTTTTTTTAGTAATACAAGCAATGTTCTCATTCAGATCAGTAGATTTGCCGTAATGAAAATAAGGTTCTGCAACCAGACCAGAGAGCAAGCTCAAGCACTTATAGAAACTACTGGCTGCTCCAAAGCTGCTCTCTCCAGCAGTGGCTGTGAGTAACAGCTCTGCAGAAGGAGAACCAGGACTCCAGCCAGGGACTGCTGAAAAGCAAGACATCAGGATCGTATCTTTCTCTGTTTCAATGTTTTATTCAGCCTGCTGGAAAAAGGTAATAAAATCAAAGTTTTGAATTAAAAGCTTGACACGGATTGACATAATGATTAAAACAGCTGAAATGTAGAAAACTAGTTTTGCTAACCCAATTTTTTTTGCTCCATGTCGTAAGAAGTATTATATAAAACAATGATGTACTTTCTGTCCAAAGATATGAAATATTCAGAAAAGTACATCTTTAAACATGTATTTAATCGCACCCATGACAATTAGGGGGAAATATAATAGTAATGAAAATAAACACACTGAAATCTTTACCTAAAACAAAAAAACCTTTAAGAATTACTGACTTGCTTTACCTTGCAGGATTACTTAACATTATCTATGGTACTATTACTCATTAGACATTCCTAAACTTCTTTATGCCTCTTGTTGGCTCCTTTGTATGCATCTTCTGAAGAAATCCTCCATTCTATCTGTCTCCTTTTCTAATCCTAAATTGCTGTCATGTCTCAGTGAAAATAAATACACCATCTCTTTGTCCAAGTCTTCACTAAGCACTTCTAAAATATTTTTAAAAGAATTAGTTCAAGTATTTAAAAAAATAACTTGCACTACCATCCAAACTGTAGAATTTGGAAAGTAATATCGTGGCATTTCATAAAAGCAATAAGTATTCATCACATCAGACAGTGCTATTTTGACCTCTCTTCTTTTACTGCATTTGACCAGTTAGTACTATTAAGTATACTCCAAAATTAAATTTAGGTAGAAGATCATAATTGTAGCGTATTCTGGAGACAGAAAAGCACCTACAACTAATGACATTTTCCTGCTCTTCACTTTATACAAGTAACTATTTGAAAATGCATAGCCAAAAAAAATAAAGGAATCTGCAAAAACTTGGTGACTATCAGAGTGAGGGAACGATGGATGTAAACACCCTTTGGAAAGCTCATTTACATCCTTTGGTCATGCAGAAGGATTAGCTCTCTCAAGTGATGTGTATTTAGAGAATGCAGTAAAGCTTTACGTCAATACATCCATCAATCCATATGTTATGGGCCAAGACAATGAAGCTACAATGCCAAGTTCAATTTGCAGGGTAGTGATCCAGCATTTCTCAAAAAGTGTATTTCTAAGATGGTGGAAGGCAGAATCATCTTATATCTACTGAGGTTGGACTCAGAAAATATTTTTAAACCTACATTTAATTAACCACTTATTTCTCAGAAGCATCTCGATTACCGATCCCTTTGTATCTACTACCCAAACATTTCCACATTTTATTTTTTTATTAATGTAGAGTATCAATCAGAATACTTTCAATGAATGTATATCAAAACTAGAACTATTACATTTCTTCCATTGCATTAGCCTTAGCACCAGGATCTAATGCTGATTGCATTTTCCATGCAGCTCCAACACAAGTTCAAACACAGACCTTGTGCCTCTCTATCAGAAGAAATTTATTTCACCGGGAACTCATGTCATCTCAGGGGTCAGTTGATATTAGCTGATCTGTGTTCCTCAAATAAAGTAAATCAGAATCCAGTGCTATACTAAAATTCTGTTAGCGGTAGCTGTCCTGAAGAAGTCTGAAAAGCCCTCCACAAAGGAGAGTCTGAAAAGGCCCTCGAAAAGGGACACAATTTCAATACAAAGTGGAATAATTCCCCACATGATTTTGTACATACAAAAGTATTAAACAAACAAGCAAACAAACAGGGTAACAACACAGTAACACTAGTCTTTCCTTGAAAGAATTTGGAATTTAAGATACTGAAATAGTTCCAATTCCTTTCACTCATACTGCTGACCAGCAACTATGTACTGTAGAATAAAAATGGTGTTGCTATAGAAAAGTAAGATATCAGTTAATAAATGTCCTTGTGTAGCACTTCTCCAATCAATCACAAACTATATCTAGTTAGAAATGTCAATTTTAGATAGATGATTTTATTTTTGACCACAAAGTGTCTGCTGTAAAAGAAATAAAGAAAAAAAGGCAAAATCAAAGAAGGTTGATTTCTTCTGCATAAAATAAAATACTGGAATGACTGTCTGAACACAGGCGCTTGTGTGTGGCCTCCCGTCTGCCAGCAGTGAGACTCCAGTGACTGTGGAAAAGTTTTATATATTCATATCCATCCATCTACAAAATAGGCAACATGAGCTTGCTTACATTTGGATAGCCAGAAGTGGTCTCAGGGCTGAGTCTATGCAATTTAATAAAAATACTCTGTTATGGCTGTTTTGTCTAGGAAAGGTCATAGAAGTAGGTAAAAATTCCTGTGAACACAGCTGGGTTGTACGAGCTCTTCTGCTTCACCGTAGTGACTCTGAAGTGAAGTCCTGAGTGGGGTAGGCAATACCCTGTGCTTTCAGAGCCAGCTGGCTCCTACCATGAGAGATGTGCTGCATGGAGCTGCCATGAGAAACATGCCTCTCCCAGCGCTCTACCGCATCACACAGATAACGCCACACATGCTTTAATGGGTATAGACTTGAATGGGAGGCAAGAGACACTTGACTGTTTCCATGACCCGGGGTTCTAATTCAGATAAATCACTTTTATTTCCTATAAAAAGGAGGTTATGATACATACTTTCTTCTGCAAAACTTAAGAGGTCTACAGAGGCAAAATACCATGTAAGACCTCAACATACTATTTAGCAAAAGCTAATTTTTTTTCAGCTTACCACTTGAATTAGCCATCAGAGAGGAAAGACTCTACTAGAGTTCATTTTACTTAGCTGTGTCATTGCTCTTTATGATGCTTCCACAACTACAGACCTCAATTTCTGCAGAAAGACCTGACTTTCTGCAGGAAGAAGGAATAAATGCAACCCTTGCCACTCTAAGGTCTCATGCAGCTTTCTTACAAACAGTTAGAGGAGCATGGTACCAGTAACTTCATCAACTATCCCTTGTTCTTTATGGCTTCTTACATTCATTGACCGTGAGTTCTTTCCACGTGTTGCACAGTCTTCTGGTCAAAGACTATAGTAGCATAAAGGTATAAAGAAGATAGCAGCGTTTCTTGACTGAGCTATTTAGAGCTGTGCTGTGAAGGAACCATCAATAAGAGCTAACTTAGTTTTAAACCCTACCAGAAGAGAAGCAGGCATTTTCTACTTTCAAAGGAGCACAGGTTAAACTAAACAGAAAAACAGCCTGTCTCGAACAAGAAAAGCTAAGGAAACATTTGGAACTAACACTGAAAACTGACATTGCTATTTTTGGTAGAGCACTGACTGATATTTCCTGAAACAATCACAAAGTGAAGGCCATTTATTTATAGAATAGGATGGACAAATTTGTGCTCACTTCTGACCATGTTCCCGTGTGGCTGTATACAAAGATGTTCTGGCACAACAGGTATGCAACTGCTCTAGGAAAATTCTGTTCCCAAGCTAATAGTCACTGCTAGGAAGTGATTGTAAATTTTAACTGGAGTGAGATAAAAGTGTAGTGTAGTCACTTACCATAGCTCAGCTGATTAGCAGTAACTCTCTCAGTCCTGGTAATTCAGAAGCTTTCAGTCTTTATTGAGCAATGATCTCCTCAGACCGTGGCTTCTAAAACACGGTCACCTGTCTTTCAGCTTTTAAATTTCATATGAAAGATCGCAACTCTATTCACTATCACTTACTCCATATACTTATTTACTGTTAGTTTAGAATTATGTGACCTATTTTTACTATTATAAGTATTGTGTGTCACGCATGCTTCTATAAAACGAAGGATTACCAATGCTCACTAAATACAAGGATGAACACTTACTTAATATGTTTTGAACTCTAATGCCTTCTTCTTTGTAATTGTCTAGAAAACTTTTGTCCTTGCAAGCTGTCAGTCAAATCGCCTTGCCTGCAGAAGTTGCCTGATTCTTGGTGCAGACATAATTAACCTTACTTTTCTAGTTCTTTGACTTCTATTGTTCTATGCATTGTTCATGAATCATTCCTACACCAATTCTTGGTTTATCTTTGACGTTTCAATATTCTAATGCCCTGTCAGTCCAACACACACACTGGAATGAACAAGTTATTCTACCTGGTTTATCCAGCTCTCTCTTCCTGAACTGTCTATTAAAATGAATTGCTTAAATTGACATGTAATTTAGTATCATATTGCTCTCTTAATTATGACATTAAACTGTCTATCAACTGGCCTGATTTGAAGCACCAGAAAGATTCATGCAGCTGCTTGGACTGCCCTCAGATTAGGGTAATCAGGAGGTTATAATCTTTCCTGAAAACAGTTGTAATTTTTCTTTTATTTCTTTAATTTTTTTTTTCAAGAAAGCAGGCAAAGAATGCTTTGTCTTAAAATAATTTGAAAAAAAAAAGAGGTTCATTTTCCCCAAATTACATTTGAAAAGCCATTTTAAAATAAGTTAATCTAAATGTGATGAAAAAGTAATTTTTATGGCTCCTCCACTGTTTGGCTGTAACATTTCATGTTAACGCTCTGCAATCATAAGCCTCGACACTGGGCATGTTTGCAGACATGATGCAATGTTTTGCATATGAGGACCCTATCTGGGCTAACAAGCCTGTTTATCATCAGGGTTAACGAGCCCAGGCAGAACACAGAACTAGGCTAGACTGCTAGACAGCTCAAGGTTTTGAGTGCAAGTTGTTTTGGGTATGTCTGCATGATTACATTGTGCCATGGGGAAATACATACTGCTTCTCTTCACTGAAACTGCAACCTATCACTTCAGGAATCAGATGTGTTAATCGCATCATAGAGTTCATACATAAATAAACTCTATAATTCCCTCACCTCTATACTATCTTTTCAGGAATGCAGTTCAGTAGTTTCTGAGGTAATGACTCAGAGTACTACTCAATATTAGTCAACAAAATACGTTCAGTCCAGGTGGAGGGACAGCAAGTGTCTCTTGAAATATATCTATTTAGAAAAAAATAAAGTTAAAATGCAAAGTTGACTTTGAAATTATCTTGTTTGCTATGCAGAAGTCACAAAATAGATTACTTTTTACTCATTTTTCCTTAGGTCTCATATTTTCTGTCCAAGCATCCTCTTCAGTCACTAAGCAGAAAATCACTTACCCCAGAAAGTGGAATTCATAGTATTTCATTATATCAGTTGCAGAAGTTATACGAGTTTCATGACAAAACCAATGTAGAACAGGGTCAAAGGAAAATAACCAGTAAATTCCAAGATGCACCCCTCTCTTTTGAGATACATTTTAAATGCATACGATATTTTACCCTTACTAATCAGTAGGTTTATGAAATTTTTTTTTGGTCATATATTCAGTTTGTCAAAACGATGGCTTTTTATTTTCAGCTTGCTATTTTCCCTCAAAGTAGACATTCACACTGAGCAAATGACTGTGAATATTTGCACACATCACTAGTCCTTAATCCAGAAAATGTTCAAGCAAGGTAGAACTGTAACAGTAAAAAGACTTTGTGAGAGTAGAACTGGAATATGTTTTATTGCATTCTTATATGCTCTTTTGACAGTAGAGGTGAGATCACGCTGTTTGTGCTTTCATAGACGTGGATGTAAACATGCTACACAAACTGAACTAATGTGGCTCTATGACTTCTATTTCACTAGAATGCTGAGCCATAAAACAATGGATTGACAGGGATGAAGGGGCAAATACTGATTTCAAACAATACTATGTCCTTTGTTGTCACTGATGCAACCTTTATTCTTCTCTATACTTTGATTTTCTTCTGCTGCATTACAGAATGAATGAACAACTGAACAATAACTCAGACATCTCTTTCAGTATGTTGTGTAGAATTGCTAATGCTTTCTGAAATGTGTAATTCACAAGAGCTTTGGCATTCAGAGACTAATGTTGAAGGTAGGTAAACAGTTCCATAATGTTCAGAAAATGTTTGCTATTTAAATGGATTTTTAAGCATTTAGTAGACTAAAGGGACATATTTTTTTTTCCACAGACATAATTCTTTTTTTTTTTTAAAAAAATCACATGTTGTAAAGTCAGACAGAGGTGAATCTTAGCATAATGTAGCATTTTTAGTCTATTTTTTTTCTCCAAGGCATCTGAAGAACTTTTGATCTTTTTTCCAATGCAGTGTATTGTCCTCCCTCTCACTGACCTAGTTGAAATATCACTTCCACAAGGATGAAAACAGACAACACTAAGTATTTTCCTCAGATTGTCTTTCTGTGCTGATACTACCACTCACCCAAATCATTATGGGAGACGTTTCATAGCTACTTTAAAAATGATGAATAAGTGTACAAAGCCTGGTTTTCAATTCATACTCATGTAGGCAGAACAAGGGGGGAAAAAACCAAAACAGTTTAAGAGCAAATTTTCTTCTCCATGTATTCTCCTTCATATCCTGATCAAAACACTTGTTTTGGCTGCAACCCAAAACCTTAATAGAAGAATTAACATTAACAGCTACAGTAATTTCAGCAAAACATAGTCACTTACCTGTTCAAAAGTATTCTTTTGAAACTCTTCAAATCCAAAAATATCCAGTACTCCAATTTCAAATACCTGGTCACTGGGAAAAAAAATAATACATTACAGATAATGAGAATTCAACCAAGTGAATAACAAATCTGTTGTTTCTGACAAAAGTATTTCTGTTCTAGGATCAAAGTAAGATGTATTTCAAAAACACAGTATGAAATACACAAGCAGGCCATGTATATAACAGAATAAGAATTCTAGCCACCAACCTATTATATCAAATATAAATAAAAAAGCAGGGTTGACAATTGTTTTAACAGCCACTGCAAAAACAAAATTTGAAGAAGAAAAAAAAACTTAGTTTCTTTAAAGTCTGGTTTCTAAAACTGCAGGTATCTGCTAGTTCAGATAAGGGCCAGCAATTTAGGGGAGTTTCAAAATTGCTTGGTTGCACACAGTTACCCCTTCCAGTTTATATTTCTTCAACAGCAAAACTGGTCCTACTAAATGTGCTTCAAAGGAAACCTGTTAAACCATAGTCCTCTCTGTGCCAGCATCAAGTAGAGGCCACGAGCTTAGGCTGGACAAAATGTTACATCTCTCAGGGGAAAGAACAGTCAGGATTTCAGCACAAAGATGACAGATACTTCTTCTCTTTACATATGAAAGAATACTTGTTGGCAGTAGATCTAATTTGTCATATGCTTGCATTCAGGGAAGGGTTTATACCTCGGCCCAGTGCAAGGATTAGGCACAGTGGTCACCTAGGATTTGGACAGGAGAAACTGGAAAGGGACAGAGGTGTTATTATTCTGTACTTATTTAGGACTGAGGCATTGTAAACCTAATTTGAAGAATAAAGTACGTTCACTACAGGGAGCAAAACTAATGCTTTAAGATATCCCATTGCATGCTTTGGAAGGATTTCAGAACTCTGTATGACAGGGCTGGGCTCACTGAAGCAGAGAACATAAAAAGAGGGTTACAGTAAAAAAAAAAAATTGTTGACATTTGCCAATGTGAATGTGGTGGAACTTTGTCCAGAGTGAAATGATTTGCCAGCAGGATGAAAGACTTTGCTGTATATCCAATGTCTCTCTAAAACAGGGAAAATCAGCAAAAGGAAAAATCATTCAATTTCCTGAGAAAGAAGATGGGCACTTTCTAAAGCAGACGAGTTTTTCTTTCACTTTGCCAACAGAATTTGTGAAAATATGGGGGTTTATGCATACAAATAATATTGTAGGCTGCTGTTTCTGAAATCTACTTTTCTTTTTATGTTTTCCCACCATGTTCCATGTTTCTTCTATGCCTAAATCAGGTTACAGATATAAAAGAGAAAAAGATGATCCACCGTTGAAATACTTTAGTATAGGTCTAGTACTGTCATTGTAAACTTTACCATTTAACTAGGTGAGGATCCAGCCCTGAAAATAAATTCCCATATAAGAAACAAAACAAGTAAAATAATAATAATAATAAAAAAAAAATGCTACAAAACAAGCTAGGGAAAACAGTCTCTAGGGAGAAGCAGAGTCTTTTTCAGGTATGCGACCCAAGAAGTTTGTCTTCCTAAGTCATGCACTGCTGATCGTCCCAAGACTGGTTATGTGCATAAATGTCAGACAGAGAGAGTTGCATGATAAATCAGTCTAGAATGACTTTGTTGGGCAGGAGAGGTTATCATGAGGTCAATTAGCCTCCAAGGGAATTTCTACGACAAGAAGCGTAAAGATATATTATTACCTCCATTTCTAGCAATGAGTGCAATTTACATTGTGTTTTAAAATGCAAGCCTGAATCTCAAGTGTTCCTGAATAGAGACGGGTGTACATTCCTTGTCATAATGGACAAAACAAACAAAATCACCCCATTTCTATAAAGAAGCAGACATTTTGAAAACAAACTACCTCAGACTAATATTGAAAAGCCAGAATTACTCTGGTATTTCTATAAGTTTTGGAAAAAAAAGTAGTTTGGAATTTCAGAATACTTGATAAGTTGTCATTCTTATTCTGTGATTTTGTCATTTTTCTATAGCCTTCCTATAGGAAAGACAAACATGAACTGCTACATAATATTGCACAACAGCTGAAATATTGCATTATATTTCACAATTATTAATGCAGATGGAACAGCTTTTCTGTCTAATTCAATTAATAGATGTAAGACTGGGTTACTTACATCCCAGTTGACGTAAGTAATAGGATGTAAGTGAAGTCATGATGTCATGACTGTAATTTTCTCAAAGTAGTCTTACTTTTTCTCAAAGTATATATGAACATTTGCATAAGGAAAAGGCCTAAAAAAACTGACTTAATGAATTATTGTAAATCAGGCAAAACAGAAACCTGGTCCTAGTTTCTAAAAATCCAGGTAAAAGCCTTAACAGTCACACTATTGCCTACCTCAGGTAATATTCCTTACTAAAACTGTGGACTGCGATATTTCCCAGAAATAGCTTTATTTACTGGGAATATATTAGTTGACAGGAAAATATGTAATCTCTCTTTTTATGAACTCCACTTGATAATCTTGGCCTTGTATTATTAGAAGATGCGCACACTACATGAAAAGAACTGGGGGTTTTACATAATTAATATCTTGCCTACGGTGCAAGTGTAACAGAACAAGGCCCTGTATTGTCTACAATAGTGATATTTTATTCCTACACTGTGGCATTTATTTGCAAAATCTCGCCAACCATGATATCAATTTTCTGTATTAAACTATTGCCCAGATTTTGTAAATTAAATAAGAACATACAGCACAACATCAAAATTAAAAGCGTTGTTTTATATGTGGCTATAAATTAGTTTTCTTTCTTTTATATGTCTCCTGGTCTTCCTCTGGTTTATGCCACTTTTCTTCTCAAGGGGAGGGTCCACATGTTTTTATTGGCTAGCTGTCAGTCATATTAATTCCAGCAAAATTAATTTCCTTAAATTAATCATAGCAGAGATTCCCAAGGCAAAATAAAGCATGAATGATCCCATGTTTAAAAATGAAAGGGCACGTCACCAGTTTCTGAAAGAACAAATATTAAAAAAGAGCACTTCTTGTTCTGAAAAATCCCCTTATTTTACTTTATTCTTTATGGTTACTAAACATCACTGACACTTTTCCTTCTTATGGTTCAGATACTCAATATTTACTATGTATAAATAAAACAATAGTTTCAGTAGGGATTGAGATTCTGATTTCAAATTTGAGAATATTTCTTAGCACAGAAATTAAAAAAACAGCAATTTGCCAACAGTTGAAGAACATTTTTATCTCTTAGACCAGTACATAGCTGAGAATAGTTAAAACCAGGCATAGATATTAACCCTAATTCATTGATTTTTGTGATTTACAAAACAGCATTTTGACTGATAATATTTTACAATCTCTCCAGTGCCGCCTTTTTTCTCAGAATTACATCTCTGTAAAGATGTCCTTACAGACTAGAAATATCTTTTGATCTTGTACACTTAACTGCATAATAAAGAAACTACATAAAAATTCTTGGCAACTCCTAAAAACAATACACATATACCAGACATCCTGTCTGATGATCTGCTGTCTTGGCAGACATCTTGCCAAGATTCATCAAGAGATGCTCTTGACCTGTTTGCCATTCCTGGCAAGGTGAACACAATTCCCTTTACAATGCTTCCGACCAAATGCTTCAGACAAACCTACAGGATGTTATTTGATCCCTCTTTTTTTTTCATCCCAGATGGTTTTCAGCTCTGAAATCCATAGGGTTCATTCCCATTGTCATTTTTTTGTAGTCTGCCTACACTGCTTTAGCAGTGAGGTGAATCCGTTGAGGCAGAATCATCTAATGTGCTTTTTCATCCGCCCCAGATATAACGTTTCTTCCAACTCTTTCCAACTTCTGCCAGTAACCAGGAAGGAAGCCAGTTGCTTTATGTCTGATGTGGATTATCCAGAAGCGTTACTGATTAATGAGGAAATATCTCTAGGAACAGATCAAGTATATAACCTAGCCTTCAAATGAGGACTCCGAAATCTACTTTCAACTCCCTCAGTCTTCCCAGGGGGACAGATTACACCTGTTACCATAAATATGGTTCTTGAAGGGAACAGGCTGAATAATCGCAGTTGGATACGTTCTTCACCTCAAACAATTACTAAAACTAGCAACCTTATTTCTTTTAAGAGAGATTTCTCTGAGATGTTTTTAAGATTCTGAGATTTTTATTGAGACCTGGTGTCATTGCCACATCTCTCAGTCATGTTGCTCAAAACCTGCCATTTTTCTTTTAATATTACTTTACCCAGATGTGAGTGGTACAGATAGAGACAGTGGATGGACACAGCAGAAACAAACACTGGCTCCATATCAGACAAATGTTTCTTCTAGTGACTTGAGAGGTATGGCAGGAAGGGAAAAATATTTTTGCTAATAGAGTCAAGACCTATAGCCCTCTCAACAGTGTCACATACTCTTCCCCAGCTCTTTAAAGCAAAATTTGCTCTATACTTTAAAAAATGACATTGTCTTGTTTAATGACCAAAACAGATTTCAAAATATGATTTATACACCATATTGTATTAGAGGATTTGTACTGTTTGTCTGGTTAAAGAATTCCCTACCTCCACATATAGAGACAATTATCCTTATGCTGTGGGTTCCTTTTCTGATCAGGAGCTCATTTTCTGTCCTTCCTGCATTCCCAACACTTTTCTACTGGGTTCAACAACAGACAAATAAACATTTTTTGTTTATGCTCCAGGGTTTTTTTCTTATCTGGGAAGACTTCTATTTCAGAATACACTGTTCTATTAATCCAATAATGTGTATTAAGAAGTTTGTAAATGAGACTCCTGAGATCTTTCCTTTGCCCAAGTGTTGTGACTGCTACACTCCTGCAATACTTGCATTTCACTGGGAGTAAGATTATGCAATCAGAATACATAAGCTTTCCGAAAATACCTATTTAGAAAAGTTCTATATGCTCTATTTGAAACAGAAATCTCCTACGGCTTAGCTGGTGATACAGAAAAGGGTATAACTGAATGTCAACTTTTTTTGCTTGCCTGTAATACAGCAGGCATATCAGCATTAGCCCTGTCTTTAGGTCACACAAGAGAAAAACGATCTACTAACTATCTAATAAAACATCATGCTTTCTACTTACTAGCAGACAGTAAAGACAATATCAAGATTTTCTCAAGAAGATATACCTAATTAGCTTGTATTTCATCAGAAAGGAAAACCAATGTTTCGCAAGAGTTCATAAACACTCTTAAATCCCCATAACTGTAAAGTCCCGTTGCAGAGTGAATCAGGAGTGCTTAAAACATCATCTTAAGGCATTTTATTACTAACATTTGGATCACTAGATCCAACCTCACCAACACTATCTTGAAATGTCACACTTGGGCAGCCATGAATGCTCTAATTTATTTAATCTACAAAACTGAAAAACAGGTTACCTATGTGTATGGAAGTAAAACAGCAGTAAACTTTGAACAGAGTTAAGAGTCTTGGGAAGAAGTTTACCTAGACAGTTTTTACAATAATAAAATCAGTAGAATAGGAAATCACTATATAAATGAGTGCATATAAATATTAACTGTTTTTTAAAAAAATAATTATAAGCACCTGTGAGAAATTTTAGTATCTTTTCTCTAATTCCGTTCCAGAGGCCAATTACAGAAAAGCAGTTTCTCTCTAACAAATTTCTTTGAAACAATATCAAGATGAATAAAGTAACAAACCTCAAAGGTATCTCGCAACCAGTCCAAACTAGCATTCATGGTTATAATTTAGTTCTAACTAGACAAAATCATAAGTAACTTTTTATGAAGGAGAACAATATTTCTGAAGGGGCATTATCTCAACACCGTCATTAAAACTCTTGTATTATATTTATTAGATAATATTATAAAGTAATGAATTTGCTATATTCTGGCAACAATTCTATCCTCCTATACCTATGCTTAATACTTCTAATGATCGGTCTTTGCAGCTTTTCATAAAATCATCTACCCTTGCCTTAGATCTAATGGCAAGCCTCACTTCTACCTTGCCTGAAACCTGCCATGAGTTATTTTATGGTAAATATAAATCAATATTAATGAACAAAATCAAGTAGCTTCACCATAATAGTTAAACCCAGGCAACTAGTTTCTGCAAAAATGTCAAGATCAAGTTACTAAGCCAATAAATCTAATTTTATTGCTTTGTAAATTCTCACTGAAGTGGGATGGAAGTACAGTTAAGCTACCTCACAAGGAAACAAGAGAACTGAGTTAGAAACCTTGTTCCAGGTTTCTGATGAAGGCTGGTAAGTACGAACTCTGTGAGTTTCTGACTGGGGAATGAAGTACGGCCTGAAATGCATCAGTCTTATTTATCCACATTAGGTAATGTCTCTGGTTGATCTTTAAGCAGAGGTTTATTAAAACTGTATCAAACTGGAGGTATAATGCTGCTAATTGAGAGAATTGGTCAGATGTATATGAAGTAAATCTGAACTAAAAATCACAGATTCATGCAATGACTTACATTAATCTAACTTACATCTTAAACTGTGCTATGCCTTGATTTATTATTACAGGCTATAAAATATGATTAAGCTGGAGCAAAAATAAAGCTAGGGATGAGGGAGTTAGTTATTTTCTCATTTTAAGACGGTTAACCCAAGTGAGGTTGAAATACCAATGAAGGACAGTCAACTACATTTTCATTTAAAATCAGCTATTTAGCTTCAAGTTTGGAAAGGGACCTGAGGCTGAATTTGGCCTGCTAAAATTTAGTATTGCCTTGTCAGTTCTCATCCTGAGCTGGTTAGCTTCCTTTAGCCAGTCTGAATTAAGAACTCCCCTTTTTTCAAGCACAGATATAATACAAAACTATTGCAAATTCATCATTCCTGACAACATCAAACAGCTGTCATGTTTTAGCTAGGACTTGCATCATCATACAGTCTTCCAGTTACCGCACAGGTAGGAATAGTTTCGTTGAGAAGTAATTCCACAAAGTAGAAATCACCTCAGGCACATATGATTGGACTAAAAGCAGAGTAGAAGATAAACAATATACAAACAGCTTTGACTTTCATTATTTGAAGATCCTATGATACATAGAAATTACAGGTCTACCTTTCTGAACAACAGAGTTACACAACACCCTATTCTGAATTCATTCTGTGAGATAAAAGATTTCAAAACTGAAAAACAGTATGTTGAAAAAACTTTTTCAAATAATTTTAATAGATTTATATATTGATTCTAGATTTCTTCCCCAACAACCACTACAGAGGAACTTGCTGTAATCAGGAATACCTGAACTGGATTGTTGTCTGTCACAGACATGCACTGAGCTAAGCCCATGTTCCGTAAGTTCCAGGAATGAAAGGTGAAAAATTGCATGTGACCACATGCCATTGTACTTCCTTGTTATAATCACAGTATTTCAAATAAGGACACGGATTGGAAAGTTACTCTGTCTTGGTTGTCCAGGTGCCTGCAATTGTAAGGGGCTGTACAATCAGAAACAGACAAGTAAAACCATTCTGTGTAACTGGCAAACCTTCCCTTTGCCTCCAGGAGGAAGTGCAGCACTCTGGTGGTATATACACAATGAAGGAAAGCTTTTATGTGCAGAAAGCTGTGAGTTACTCTGTCATGTTAGCTTTTTGCTGTTAGCTAAGCCTATAGAAGAGAACTGTGATTTATTAATAATTGGTCTACAAACAGGATAAGAATATATTAAAAAAAAAAAAAAAAAAAGAAAAGAAAACAGAAAAGTTTGTGAAGTCTTCAAACTCTTAACTCTAAAAGACAACACTTGATAAATATTTCCCCTATGAAGCCAATGCAGAAATGATACAGGGAAAAAGAATACTTATTCTTTTTTGGAAGTTCCACATCTGTTTTTTGTGGATTTCCATATACCATTAGTGCCAAGGCATCTTCTCCTTAGTGTTCATAAAGCAGTTCATCTGAGCATGTGAAATGCTGGTTAAGTCACATGCATATGATCAATTAATTAGGTCTACTGTCTTAGTTTGCTACTTTGATTCTACTGAAACTCCTTTTTTTTGGGTTTGTTTGTGTCTTGACTGCTTCGCTGACACACATTAATTAGCGTTCCTTTTTTCTAAGAAGCCACACTAGATGGAAACCGCACTGAATTTAGCAGATGATAAACTAGAGACATCCAGAGCATTCTTAGAACATTTAATTCAGTAAAATTTAAACATTTATTTGAAGGTCTTTGAATAAAATTATTTTTTAATATCCCATGCTAAGGTCATATTTATGGGGAGAAAGAAAAATAATTTTCTGCACTAAAAAAGCAACCACAAAGCAGCGTTTTACTCATTGAAAGACTTACCTCATTCTGTACTGTCAACTTTTAAAAGGTGAGTAACATTAACCACCAATCTAGATTACTAAATAAAGTGCTATGTTCACCTACACAAGAAAATGAACAAATATGCTACTGAGGAAATTATTTGAAGGAATGGTCAGTGATTTAAAGGTACAAGGATCAGTGTCACGCTATCATAAAATGCTTTAAATGATGCAATTATGTTTCTTTTATGGATTTGGATTTGAACAGACAATGGCACAGCTAATAGTTTGTAATGGCACTCCTACCTGCCAGTCTCATCTTGATTTTGAAGGTAGCAGTTGATTGTGTTCACTAAAAAGCTAAATAAACGACCATACAGAGATTTTGCCAAGAGGTCCCGGTAAAATTCTGCAATCTCTATAGTGTGCCTTCGTATAATCATATCTCCTAAGAGAGAAAGCAGAAAATGGAGATGAAACCATGCTGTAAAGCTCACCTTGAGTAATTTTATTTACAGTAAGTCCTTCAACTCTTTTTGATTCTCCTTTGCCAAACATATAAATGGTGTTAGTTGTTTTTTTTCTAAAGCCTTCAGTGAAAGATGAGAAGACTGTCAACACTCACAAGATATTCATTTTGGAAATGTATCTTTGTACTTTTTTCAATACCAAAGGGTGTGTGTTCTACAAAGAACTAGCATTCTGCTGAAAATAATGTTTTTTTAACAGGGTTGATTTTTTTTTTTCAGGACACTCCTGTTGGCTTGAGTTCTTACTGCCTAGTATGTTATCTGGACACACTTTTGTATGATTTGTCAAGTCAGAAGTCCGTCAGTGTCAGACTGCAAAACTGCTTTGCTCCATGTTACAAAGATATTTCTAATTCATTGCTTAGTCTGACTCATTGCATGGCAGATAATCCTACATATTCCTCAGAGAGAAGATTTGCAAGGCCATACAAGAAATAAGAAACAAAAAATTATCTGCTTTTAAAATTCTCAAATCAGAAGGATCAAAATGACACCAGGCCTTTTCTATGAGAAGGTAAGCTTGGAAAAGATTACCTTTAAAATACTGAACATCAGTTGTTAAGGCTGAAGCAAGCTCATCTGGCAAAACCTGCAGCATCCCTGCCACTGAAATGAAAAGAAAATTTAAAGAAAGCCTGATTCATGCTCTACTGCATATTTTATTTTTTTTTATAACAGATTTTCTTATGTAGATGCTATTTTTGAATAGTGAAAGAACCCACACACTGAAGAAGAGTGCTGTCACAGGAGTAATCAAAATTAATGAACATATAAAATCCGATTACTATAATCAGCACTTTGTTAATTCTGAACATATCTGTATATTACATTACAGCTTGCTTTTCCCTTTAAAGACTACTCAGGACTTTCCCCAGGGCTTGGTACACTTTCTCTCCTACTAGATAAGGTATGTTGCTTATTGACATTCTGTATCCATAAGCCACCTGGAGGAGAATTGTTAGTGACCAAGAGGGCAAACTTCAAAGCATGAAAACAAGACACCCTTTAAAGACATATATTTCATATATAATTCAATACATACGGTTCAGCTTTTGACAAGCAGCACAAGAGTTTTTCAGAAGACTGCACAAAGTTCACTACACAATTTCTTCTGGCAAATGATAGCATTAAATATGACATTGTATTAGAAAATTAGCAATACTAGCATTTTATTTCATCCCATAAAACTCTGTGGTTTATAAACCATCCAAGTCAATTGGATACTTGTAACAGTAAGGTGAATTTTCCCACAGTAACGTGAATTTTCAGAAGTAATTTTTTTTTATCTCCCTGGAACTGTGTTTCCATCTGTCGGTGGACTGGCGCAACTGCCCCACTGTGGAACCAAGCAGGTGATGCTGCAAGGTCACGTCCTACTGACCTCGTTCCAGGAGCTGCAGGTCTGACACGAAAGCTGTCTCTGCGTCTGTCAGGACTGTGAAGCGAATGTCTCCAAGATGCAGAATTGCTGAGAGAATTACAAACAGGTTCTCCACCTCCTGAACATATTTTGTGTAGAATTAAAGATAAAGAACAGATCTGTTGGGCACACTGGTGAAAGGCAATGCTTTGTAAAGACACAAATTCTATTAGTTTGTATCATTGGCATTTGCTAAGTTTAAAAGTAGTCATGTGTGAATTCTTAACAGGAAATTTTGATTTAGAAATCAAACTGGAACCTGTCTAGGACATAAAAAAAATACCTTTTTTTTGTTTGTTTGTTTTAATGTAAAGCACATTAACTACTGAGTTAAGAAGGTTTTTTTCAGAATGTGATAAAAAAAATCCAGAAATATATTTAATGGATGCATTATTTCTGCAAGAAATAAACGTATCTTCTCCATAGGGAATTTCTATCAAGACAAATTCTGTATCTGAGAACAGAATGGTTTGTTTTTCCCTCAGACAATTGCATTCACAAAGTACCTAGCTCTAATTTATAACAAGTTTGTGGTAGTAAAAGCTGTAGTTAAGGTCTAAAAGAAACAAAAGCAACCTCTCTTACCCACACACTTTTCCCCCATGATTGTATGTTATATTCTGATGCCGCTAAGGCTGCGAAGCAGTTATCTTCAGGGCTAGATTTTTCCTAGCATCATTTTTACCACAGAAAAAAGAGAACAAATTTTCTTTTCTTTTCTTTCCTTTTCTTTTTTTTAATGTTTTTAAATTTGAGCCTCCCAAAATGATACTTGAAATATGAACCAAAAATGCTAAGACATGGCTAACACTGTGTGTTCTTCAATTTTATTTTTTTTTTAAGGTCCATTATATAACAATGGTGTGCCTTTAAAAATATAAAATAGGAAACCTGATAGTCACTATAGCATTATGTGGCATTATGCACAGGAAAGTTAATTGATAATTCCTGAAATATTTTTTGAAAAAGAATATGTGGGACATGATTCTACAGAAACAGTAGAAGTGACATGAGAAGTCTCACTTACTGGAATCTACAGAATAAGATTAAAAAAATACACTACAAATTAAATACTTAGCCAATATATCCCCTTTATTCTCAGGTGACTGCAATGAATTCAGAACACAGTGAAATCAAGTCTGGGTGACTTTTCAACAGCTTTCAAAAGCAGTAGGTCAACAAGAAAAGCTTATCTTTTTCTTTTTCCTTTCTCTAATAAATATGCCTGTTATCAGAGGACATTAAACAAAGCTTTCAATCTTTCTAGGATACAGACTACAGCACCTCTGATGCTGTTTAAGCAAGTTTGATTCTCTAAACTACATTTTATGACAAGGCCTTTTAAGACACTCTCTTACTGTATGAGATGGATGTAAATAGGGAAACAGTGTATATTTTGCTATTACACAGTACCATGGCTGAAGATTAAAGAAAGCAATATACATACAGGCTGAATAAATCTGCATAAGACAGCTAATATGCTATCATGCTAATATGGTATTATATGCTAATATGGAAGCTAGGGTGCCCTATCCTTCTTCTTGGGAAGGCCTCTTAGGCAAAATAGAATGGCACTGTAGTACAGCATACTTCTTGCTTTGTTAGCTTGCTCAGAAGTGGTTTGAGGATGACTGTACGGTACTGAACTGCATCAGGCTTGGAGAGCTGCTTATTCTGGTGATTTTGGTAGTTCACATTACAGATTCACAAACATTCTTTTGCATGTTCCCACAACTTTAAAACAATTTTTTAATAAACATTAACATACTTTGCAAGATGCCATCAAAGACTGATAAGGAATGTTTATGTAGTTCTTCAAAAACATAATCTACTCTATCATTAAATGTGGCTAGATGGTCAAGGTATAATACATACAGACCTTCATATGTACCTCAGAAGAAATGGATAGAAATTTTAGGAGATGTGTTTTATATACATATTAACCTTTAATCTCCATCATGGGAGATCAGTCTGCAGTACTCCGGAATTTCTAGCCTCCTAAATTATTATTCTAATGTTACCTGGATATAGAGGAGCCTTGAAGATTCTTTACACTTTTCTGAGAGGCATCTCACTTCCTTTCAAGAACTCTGAGCAAAGTGAAATTGAAGTGCTGGATCCAAAAGAATACTGTGCTTTTCTATGTATGTTTCTGCAGGCTTCTAAATCATGATTCATTATGCATTCATTTATTTATTTATGGACTGAAGCCCTTTCTCAACAGAACAAAAATGTTAACAAAGCAGAGATCCATCCATCCATGAACACCAGGCTAAATGCAGAACTACCTGGAACTTTTGCTACTGAGATCCACAGGTGCAGATCTTGAGTCATTAAGAGTAAGGAATAATTCTGTCAAATATAGCCATATGTATTAAATTTTCTATGTGGTCATGTGAATATTAATGAAAAAAAAAACAACACTTTTTACATTAAAAGGTGGCATAGGTTAGCAAAGAACATTTGTTACCACCTTAACTAGGGAATGCCAAACAACACATGATGTACCATCACCACAGAAGTCTACCTCACACCTAAGTAACAGCTTCAGCAGAATCACAATTTTTTTTTTTTTTGCTAATAGCCCTTGATCCTTTTTATTACAACTGTCGCCCATCTGTCATCTTTTATGATAATTTAGCATACTGTCACATTAACTTTTCCTCTGTTTTTTTTTTTCTTTTTCTTTTTTTCTTCTTATGATTCTAAATATCACCTAGGGAGAAAGAAGTTTTTAATTCTTTCTGCAACTACTGTTGTTCATGCATTTGTTTTGCAGAAGTGTCCCACCTACAGTGTGCTAGGTAGCATATCCATATATAAGAAATAAGGAGCTTGATAAATATTCTGGTATCCTGAAAGGAACTACACAGTTTACATGAGTACCTATGCTCAGCCCTCCATTTCGCCAGATTCCTTTCAAACCTCTGTCCTCCAGAAACTCTTCTTGATAATTTTCCAAATTATTTTCTGTTACCTTTATAGGATAAAAGGATTAAAGACAAACAGAACCTATCTTCTTGTTGATATTTTGGGGTTAAGTCAGCTCTTTCAAGTTAGCCAGCTCTAATTTTCTTTTACTAAATATGTATTTACTTTTTTTTCAGGTGCTGCTAGCAAAGGCATTTGGAATGTACATTTCACAAAATGAAAAGGGACAGGAGATAATCAAGAAGAGTGAAAAATTCCTGTGGGTTTTATGAGGTTTCTGTCATATGGGATTTGATTGTTTCTTTTATCTATGTAATTTAATTGTTCAGCGTATTATACCTTGAAGCTGTTTTGTGAATCTTTAAGAATGAAAAAGATTTACATTGTTGGTGCCGTGTCTCATTAAAAGTGATTACAGTAATTTCCCTGGAGTGAACTAGTACTGTATATTATTTCAAGGCCTTAGCCAAAAGGAAGGGGAAAAAAAAAAGAAAAAAGACAGAAAGGCACTTCTTTTCCCCACAAAAGGTTATCAGTGAGAGCTTCTTATGACCTACTTTTAACCAGAAAATATGATTTTAGCCACTAATAACATAAGTTTGTGTAACTTACCAGACTATTGAATCCCATAGCACCTAGAGCTTGTTTTAGTACAGTTAATTTCTCCCTGTTTTGAGGGTTGGCTGTTAACACCGTATCTTCCAGTACAGTCTGGCTTAGATACCTGCAAGAAGGAAAAAGAGCATACATAGTATTTACAAGGCTGGTGCACAATCAAACTTTTGAGGTCAAAAGCCAGCTTTGCTCTTCTAACCAGAGGTTTATTATAAATTTTTCTCAGCCTTTGGAGGGAACAGTACCAGTGACAGAATACTCTGTATTTCTTCCCTTAAGCTTTTGCTTTAGGCTCCCCCCTGCCAACTTTAGCCTTACACGTAAGCTAAAACTACAGATTTAATTTATACCACTGACAGTTTTGCCATTTTTGCTCTACCAGAGATTCCACTTCAGAAAGGAGATTGGAGGAGATTCTCTGTTAACTCTGACTGCTTTAAATTCCACTCCTGCCAGATAAGGAACAGATCAGCTCTTATCTGCCTGATCCCACAATGATCACCAACTCCCTTAGCAGCTGAATGGGTGACAGGTATACTCAGCATCTCTTAGAACAAAGTAGTAAGTACATAGAGTACTATGTGTACAGCCTTTAAGCTGGACTGGTTTGCAAACTGTGAATCAAAAGGAAATTTTGCAAACCTTCCCAAACTCAACGATTAGAAAAGAGAGAGACACCTAGTGCAGCGGCTACTTCAGGAAAAAAAAACACAACAGAACTAACACAAAGAGTAGTAACCCGAAACAGAATAATCCAAAGCTATAGTACAAGAGACTGTTGAAAAAAATAGCAATCTAACCATTACAACAATGTATTTTGACCCTCCTGAAATATGTCTATGTACCATATTTTTAAAAGTATTCAGTTATCTTCATATAGCTGAAATCACTAAGAATGAGGTGTTTGAATATCTTATGGGAACTGATTTTTAATTACATCATGCTAAGAATGTAAAATGATGTTTTCTTTTATCATTATTCAATTACCATTACCATTAAAATACACATTCATCACACTGCCTACTATCTTCAGAAACGTCACTTAAATCAACAAAAGAATTCCCCGCACCTAAATCAAAATTACGTCATCACAACACTAACAAAGGTGGACAATTTACACACACTCCACCCCTCATTCCCATAATTACAACAAGAAAAATTCCCCACAATTATTCTGCTCTCTAATAATGTTCAGTCCATGATCTGTCACATAAAGATGGAAAAAAATACTGGTTTAATTTCTGACAATTCTTATTCACAATCCTATTCTAATTGCATTATAGAGGACAGTTTCAAAATAAACTCCTATTACCACAGAAAATCTGGCAACGTTCTAGTAAAGGTGGTCATTTATGTGAATGTAGCTTTTAGAAACATGTGGAAGAATGATTTAGTACTTGCACTTTTCTAACTGATAATGAGGTTTACAAGGCATACGTGACTAAATGCAGAGTACATTTTTAGTGGATTGATACTGGATTTACAAGAGTGGATTTCCATAGGAGTGATAATGGTGTAAGTTACCCCAGCAGGGGGGCAGAGGAAGAATGACGGGGAAAAAATCATGTGCCTGGGCACCTAAGCACTTTTGGAACCCACAGGAGAACGCAGTCAGCAGATATCTCAAGTACAAACAAGCCTCACATCAGTGGCTAAAGCCAGTGAATTAACACAACCTTTGAGAACATCTGTGGGCATCACTGTTGGAGCTCTGCACCATTTTCTTGAGGTTACTGAAAACATCAATTTTTTCCAGATCAGGTAGATACAAACCATACCACAGCTGACAAATTAGCTACAGCAGATGATACAAGTATATGCCAGATTGATGCATTTTTTCTGTTTTTGTTTTTGTTTTTGTTTTTTTACATTGCCTGTATCTTTCAAAAGGCTAGAATGCGTCTGATACTGAATCTGGCACAGAACATAATGGTATAAAGGTTAATCCAGCACAAAATTTTCCACTGTTCCAAACTGCCGCACGACCTTATACCAGTTCAGTGTTGTGCATCATGTGTTGGTGGCATTTCTGATCCACAATTAAGAGATTCACAGTTGTCAAAATATCCTATTCTTGAATGGCTGGAGGATTTGGAAGCTTATGGCCATTTCTGCAAAAAGGCCTCCTCATGGGTGTTCTCCCTGAATAGCTCTTTGTACCAATGCACATCAAAGCAGACCATGGCATAGCAAAGTGACCCGGAACTGCTCATTCCCTTGAAGGAAAGAGTTGAGCTATGGATATGAACCAACACGCGGCAGTTCTTGCCTTCAGCACAAGCACTTCTTGCTGATACAGCAGGGGGCAAAGTGGGTACCCGCCAAACCAGGTGCCTGTGGCTCCAACAACTCATCCATAAACTGCAGCATCTGCTGCGACATGCCTATTGGAAGAGAATCTGACTTTCCCAGTATAAATCTCCTGAAGATTTAATCAGCAGATGTGCTGGTGCCCTTGGAAAAGGCTGCTGTTGGACATTTTCTAAGGTGCACTTCAATTTAGAATCAGTTTCCTCAGTCTAAAAGCAATTAAATACTTTTATAACACATCATGAGGCTCACTCATATCCAAACTATTCAAAGACTAATGAAATACAAAAATTGTTTTGAAGATACGCACATCCAACTGTTGTGAGTTTATATTATAAAGTATATGCATATTAAAAGCAGAATAATTGTATAGACTGCTTGGAACTGTTGATGGATATCATAAAACTCCTCCAAAATGCAGAAAATATACACTTTAGCACAGTGGGGCTATACCACACTGTGTAAAGATTCACATTTTTCCCATTATTGTTAAGCTCCTGGGCATCTCCTTCTTTCCACCTTAAAGGCCCTGAGGATGAAAAGGCCTTGAGATGCTCTTTGTACTAATATCATTCCTATCATCTCTTTATGTTTAAGAACCAATTTAAGAGTACAGAACCAATTTTAAATTGTTGCCTCTCCCCCAGAAATAAAGGGGAAAAAGATGTGTCACAGTGCAGAAGTCTTAATAATAATGAAACATTCTGTTACTGCAGATATATCATTATTCCATACAATGTAAACTGTTTTTCAATATGTAAAGCTTTCCTCATATTTATAGCGCATTTTTGTCTTTTGTCAATCTAGTAGCCTGGACAGAATTGCATTTCTAATAATGAAGATAGAATAAACTGCTTAAAATTTCCATTGTGAACCTACCATGCAGCTGTTAGTTAACATTTTTATTTACATTTTTGTTATTGCAAGCTGTAGTGTTATAGCCATCATATTTATGAAAACCTATGTTATTACTAGAGTGTATGTAATATTCCTATAAGTTTCCAGTGAAGTAGTATTCAAATACAAAACAGGCCTGGTGATTCTTTAATTCTTTATTGTTGAAACTGCTTCACAAACTTGATATGATGTTCCATATTATCTAAATACACGCAAGCTGAGCGGCAATTGTGGACTTATTTATCATAGTTTTATTAGTCTTACTTACATATCTCTGTGTGTAAATTAATTCTGCAAATGCACATCCACTTTAGCTTACTGTAGCTTTAGAAAAAAGATTCTCAGATTTTGGCTGAAGCTGAGCCATATATTTGAAGGGAACTGCACTGGCAAATGACATAAATATCTCTGGTAAAAGTGACGAATAAAACTGTATACAATTCTAATAATTAAGTCATTTCTACTGACTGTCTAATCATTTGTTTAAATGCCATCACATTGACATTTGCATTGGGCTAGTACTCTCCACAAACAGCTTATCAGCATACAAAATTTTTAAGGACATGCAATCAGTGACTGCTTATTATTTTTTTTAAAAAGAAACTTACTGATCCACAAAATGGGGTTCTGTTAAGAAGATTAACTAATTAATAACTGTAGTGCAGTCACTGTGAGTAAAACACAATGCTGCATTAGACAGACAATTTCCTGAGAAATGTAAAAGAGAGTATGCACATAGTTTTTTCTTTCTGATTTTTAATTCCTCATTTTTTTTCTTCTAACAGGTCTGATTTGCAGCACATAGATTTCTCATCTATTATAGCAATTCTCATCTATTATTCTCATCTACATTCTCAAAGAAAAAAAAATATTTTGAAGAAAAAAATTTATGGTGGTAATTTTTCAGCATACATCTTATCATTTTGTATAATTTGTCAGCCATTATTCGAATGATGTCATAGATCAAGTTTTCAGGTAGGGGTGAGACTGGTGTGGCCCAAGAATATTAAGAAATACTTACTATGACATGTAATTCTTTATGTATTAACTGCTTGTACAAGTCAACAGTTATCTTACCTGCTTGCTTTATGATTCTTATTATAATTGTTATATATCATCATAATTTGTAATACTCAACTTATATCTGCAGTAAAGTACACCATTTCATACATACATCTCAATATGAAGAAGAAACACAGCTTACCAATACTGAGTTTTTATGTCAAACGCATATTTCAATACTTCTTATACAGCGCTACCGACTAAAAATTTTCTTTGAAGTAATATTGCCTGCTTAGATGATTTAGCAAATAGCAAGAAGCTTAGACTGGAAAGAAAAGTTTTTACTATCAGTTTGCTGCTCTGCCAAGAAGTCAGCACAGCAATATTTGATTTGGATTGAATTTAAGATCATTTATTTTCTTTTGAACTGCAACCCAAAAACTTTTAGTATCAAATGAAGTAATCTGCCTTATTTAACATAAACAAAATATGTCATTTCATTTCCTTACGATAAAAGTAAAGTAAAGGAAACAAAATATAAGACTCTAGAGAAGGTAAACACGTCTTTTTGTTATATCTTTCCTATTAGAACTGTTATGTTTTTATAAAATCTATGAAGAGATAAAAATTTAAAAGTTCCAAATTCAATAATTAGGGGATTTATTTGTGAAGAAGATACCTCTTTTCGTGTTACTGTCTCATAGTCAGCGTAACCCACAGAGAAGATTTAAAGCTTCCCCCTTGGTGTGTGAGGCACTCCATTTCAAAGTTATATCAGAGCACCTAGAGCATAAAGGGGATATTGAACCTTTATGTTTCATGTCTGAGGCAAGTGCTGTAGCTTCCCAATTAGCTCATGCTGAGGCACAAAAGCCTAGCACAGTCCACTCTGGAAGTTTCAGCTTCTTTCAGTGAGAAGCTCAAGAACATCATAGGCTTTCAAAAATAACTTTTTCTTGGTATTTTGAAGCACAGTCAAAGCAAAGCCAGAAAACAATCACCTTTTGGCCCTGGACTTACTATCCAATCTTGAAATCTGGCTCACACTTTCACTTGAATTCAGTGTATCTATAAACTTCTCAGCTACAGTCGTCAAAGTCTACAGACTGTGGTTATCAGAGTTTCAAGGGAGATCTAAATTTTTGATGTATGTCACATAGGGAACTTTTCTAGCAAATAAAGTTGACAAATACTTCCTACTAACCAGGTCTTTAATTAACTGTAATCTAAAATACTTAAAGCTGCATTGTTTATAGTTGTTAAATGAGAAAAGAAGACCTTGGTACACAGCACTGACCACAGAGACCACAGCGCTTGTCATGGGGACCCTGAAGTAGCAAGTCTTTCTAAGGATTGTTACAAATGTTGGTACTTCACTGACTGACTATGTAAGTAGCTATTAATAAAAACACTATTCCAACACCTAACCACTTTGCATTTTTAAAATCTGACACTTGAAATGTTCAAGTATTTTATAAGAACAGCTACTTTATGCCACATACCTATATACATTATTGATGTTTATCGTATGGAAATATCTGGTTCATTACAGTAGTTTAGCTTATATCTGACAGTGAAGCTGTCTGAAAGAGACTGGCAGGTTGCATCCACTTCATCAGAAATTCCCTTTTGTCAGGACATTTAATGTTGGGTTCCAATTAGAGGAGAAGAGGAAGCACGGTTATGCCAGATGGACACTTCTTTTCAGAGGCCTTTTCTGAAGTAACTACATTCTGTCATGAATAATTAAGAGAATTCTTGGTGGGATTGTATCATTAAGTGGTTCTAAGTCACTATAAAAATTTAGGATAAAGCTCTATGTTGAAAAAAAAAAAAAGAATTTTTTTTTTATTTTTTTTAAGTTAGCGTCTAGCTGCTTCCTACTTGACTCCTATCCTGATAGAGGATGAGTGCTGACAGATCTGCACTTTCTTGTGAAACTTTCTGGGCCACAGCAAGCTTGATATAAGAGAAACATAACACAAAGATTAGTTGTTAGTCGTGAAACTTTATCACAGCTGAAAAGTCAGTGCAATAAATGTTGCTTGTGGTAATAAGAGTCTCACGGATCACAGTTACACTCTTCAGTAAAAAAGCTCTGATTAAAGGCAAAAGGATTAATTTTCAAATTGCTAATATTCAGAACAATTTACCCGTTTGAGGTCTTATAGTATTCTAAAGCTTCTGGGCTGTGCTCAGATTAGAAATAGAGCCCATACCTTCAAGACAGAAAGAGAAACACAGAACCAAGGAGCTGAATGAGATTATTTACTGTAGCTTATTGGTCAGAGAAAGTATCAGACACCAGATGAAAGCACATTTTGTCAAGAAATTATGCCAAGCATGAATAAGTACCATGAAGATACAATTATAAAATAAGACAAAGGGATAACTGACTATACAGATTCAAGACAGATAAATCTGATTAGGCAGCAGATCATCAGAAAAGCATTTATCATAAACTAAATGGGAGTCAAGTATGCCTTGATATTGCAAAAAATTAATCATCAGATGCAACACCCTTATTTACATATGCCAATATAAGAGGCATGAAATACTTAATCGTGATAAGCTTCAACCAGAGTATTCAGTGTGATTTTGGGAATCCTATTTCAGGGAAATCAGGACCACTTAGAAAAAATCCAGAGGAAAGCAATAAAACAACACATCAGAAAAATTAGTTAGAGCAAAAGAGTTCATTAAATGTAGCCTACAGAAGACTGATAAAAATATTGCAAAGAGGAAAATTCCTACAGTCCTCCAGGCCCAAAATCATGGACATGGAAATATCACTATTTTACACAGCTGACCTGAGGGACACAGAAGAACAACATGGTAGAGCATGAAACAGATCTTAGAGAAATGAGTCAATTACAAGGAGATGCAAAATGTGAAAGTACTGTACTACAACTAAGAAACAAAGATAATTTCCAACACACTTTTTCTGGATTTTGATACTGCATTCGTGCCAAGTTTGCAGAGGGCATCAAATTGGAGAGACTAGCCAACACGCCAAAGGGAATGGCTGTCCTTCACAGGCGGAAGCAATGGCCCAACAGGAACATCATGAAATTCAGCAAAGACAAGTACAAACTCCTGCAGATGGGAAGAAATAAACCCTTGCAATGATACAGGCTGATGAGCTGGGGAACAGCTCTGGGGAAAAGTCCTGGGGGGCATGAAGGCAGTGAGCTGGGCAGGAGCTGGCAGTGAGGTTGGGCAGCAGAGATGGCCAGCAGCATCCAGGGCTGCATCACCAGGAGCACTGCCACGAGACTGGAGGTTGTTTCCCCCTGCCCAGCACTCAGTGTTAGACTGCACCTACACATTGTAGTCAGCTTTGCACACATGCATGCACACACACACACTACACAGGAAGACATTGCTAAAGTGGGGTGAGATCTGTTGGAGGGCCACCTAAATGGCTGGGGTTGAAGACATAATCTTGGAGGAGAGGGTGAGCAAGCAAGTCTTGTTCAGTCCAGGGAAAGGAAGGCTCCAGGGCACAAACATGTTTGGAAGTTTTCAAGACTTGACTGGACAAAGCTCTGAACAACCATGTGTCATCTCAAAGCTAGTTCTGCTTGAAGAAGGCAATGCACTAGGGACCTCCTGAAGTCCCTACCGAAACGAATTATCCTATGATTCTATGAAACACATTAAACTTATTTCTCAGGTATGTTGGGATTTTATTTTTTGAACCTTATAGAAAACCAGTAATTTTGGCACAAAAGAGTGGGAGATCAAGAAAAGGTAGGACTCAAATTGCTAGGGATGTTACCTTGACCTCTGAACAGTCTGTAAACCAAAAATTGAACACAGCTCTTAAACCCATAAGATATCTGAGGGCAAATAAGTTTTATTTAGGAGTTTACATTGTTTAAAATCTGAAGTGATGAACAGTATTTTAAAATCAGAATAATCTTAAACATCAGAGCCCTACCAAAGGATGACTAAAAGTAGGAAGGGAATATTTGTGCACTGCAACTCCTTAGCTTAAACTAGTGAGAAGGTTTACTGATGTATCTACTAGCTAAATAGCACCTCATTATTATTTTATGAGGAGGGAAATTTCTTACCTTGGAAATAAATATTTAGATTTTCACTCCTAAATAGTCTTTCTTTTTCAGAATTTTAGAAAACT
Source organism: Thinocorus orbignyianus (assembly GCA_013400375.1). Taxonomy (NCBI): domain Eukaryota; kingdom Metazoa; phylum Chordata; class Aves; order Ciconiiformes; family Thinocoridae; genus Thinocorus; species Thinocorus orbignyianus. The sequence goes on along the minus strand of VXBW01001079.1, from coordinate 1,392,706 downwards.
TAATTTTTAATGAAATTACATTTAATTTTTAAGAAAATTTGATGTGATCTATTTACAATTAGGAAATTTCCAGGCACTAAGGACTAGGTACTCAACACCCCCCCACACAAACGCACACACCCTCTTTTCGGATTTTTGTTTATATCTTCAAAATATCTAGAGAAATGGTATTACTGGGCCAAACTCCTGAAATTTAGGAAGATATTCCATGCAAGCTGTATCTAAGTAAATGTCAGAATACATGCTGTGACCAACACCAACATATCCAAGCTAATTCAATATAGTTTGATTTTGCCTCTAGACAATAAATAACTTGTACCTTCCCTGTGACATTATTCATTTGTAAGTCTAAAAAGATGACTGAACAATAATCCTTCCTTGCACAAAAACACTCAGGGAGTGTGTTTTTTCTACTGGACTTCCAGGTAAAGGCATACACTAAATGAGTTTGATCTTAATTTATTTGGATCTTAGTTCTTACGTTGCGCGAAATAGGGAAAAGAGGAGGCTAAAACAGTCACTACAGATACTTCGCTTATTCCAAATATCATTCTGAGGCAGAAAACCCTGGGTTTCAAGCTCCAGGAATGATAAGATCATCTTCCTGGTAAGAACCAGGACTACGAATGTGAACACAGCTGAAACAGTCCTGGCATCAGTTTACAAATCAGTTAAGTTTTCTTTTTCTTTTGTGTAGCTGTAGCAACAGATTTTCAAAGCAGCTCTCTGTTTGGACAGCAGATCCTGTCTTCATACAGAGTTGAACCAGATCTCTGGAGGCCCCTTTCAAACTGAGGGCAAAGGAAAATATTTTCCTCTGTTGATATTCCTTTAGTTGGTAAAAGGGAAAAAAACACAAAAGGAGAGCTGGATGTCATAATCTGTTCTTTTCTGAGATGCCAGGGTAAGTGGTTCATGTAAGGAAGTACAACCTTTAGGATTTTCTTTCTTCTAATTCACTTGCCCACATGCCATTTCACTGCTACTTCATAGGATTTCTATTAGCTAACCCCTAGAGAAAAAGGATGGTATCAACTCCTTTTCTAGCACAATTGACCACACCATCTAGTACATTTACTCTCAAGATTGGGAGTAAAGAATTCACACAGCAGCAGGGAAGAATAAATATTTAACATAAACAAATGATTAACTAAATTCAGGACTGTATCAATACTTAATTATGCAATCGATGCTTATTTATGTGTATCAAGTTATAAATCAGAAGTTCTGGATTTTGTCTGTAAATGCCTTATTTCTTTGACAAAAATGATGTACAAATAAAACTCTGAATGTTCACTCACTACTTCAAAATAGCTATTAAAACTAAGATCCTCATACTTTATTTATACCAGCCAGAACTTTTTCTCTTTTTTAATATTATGCTATTATTATGTGGAAACGTGTTATCCAGTAATTTTCTAAAACCATTATGTGCTGTATACTTAAAGAAATTCAGACCAGAGAAATGAAATTAAGCAGTTTCAAAACATCATCTTCGTCCTAGATATGATTTTCTGCGTATCTTTGCCCTCACACAGAGGTATCCAAATTCTTTGTGATTATGACAGGTGGGAAACAGAACTGCCCTGTCACTTGCTTTGCATAAGCTGGTTGATGATTCAGCTTTATAGGCAATTGGTAGGAAATACTGTGTTTATATCCTAGAGGAGAGCACGTCACTTAGACTGAATGGACTCAGATATGCCTATTGGAAGCACTTACACACTTTTTTTGGTGTTGTAAAGGCTTTTATTACCACTTGACCTTAATTAAAATGTGTCATTTAAAAATGTGCCAGTGCCAGCTTCTATAAAACATTTCATCAATTGTTCTAAAACCAAACACAGGCCTCGAACATCATGACATCCGATTTAGTGCTTTCAGATTACCGAAACAAAAAGAAGTCTTCATTTTTTTCTTGCCACTTTTACATGTACTGGGGAGTAGAACAATGATTTATTCCACCACAGCACATTGTCCCAGTTCAGCAAATCATTTGTGTGTCACTAACTTCAAACTCATGCTTCCAGCCCCATACCACTCTGTGATTCTGTGATACATAACTTCTAAGCTTATCACCTTATTATACATTTAGTTCTACACAATACAATGCGGTATTAAACAAAGTTTCCTGAACTATACGTATATGACCAAGGTTTAGTAAAGAAAGCACAGCAATCAAGACTAATTACCCTAAATGGACCACTGCCCCAACACAGGTATGGTACTTCATGCTCATCACCATCTGAGGTGTCTCTGCTACACTCCACAATGAGCCACACAGACTTACCTTTTGCCTCTGCCTGGCTTTTATATCAAGTCTAAAACAAAGACAGTTTTAATTGGACTTTTCTTATGACAAAACCTTCATTAATTGATACTTTGCTGCTAGAAAATTCTCAAGAGAGCCAACGTCACAGGCGGATGAAGCAGTATTTCATAATCAGGTTCCAGCTCTAACACAATCAATATGCATGTTGTGGATGTCATTTAATGTGACATCGTATTAAGAAGCATGAATTAACAAGCTAAATCCCTTCCTTCCCCTTATTAGTACAGGCCAATGAACCATGTACCTGCACAACCATGTGAAAAGCGTGTGGCTTTTGCCTTTGGAGTCCCCATCCCTCCTTCCCATTCAGCTCAGGGTGGTGACCCTGATTAAGCACAACGGTTGTCACTGAAAGTTCAACATTACCAGATCGATTACTTTTTACTTTAAGCTAAGGTGAAAGTATCCCAGACAGATGTTGGTTCCAATACAACCATTTGTAAACCAGTTTTCTTAGCAATAGGTCAGTTTACTGTCCTCACATTAAATACTAGTGAAGTTTTTCTCTGAGATATACATTTTTTTTCTAAAAGGTTAGCTATTCCTGTGACTACTTGCTAAATCCCAAGACTTAATTTAAGGATAATTAAACATCGAACTTAAGGACTGTTTTACCAGACTGAGAATGAATGACTTAATAGCTTACATATGTTTGTAAAAATATTTTTAAAATTATTTTAAAATTTTTTTTAAAATATTTTAAAAGTTGCTGGGATGCAGGGTATTGAGTGTATAAAGCCAAGGCATGACCTTTCAAACCCAAATTCCACTAATCTCTGCTTTATTTGCAAAGACACAGAATAAGAGATTATAACAAACATTTTTATTTCTATTTCTTTAGATCTTTCATGTGAATATGAGAGGACAAGGTATTTTGTTCGGTGAGTAAAAGCTGCCTTGCACTTAGTACTGTTTGATATGTAAACAGGAATGAGATAAAGACAAAGCAAAACAGTTGACATCAATGAAGTAAACAACATTTACAGGACATGATAATGAATAGCTTCTGGCCTTTTTCTATGAGGCACGACATATTTTACTGCCTCTTTTTTTCCCTTTGTCTCCAGCTTTTAAACCTATTCCAATCTGAACAAATTCTACATTCTTTGAACCACATTACACAGTAGCGCTGAACTGGAATTACTGTTAACCATTTAAGTGCACAGATTTCTGCCCATGTCCAGTGCAATAAAGCACCAAAACTGGCATTTTAAAAGAATAACTTTACTAATGTAATGAGGTAAAGTATCAGCATAATATTAATAAATTAAACACTGCAGACAGATTGGGTGATTGTCAGAACACAGCTCATGTTTAATTTTCTAAACTAAGAAAATCACATGTTAAGATATGTCTTTTGTAAGCTGGTTTCAGCACAGAAAGTTTATATCAGCCTCTGTGTTGCTCAAAAATAGTTTTGCCTTGATGTTTTCATAAGACTATAATTCACATAATTCTGTAAGTGTACCTGTATTATAAAGTACATAAGTTTTTACAGACATTGGATACACTCAAATGGACAACGAAGAAGTACAGCTTGGTCTTTATTCTCAAAATGTCAAATTTCTTTGGGTACTATCGGCTACGTTTTTCTTTTTTAAAAAAACCCAACAAACTATTGATATTCCTGTGGAATAGGTTTAAATCGGAGACTCAAGCCTCCTGTTCCTAAAATAACATAAAAATGTAAATCTAGGATAATTCCATTAAAGAAAAAATTGAATGCACAACAGGAGTGGCTCAAAGTAGATTTTTTCATACCTCTGGTAACATTAAAAGAAATAATAAGGGCATATACCTTTTAATACTGTTTCTCTGACTCATATTATTCATTATTGTATAGGACAGAATCACTCATGAGATTGTAATTCTGTGGACTATCACTTTAGAAGCATAATTTTTAAGTTAAAGTAAGGAGCACGATGATGATGATAATAAAAAAGTAGCAAATATTGAGCATTGCTGAACATGTAAAGAATATAAGTCAGTCTGCATGCAAGTGCAAACTGGTCCAATCTATGTCCCGAAATGCTTCTGAAATTGTGTTTCAACTTTGCTCCTACAACCAAGAGTAATTTCATATTCCTGTGTTCAGACCTACTTTGGCACTAGTTGCCAGGTAGATGTCATTAAGTTTATGAGCCTCAAGGCATTCATCCACCAGTGTTTGCTATTGTTAAAATGCTGATTCACTAAAATAAAGCTTACTGGGGTAAAAGCCACAGTATCAGACCTAAACTTTTAAAAGTGCTTTGGGTACCTGCTTCTAACTTCCAGCAATATCCAGTTAAAATGTTGACAATAAACTTCAAAATGATTTCATATAACCATTGATTGCATTCAATGTACCAGTTTGAGATCAGCTGATTTACAAGAAGCCCCCTTCTTCCCATATATGCACGTATGGCCACTGTATTCAGGTATTTACATTAAACAAGTAATTCTCAATAGTAAGATCCCTTTAAAGACCTCTAACCTGGCCCCAAAAAAGTTAAGCCCTCCCCTCCAGGTCACTAGTTACTCTAGTGACTTTTGAAATACTGGAAAATATACATTATTTACACAATGGAAGGATTAATGTAACTAATAATTAATCAATAACAATTAGTTACCTATCATGGGCTAAGAAAGTTTACCCACTTGTTCTACAAGCAAGAATATTCTCCTTTCTACTTTAAATTGAGTAAATATGTGTGTATTTACATATGTTATATATTTAGCAGTCAACGAGCTACAATCATTAGTGGCCATCCCCTTCATGTAAGCAGAGGGTCCTGCTTTTCACACAGCCAGCAAGCCACACAACGTTGCACCCAGAGAGCAGTTACCGAGAATTCAGGGCCTCTCTCCCATGATCAGCAAGACCTGCCCTGCCTCTTCCTGCCCCAGGACCCATTTCTGTCCCAACTGTGTTCCAGGACTGCCAAAAATGGGAACAGGATGGATGCATGTGTTTCACATACTCTCACCTCTCCGAGTAAAATCTAAGAAATTAACTACTCGGACAATGAAATCTCCCATGGTGCCTTCCGTCACCTCACATAAGGCAGAAAGTAAAGACCCACAAGCTGGATGGTCAGCAAATCTGAAGTAGATGTCAGAAATTGCACCCTGAGAATTCAATTCAATGAAGACCTGCATCTAAGCAAGTTGCTTACGTGCTGAAGTTATGTTGACTTTATACTGTATAAAAGGAACTGGCCTTCCCTAACCAAGAGAAATCACAGGTTTACTTCAGGACTTTCATGGCTTGCGCATCCAAATACAACAAAGAGACTCCTTGTTGAGTCTTATTGCTAAAATCCACATTGTGTTTAGATAAAGTGATTTTCAGTTTGTGCAATTCAGTTCTGTAGGCAGGTTAGGTTTGTATCCAAATACATTGTTTTCTAAATGAAATAAATAAAATAAAAATAAAATAAAAATAAAATAAACGCAGAAGAAAGATGATAGAAGAATATATGATCCCTTAGAGTAACCTTTTTTTCCCCCCAAAGGCATATGGGAAGGTAGAATAAACGACAGAACCTTAGAATTTGTTAAGTTGTTCCCACTTGTTCCAGTTTTAAGTACTAATCCAGCTCCATAACGTACTGACTGAAGTTAAGTTCATCATAGTACATATTTTATTAGATGCTGCTCCATTCCTCTTAATTGCTACCTGATTGAGGAGTCCTGTCTAAACAGGGGATTAGATCTCAAAATACGGCAAATATGCATAATGGTGATGAAAATACAGTGGGAAAGCAACCACTGAGAGCATGATGGAAATGGGGAAAGGACTACAGGTACAAAAAAAGTACAGATGCATCTCTAATAGTGAATTTGATTTCTTGAGCTGTACCTGAAACCAAAGACATTACTTATACAGAAGCAAACATAAATAAACACCCAGAAATGTTAGGATAAAAATGTACCATCTCTAGCAGTAGTAGTTTTAACCCATCAGGAGAGTGACAGAAAATAAAGTCCAAGTGAACAATGATTTCAATAGAAAAATGTATCAAAGTAGGGTCATATAAACTTTGTGTTTTATTCCTTACTCGAAAATTTTAATGAAACAGGACAGTCTCCAATCGTTTTCCAACAAATGATTTCACAAAATAAATTATTTTCCTAATAGTGTCATTTCTATTTAATATTATATCAAGGGTTTTTTATTTATATCAATTTTTACTGCGAAAAGCCACAGATTTTTTCCCACAAATAATTAGCACTGTTCTTAGTCTTTGTAATCCTCGTCTTGAGTGAACAAAACAGATCACGAATCTAACGTCAGTGTACCAGTTTCAAAATAAACACTGCAATTACCGCACAAGTATAATTCGAAGCTGCAACACTACCTCAGTAAACTGATTTCTACCCATTTAATAACTTGGTTATGTTAAAACTTCATAAAAGGTTAAAGCAGAAATTAGAAGGTGCCAGCATTTGTCATAAGCCATAAATTATATTTCTCTGCAATTATGGTTACAAATGCAGTTCATTTGTGAAATGGTATCCCTACATTTTTTTCGGTGCCCTTTCCCATCATTTTAGTCAGCAGACAATTTCTAGTAAATTTTTATCTCAGAAGACATTCTTGGTTTACACAGTTCTTTATGCAAACTGGATTTGTTCTAACAATTTTTCTCACCTGTATTTCTACTATGGAAGAAATGTTAAAACTTCAAATCAGATAAGCAAAGGCCTTATTAGCACAGACAGGTCAAAGACGAAAATGGTGTATTAGGAAGCACAGAACCTCATACATATTTCTTCCTTGTAACACTCTGAACTACCCCCATTCAGCTCTCCTTGGTGTGTCTCCTTGTCAGCTCCAGAGCTATGTTTGCACAGATCTGATAAAAATTAAGCTTTCCCTGGTTAGATAGGCTAATATATGTGTGAAAATCATTAAGTATCCCTAAACCCCCTCTACTATTTAGTATCTGTTGGCTGCCAATCAAAGGTGACTTGAAACTATTTCAAATATACTTGAAAGTATTTTTGTTTACTTTTGATATCAACCACCGAGTACATCAAGGTTCATAAGATTTATATTGAACTGTACTAAGCTGCAGCAATAACAATTTGCGCCGTGATTCCAAGAGATGTGTCTTCAACTAACTGGAGACAAACAAGACCTATATGCAGAAGAAAGAAGTTCCAAAGATCACCTGGAGAATGGGTGATTCAGTACAAAATGTTCCTGCATCATTCCGTCTAGCATTATATTGTCATTTTAGACAACTTCAGAAGCTAAGACTGATGGAGCTGCCACTTTCAGGAACTGTATAAAACCAAGAACCTAACATCTCCTGGTATTAGCACTCAATACAAACAGAAGATTTTGATTGGTTACTTGTAGACCTTTAGACAAAAGTCCATTTGAGTAGTTTATATATTTTAACCGCAAAAAGTCAATGTGCAAATCCAGCAGGAAGGAAAAGAAACTGAATGGCATTAACCTGACACAATCAGGTTTAACCCCAGTGCAGGGGTCATTCTGCATTATGATTAATGAAAGAACCACAGGAAGAGAACTATGCTACACTTTAGCTTGACCTTGCCTGACTTTCCCAGAGAGAGCTGGCCGGAGTAAATGTAAAGTTATGCCAGTGCAGTGAAAAATTCAAGCCAGCTCAGGGAGCTCAGTGAAGACAGTAAATTCAAGCAACGGTGAGAGGTATCGTCTCTCTTAGATCTAACATTAAGTTGAGATGAGCTGGGTTGAATGACTGGGGCTTCCATATGCCAATATCAATTTCTTAAATGAGCCATTCCTGACTGGAAATTCATCTACAGTAATTGTATCAGGATGATTCTAAGAGTGACTTTTGAAATATAAATTGCAGAACTATATTAATGCTCAAGATTTATGCAACGTAATAGCTAAGTGGTTTCAGGAGCTGAATCTGCTGAATCTCCCCCCACAAATGAGCCGATTAGCATCCTAGTAAAGTGCAGAGGCATATTTTGTACTTAAACTAAAAGCCAAATGAGCTTCTCTACCATTTTATAAGTGAGTAATCACATCTACTTTTAAGCTGGGGTTTCTACAGCAATTTTGTCCCTTGAAGCTACATCCATTTTGAGTCTGCATGAAATAGTGGTGGGCTGCCTAAACAGTTAGAAATTAATTTCTTGAACAGAGGAACAAATTTAACCTCACAACATATATAACTTCCATGGATCTCTGGAGATTTACTTTTTCCAACAAAAGGTTGGACTTGGTCAAGAAACTTTAAGATGTAAGATACTCATCAACAGAATTCACAACAAATTGGAAAGTCATCTGGTTCATGTGACATTTATTTTTGCATTTTCTTTTTCCTTCTCAAGCAATTTATTCCAAATCATTTTTTATTCTATCCTTAGTTTCATGTTAAAAAAAAATATATCTGTCTTCACCAGATTCTGTAGATCCCGGTGCTCTTAATTACCAAGTTCGTTTCTTTCTCTTGGATTGAACAGATTTTATTTTTTCCAGCCTCCTACACTTTATCTTTCATGTCACAGACAGATTATTCTCCTCTTATTTTCTGCATGTGCTTCCACATCATGTTTACCCCCAAGGAGACAATAAAGAAAAAGCCTCTCTCAATGAAAGAAATTGCAAATTGTATCACGCCAAGTCAAATGAAGTAAATGCAAGTTTGTGGATTAAAATTGAACATTCAGAAGTCAACTGACCAGAGCCATAAAAAGGCAAAAGTTAAATGGTTTTATATGCTTTGATGCTATTTTTTTCAGTTCTAAACTTTTCATTGGCACTGACAGAATGTAAAATACCAAAGATTACCAGGTATATGAGTTCCTCCAGGACAATTCAGAAACGCAAGTAGTGCCTTCGTTCTACCACACCACTGTAAACAGACAATTTTTTCCTGAAAAAACATCTCACTTGTTCATTTACTCACAGTTAGTTCTACACCTTTGGTTTGTTAGAATTATGATAGAGAGAAAAACAGCTGTTGAAAAAGAGATAGTCGTAATGAATTATTTCTTTATTTCTGAGAATCTGCCAATGGAGTGCTGTATCTCCTCTGTCACTATTCAATCAATATGTATGAAGAATAATACAATGAAGAGGCGATTGTTAACATCAAATGAAATAAATTTCCCAAAGGAATATGAGTTTCAGATTTATACTCCGAAACAAAGCAGAATTTCTATAGTGTTTATTCTGAAAGCCAGACAAATAACAAGTCCACTTGGGACCTAAGACAAAGACACTGACCTAAGTCTCAGACTTATTTTACTACTTCTATGTTGTTAAATAAAAAAAATAAATCTTGGATTTCATGTAAACTAACGATTATTAAACATTATTGGTGCTATATTTTCTTCAAGGAACCTTTGGGAATAAAATAGTAACGTCAAAAGCAGCTAATGTCAAAACTGGAATCAATAAATTAAACATCAAAATCCAAAGCTAAGGTACCTCTGCTTTCAAGTAGAAAAGTACTGGTTTAGATATCTTGACATGTAATTAGATTGCAAGTGTGCAGGTGTGTATGCAACTAAGCCTGAATTCAGGATGAACCACTCAAAACAACTGCACAGCCAGATGCTCAAAACAAATATTGTGAAATAAAGTTAATAACACAAAGGTATACTTCATGCATTTATGTAGGTACCTGCAAATAGAAGAATAACCACTTAATTTGCAAAATAATGCAGATGACACAGACTAATACTTCAGTTTTGTTTTGAAAACCTAAGCTGTGATCCTGATTATATCTTCTGTAATTGTACTGCTAACATACTAGTAATTTATCTCGTAGGACACAACTGTCCACAAACATCTCACAGAAAGAGGGGGTTTAGGATAGAGAAAAGTAGTCAATTTTCAGAAAGATACTGTATAATATTAGTTCAATTCTGACACTATTCCAAGCTATTTCAAGAATATTAAGGGGCACATGACGATTTTAGGGAGGAAGCTTTAGTCTACATGATCCAGCCCTGTTAAAAAACACTGAAAAAATTCTTAACTTCTCTATACTAATAGGCTGCTTAGGGTTCCATCTAATTTTCACTAAAATATGAGAGACTAAGCCTAAATTATGAGATATTAAGTTTAAAACTTTGTTGAACTGAAGTACATGAAATAGAAAAATGAGACAAATTAAACCACAGAAAAAAAAAACCAACATTGGATGCAGAACAATCCCAAACTTAGTTACACTTTGTTGTATTTTTAGATCTCAGATATATCTGAAAACATGTATTGTTAAATGTGACACTAAATGTAGATAAATTTAGTTCTGCTTAATCAGTACAGCTTTAAAACTTTAAGATGTATTTTAATACAACATATATTACATTTCTTGGTGCCCATCCTCAACAAAACTGATTATGATTATTACTATCCTGCATAACAAATCACACACATCAGCCAATTACTGGTGTTGCCTCTTGTCTCTTCCTTCTTTGAAGTGTAAAGAACAACACTGATGCTTGAAGACCATGCTCCAAGAAATTAGTGGAGCCTGAATTTCAAAGAAAGAATAGGACGAAAAAATGAGCACTAAGGAAAAGAAAATGTTCCTTTTTGTTCAACTCCTGTTCATTTCTGGGGAGGAAAAAATGTAAAACGATTTGAATAATCTCATGAACCCTGTTTATTTGGAAAACCTGCATGAATAATGAATGTGAAGGAAAACTGAAGATAGTAAGAGTACTGGAGTAGACTGTTACCAGTTGAAATAAAAGGAAAGCGGAAGCTGAAGTTGTAAGAAAGCAGGGAAAAATATGATGAAGTGAACAATGTGAAAGCTTATTTTGCTGGAAGATATGTATGTTATACACACTGTAAAGAAAATTCAACCTCAAAAAAAAAAAAGGTTTAAAAATTCAGACACCAGTAAATACAGGCTAAACAGGAAACAAATACATTGCGTGAAGGAAAATTAAACAAAACAAAAGCAAAAGACAATAGAGAAAATTTAGACAATTCTTTTGATTCCAGGCTACATACAGATAAAACTCACTGTAGCAAGTTTAAACCTGCTCCAGTATCTCAAATAAATATATCTGCCTCTCCTTTTTCCATTACCTTTCTAATAACTAGCTGGTGTGGTTCAGCTGTCAGACCTCACTGGAACCTAAATAAATGGAATTGCCTTGTTTCAGTTGGAATCTACAGATCTCTCCCTTAAAATAGTACTACTAGTTCTGAATCCGATTTTCACAGTAGTACTGTATGAGGATAGCTAAGAAACAAATGTTCACAGTAAAAGTTTTTCACTAGACAGCTGAGATATAAGTAAATTATATCAGGAAGATATACACTGAGAGAAGTGTAGAATTTTTATTTTATTTGCTACCACATAGTTTCAAAACAAACAAACAAACCCAAAAGAAAACTACTTTCACTTTTGCTTAGGGCTTCACCTATCCATATTCTCTCATTGTACTAAAACAAATTCCATTAAAACTAACTGACATTTAACTCAGTTTTTTTAAAATCTGTGTTTGAAGCTGCATCTTCACATTACCCCATTATTTAGAAAGTTTGTCAAGCTTGAAAAGTTTTTATGCTCCAATGGCCCTTTGCTTTCTAGGAATACTAAAATTTATAACTTGCATGTATCACTGCACTGTCCTAGAAGTGTTAATGTATTTAAAATGAAAACTTTTTGGAGTAAAGGAATGTGCTGCATATAACCAAGTTAGGACAGCAAAACTTGCACAGTAACAAAAAAAAATACAGATTTACTTGTTCAACCAGAACTTGAATGTTAGTTTCCAATTCAAGAGACCTCTGGAAGAGTAAAAAGAACATAGAAAAGTCNTATTCCTAAAAGTTCAGTATACAGAAGTCTTTAAAAAAAAAAAAAAAAAAAAAAAAGTTGAGTAGCTGAGTATAAATACATTTGATTTGTGCATATATGTGCATGTACATATAAATTCAAGGTATTTTACTTTGAGACACCTGAGATATAAGAAAGTAAAGAAAATGTATATTGCCTTTGAACTGTTAGGAAACATTTTCAAAAATTCTAAAGACTTCAGAAAATGTCTCATAAAATCTTATTTCACAATAATCTAAGCTGCATCTCTGAACCTCTCATCTGTTATACAAAAAGTTTACAAGCAGAAAAACAAAACAAAACAAAACAAAACAAACATAAAGCAATTGTATTAACTACGAAATTGAATTTAGCTTGGACACCCAAAGAAAGGTAACTTTTTTTCAGAGTGGTCCAGAGTTGGTTGTGGCAAGGTAAAACTTTTTCTAGAATAGTCCCAGTATACTAATTTGAAAATTGATTTTCTACTCAGCATTGATTAAAAAAGTATGTTGCAGTAGGATAACTACAAGATGATAAATTTCAGACATTGCCTTTGAGAATCCCCTATACGCAGTCATCCAGACTGTAAAATTCCTTATCCTTCATAAAATATCAAGTACAATTCTAATTTTTGAAGGTCTTGGTTTGTGTGTTAGTAGAGTGATTAATGCTAAGTATAGGAAATGAACATAAAGAAAGCAGAAATGAGTGATGCTATCTGTATGATTTAATGCAAGATAAAAAAGGATCAGAAAGGGAAATGAAGTGGCTGACTGATTCAGGTTTTTCCTCTTCTTCACTCATCTTTACCAAGAACTTCAATGTCAAAAGATCCATGGCAAAAAACATCTTAGGGGTGACAGACAAACTATGAACTGAATCATTAGCTTAATTGTTGTCAGAAGTGTTACCACGTATTGGAAGTGTTAATTAAGTACAAGTTTACAGCCAATATGCTAAAAAACCCACACATATTGAAGAAAATATGCTTATACAAAGGGGAACAATTAACAGAAATTTTTCAAGATTTAGCTATTTTTTGATAAAGTGACAACAAAAAAAATTAGATATCCATTAACTCTCACTATAATTTGATGATGGATCTTTTATGATTCTGCAGGGCTCTTGAATGCCTTCTGCCCTCTCAAGGGCAGAAGCTTAGCTGCCTGGGCTGTACAAGATACCCTTTCTGGGCGTACACATACCCACCCCCCCCATACCACCACCACCTTGGTTCAGAATCAGCTTTTGAGGTCAGGTGTTGGGCCTCGATGCTGGCCTGATACGGGCTCAACCACTCCTGTGCCCAGCCACAGATCCACTTGACTCCCACTTCCGAGCTCATATCCAGCCTGACCTTGTCCTATCTCCATCCTCATGGCCCTGCCCAGCTCTCTGGGAAGTATGTGACCCCGTTCATCACCCCTGGACCTGCTGAGTGCAACACCTGTCCCAGCTCCTCTCTGGCCACTATGCAGAATTACCCTATGTCCTGGAAAAGGCACTGAAAACTCACAACTCAAAGGAGGTTTATCAAAACTGTCATTAGCATTTGAGAATTATTTCAAGGTTCAAAAGTCTCACCCAGTATGACTTCCCTGGCTGTGTCTGCGAAGAGATAATATTTAAAGAAAAGTAGAAGTGATAGACTGCTACAATTTGCACAGAAGAATTAGGAAGGTGTTTTGGCCAAGTAGAACTTGAAGGACTTGATGCTCGTGGCCATTCAGCTGCAGGGAAGGTAAACTTATCACAGCTTTTTTTCTCCTTCTTTGCCCAGAACTCCCACAATGGAAAAGTGAAACACAGCTGAAGATACTCTGAGTCTGATCTTTACCCTCCACCTAAATTTAAATACAATGAATCCCACTTTCCTGTTTGCCTGGAGCTTTATTCTGTCAGCAGGATTTTAAAACAAAGTTGATCCTCAACACTGGATTTCATTGGAGTGAGACTGAGAATTTTAGTACAACTAACTTATGCTGAATTTCAGCACATAAAGTCTAATAGCAATTTGGTAAAGTGATGTAACTTGGCACTTCATATAGAAATTATTATTCCAGCAGGACTAACACCCATGGGAAAATCTGATGTATCCCTTCCTGATCTAGTTATTTTATTCATAGTACTTAGATCCAACCAGTTTTGTAAGACAGGTCTACCGCCTGTTTGAGTTTTCCACTAGTCATCAGACACAGGTATCAGCAACAGGTAATTTGTGAAGCAAAGGGATTAAAATGGTATTGTGAAACCACCTCTGTGAATTTTTATGGACACAGCTGGGTTTTATGTGTGTTCTGAAAGTTTAAATCAAGGTTTAATGCATGTGTTCTGGAAGTTTAAATCTGTCAGGTTTGAATACAAGGAAAGAGTATGGAATATCAGAGAACTGGCACATCCCTAAAATACCTAATTTTCTAGACAAGTTTAGATTTTAATAAGAAATTCAATCACTTCACTAAAATTACAACTTTATACGTTACATTAATGTAAAGTTTTCTTGTTGACAGTGAAGAGGGCAACTGCACTGAAAAACTGTAAAAGAACATACACCGGTTGCATGAACTGATCTACAGCTATTGTTGCAGGGGAGTTTCACTGCTTTTTAAGGGGTGAGAGAAACAGCACAGGCAGAGAGTGCACACACGGCAGTGCACATCATTGCTCTTTGGGAGCAAGCAAAGTTTTGCACACCTGGGAACAGCAGCCTGAAAACACAAATTCCAGAAGCTGTCACAGTACAACCAATCTTGTTTAAACTGAAAATGGTGACATCAAGTTCAACAGTTGCCAAACTTACAGTTTTTGAAATAATTTTCTGTAGTTAAGTATCCTTAAACCATGTGTCTAATATACATATACAAATGTAATGACATGATTTTTAATGACAGTAGATTTGATTATCTTACATATACCTGTTACACAAAGACATTCTTATATTGTTATATATACTATAGCTTTGTAATGTCAATGCTAATATGAAGCACAACGACAACAGCAGGTATTTCAACTTATTTCTGCAAGGCTTTTCCTACATTTTTTTCCCCTTTCTTATCTCTCTGTTTAGTACCCTTCTTTCAGCAATTGAAGATCACTGGCATCACTAGCACCTCTCTCTGTTCTCTGTTTCATTCTGGTTGCACAATTCATTACTAGGGTAGTACCTATTGCAACTATGAGACTAAGTTTAATGTGCTAGAAAAGCAAGTACTTACTCTTACTATGAGGCTAAACCAATACTTACAGTGATGGACTGGATCATTACCCAGCCAAAAAAACAATCAAGAGCAAGTCAAGAGCAAATTGAGAATATAACTTCAAACCTCTAATCTCTCTGTACTACATGTCATCATCAAGATAAACACAGATAAACACACCAAGTTAATAGAAATTTTTGAAATTTCAATCAAGGATCTGCTGATAAAAATCAGCTTCTGGATGTAATGAATACATGAGAGTAATTGTCAATCAAAAAGCCTTGACTTGCCCTTTCAAAACTGTCTCTCCATTTCTGACATGCTCCCCCTGCTAAATCTTGGAAAATGATCTTACCTTTCAGGAATTGCTTCTGTCTTTATCCATCATGACCCACAAGTGTATACGAAGGGAGATGTATTCATTCAGATCCCTCCCTACATAGATTTAGACGGCATGCTACTTTAAGATTCTAATTGTATATAGGTTCAACAGAAAGTGGTCAGCTATCTGCCTTCATATGATGCTCTAGCAGTCATAATGCTTGTAAGAACATACATTTAAGATCCTGAGCTGAAGTTCCCTCTCAGGACGGCACCAAACACCGTAGAATTACAACCTAGCAAGTCCCTCCACACACTGGGGTGAAACCCCAGCCTCACTGAAACTCTCAATGACTCCAAAGGGGAGGGATTTCCCCTTAGAGTTATTTACATTAACTCTTAATCCAGGATTGTGTGCTACTTCATACATGAAATAGCCCTCACCTTTTACAGCATCAAGTTTAACAATAACTACTATTGAGAATACTACTTTGACTCTTTAAGGTATTTTTATTTAAAATGAGGATAAACTCTCAATGTCTCATTTCTCATATTGAACTGGTTTAAGCAAACAACGAAAAAATATCTCGTGATCTTAATAGCCACTCTTTACTAAAATTGTTCAATCTTCTACATAAAGGTGCAACATTAAAGGACACAAAGAGAATAGACAAATTATCAAAAAAACAGTTGGGCATGAACCACCTATAGTTTCAAAAGGGCTGTTATCTAATTAAATTTACTATTAAAGTCAAGATTACACTTGCTTAAAGAAAACATGACAAATTCACTTATTGATGTTACCAGAATGATATGATCTCATCAAAATTTGACTAAGCCAGAAATAATGAATTTATAACAGAAGTCAAATCCTGCCTTCCTGATTCATGTATGAGTTTGATACAGCAGAAAGTCACCCCTATTTAACTCTATCAACCAAGATCTAGCCCACTGAATTACTACAATCAGGAGTTTAAGGTAAGAAATATTTGGCTCAAACACTCTCTCAATAATGAAAGATACAATCTACTCTATGTAGCCAAAGCAAAGCTTTATTGATAAAAGCAGCTTTATGCAAATGTTCAGCTATAAATTACTTCTAAAGAGTTGGCACTGCAATGTTCAGACATCTATTTAAAAATACTATTTGTTCTTTTTGGATGCTTATCAGGTATCTTATCAGATAAAGCTTTGTTCATGTGAATCTAATTATTCAGGTTTTTGCTAAGTTCTTTCCTGTTGGAGCTTCTTGTAAAGTGACTTCAAACTGTTTCATTTTCTGAATCAACTGAGTGATTCCAAACAACTTTTGCTAGAAGAGGAATAAATTAATGATCAGGAGCTCAGAATCCTTTTGGTCTTCAAAGCTTTCAAAGAATTTAAAACACAGAATTTAACTCTTCCTCTCCCCTCACTTTGAAGTGAATAACTTTTAGAAAAACAACTTCGCTTCAGGTTTGTTCAGAGCTAATGCATTACATTAGTCTATATAAAACCAAAAGTGCTTCAACAATACCAAACAATAGTAAGAAGACCTGTGTTTAAGGAAAAAAATCAGAATCAAATAAGTTTTTTCTATTAAAACTAACGTGCTACTTTTCTATTTACAAGCCCCAAATTTAGGAATACTATTTTATTCAAGTACTGGCCAGAGCTGAAGATAGAAAAGATGAGAGAAAAAGCCATAGGAAAAAGACTCAAAACACTCATTTTATATCATTTAAATTACTATTGGTCTTTTTACAGTTACTCACTATACTCATTATAAACTTAGTCAATTTAAGAAAAGATCATTAATGCCAAATAGGCTTCCCTCATTTCAGTGGTCCTTCACAGGAAAGACTGAAGAAAGCAAGCCAAATTATCTAAATCAGGAATGTGAAAAGAATCTAAATTAATACATTTTGAGATACTTCCTGATAAAACAGAAACTTCTACTTACATTACAATTATGGATTATTCAGTCTTAAACACACTACATTTAGGCACCCATACACAGCTCTTTATATTTAAGCTCTCACTATTAAAGGAGATGTGGTCAGCACAGTTTATGAAGCCACAAATGTAGTTCAGTTCACCTTGAAGCACACATCTACTTATAACTCTATACAGAGCTGAGTAGACTCAATCTCCTTTGACTGCAAATGGGAGCCAAGACAACCAACTCAGGTGGAGACACACATAAAAGACCTAACTTTAGGTGCTGGGTACTGAATCCTATCCTTGATTTTAAAGCAGTCAAACTGTTTTGATTTTTCTTAAAAATATTAGATAAAGTAAATACCAAAATGAAAATTAAGTTATCAGTTACATATAGTGACACTTCATCAAAATCAAAATATTGTGTAAGAAAAGCCCAATTTTAATAAAACAATGTTTCCTGAAGACCAAATGTTTCATCAAGGTTAACACACACACACACACACACAAAAAAAAAAAGAACAGACCTACTCTAGTCCACAGAAAATGGAAAAATAGCTATGAAGTTTCCTTCCTTTTTATCCTCTAAGGCATTAATTATAATGAATTTAGTACTCTTCTCTTTTTTAAGAGGGTGTACACGTACTCCAGAATTAAATCTTCATGAACAGGTACTCAATAATAAATAATTTCAGACATCACTGAAAAGTTAGGACTCATATTATCTATCGGAGTAGGACCTTAACAGAAAAGAGGCACTAACATAAGAAAAATAATAATATAAAGTTGTTTTCCTACCTGTGTGCAGACAAATTGCTGAGGTACAGTGTGTATTTTTCTTCAGCAGACAGCCCATCCATCATCAAGTAAAAAACATGAAAATTACTCTGGTTGAGAGGCTGCATAATGACACGAGACTTCTCCAACATGTATGTATAAATCCTAGCTGATTGAGAAATAAAAAAATAAATTCATCATTATACTGATTGCTCTAAACATATATTTTAAACCATTCACCATTGCCAACAGTGAAGAATAAGCAATATTTGTTACTAAATGCTCTGAGATTTGCACATAAAACCAATACCATTTATTCTACCATAATTTCTATATAAATCACAGATAAAATCCCAATTACATTAAAATTAGTGGAACAAATGTCTTAACTTACTCAAATTACTTAATTTTAAAGATAATGGTTTTGATTTGTACTCTGTTTTTCTTATTTAAGGCAACAGTTGTCATATTTGGCAAGACTTACTATGAGACAAGCTATTAGTCATCTCACCGGAGTGTAGCCACCTGAGTGTTGGCATTTATTCTAAACTCCTTCTTAACAGAGAGAGAAAGATGCAAGAGAGATTCTAGATATCTTGGAAAAACTAGCCTTAGAACAATTCCCTCTCTTTCTGCTGGTAATAAAGAACACTCAGATTAATAGTTTAGACTAACAACCTAACTTCTAGATGATGGCCACAAAGAGACAAATTCTATGTAGAGAATCGATAAGCTCACTAATCTGTGCCTGGGAAACATGGGCATCTCAGAAGGGCTGTGATGAGCTGGCTGAATGAGAAGCCATGTGAATCAGTACAGTCGGAAAGAAAGTGAAGGAGGATGCATCTGACCATGATTCACCTACAGAAATGCTGTTTATGGAATCATACATAACCTCAGGCCACTAAAGTTCTGAGAAAGGCAAAGAACAGAAGTAGGGAAAATACTGGACCCTAAGATCCATCCATCTGCTTCACCAGATTACAGGCATTTCAGAGGTAGATGTGAAGAACCAGAGGGAGACTCACTGTTTTGGGTAAATTACTCCAACCCTCCATGCAGTTCCAAATGTAGCAGGCTAAACAGAAGAGGGAAGCTCTGAACTGTAGCTAGAGGCCAGGACCCTTGCTGTGAGTTAGGACTTAATTCCAGTTTCTATTTACCCTACTATTTGTATACCTCATCTCATCATTGGGTAATGCAGAATACCAGCTGTGGTGCAAAGACAAGAAGCATGTCCCTTCCCACACAACTGAGCACTCCACCACCAGGATGTGGCACATTCTGTTGCAGTTTTATGCTTTTCAGTCTCTGCAACATGGCAGAGCTTTCACAGGGTCTTAGCAAACATCCTTACTCTGGAAAAGATTTTTGAATTTAGAGGATCAGGCATGCTTCTCAGCAGTGGAGGAGTTACGTATTTGAAACGTTGTGAGCAGAGGAAGATATTAAACCATTGGTTCCCATAGTCTGGATGCCAACCAACTCATCTAAGACTCCTTCCTTTATGAGCTGGAAGTAGTTCTTGAAAATACTGGTACATGCATCCGGTATCACAGTGAGTATGTTTTCTAAGCACGTACCATTTTTGATCTGCTCGTAGGCTATTAGAATTTTATTGTTCTTCACTTTTTTGAAGCAAACTCAGTTTAAGCATAAAATAGCACTGAGTTACTTGGTGCAGTCAAAACTGTTGCATTTTTAAGCATAAGCAACTTCAGATGCCTGAGATACATGAAGTTTGAAGGCAGAGTGTGAGTTTAAACACTATGAAAGACGAGGATAGTTGAAAGTGCATTTTCAGAATCAGTTTTGGACTCAAAGGTATCGCCCAATGCAATGGTGATCAAAGTTACGCAGGTTAGATGGCAATGTGTGAGAGTGTATCATAAGCACAGTAGTTGCATTAACCCAATGGCTAGGCTAGAAGCCAGAATGCCATGCTCCTGGCATCATACAGCTGCTAATACCCACAGTAGCTCATTCTAAGTCAGCTTGGCTATTGCTGTACCATCTGCATTTGTCTAGAAATTATATTTTAAATTTCACCTAACTATGGAGAGGTGATTCTCCCACTTTGCTCTGCTCTGGTGAGACCTCACCTGGAGTACTGTGTGCAAGTCTGGAGCCCTCAAAATAGGAAAGATATGGACCTGATGGAGCAGGTCCAGTGGAGGGCCATGAAAATGATCAGGGGGCTGGAGCACCTCTGATATGAGGACAGGCTGAGGGAGCTGGGGCTATTCAGCCTGGAGAAGAGGAGGCTCCAGGGAGACCTAACAACAGCCTTTCAGTACCCAAAGGGGTCCTACAAGAGAGCTGGGGAGATTCTGTTTACAAAGGCCTGCAGTGACAGGAAGAGGGGTAATGGTATTAAGTTGGAGAAGAGCAGATTTAGATTGGGTAGTAGGAACAAGTTCTTTCCTCTGGAGGTGTTGGAACACTGGAACAAACTGCCCAGGGAGGTGCTTGAGGGCTGTTCCCTGGAGATATTCAAGGTGAGACTCGATGAGGCCCTGGGCAACCTGGTCTAGTTGGGGATGTCCCTGTGACTTCAGGGAGGTTGGACTAGATGACCTTTGGAGGTGCTTTCTGGCCTGGACAATTCTATGATTCTATCATTCTATCTTCCTACCTTTTGGAGGGCTCTAGGTTTCTGTCTGTACTGTTAAACAGCAAATTTGAAGTTACTTGAAGTTGTGTGTATGAGAGAATGTGGCCTATGGGAATATTGTTGAAAGTGCAGAATAGAGAGAAACAGAACTGGTTAATCTTTTTCCTGGTCCTCATTGTATTGAGAAAGGTCTCAGCAGTTAAGTGCTGACCATGAACTATACATAACGATGCAGTTTCACAAAGGCCAGGCTGATTGGCCTCTGCACAGGCCAAACCATCCCAGATACATCCCAGTTAAGCAGGATGGAAGGTCAGTGGTACGCTACCCAAAGGCATTTTCCACCCTTTCTTTTATATAACTGCACAGGCATGGCCTGACACGTGTTGGGGTTCTAGCTAACGTAGAGACAGTAGGACTGACAGAGGAGGGTTGTATGGATGACTTGTTGAACCAAGGAGGCATGACCTAACCCATTTAATCATCTTTAAAAAAAAAAAAAAAAAAAAAAAAAAAAAAAAAAAAAAAAAAAAAAAAAAACTTTATGGGNAGTAAAAGTTAATGCCAGCTATTATGGAGCCAATACTATAAGAATCTGGCCTGGACAAATCTAGCCCTCTGTTGTCTAGCCCACTGCCGCAAAAAGAACTGCTCTTGGAAGTAAAAAGGCACACTTGGGAAACCATTAAGCCTGTAGTAAGGTCTGTTTCTGGCTCCAGTAACTTCGCAGCACGCTGCAAATTGAAACAATGCAATCTTAACTGATCATGGCAGGACTGGCCCAGACAAATGCTTTCATCGGAATCAATCATAACCTGGCTGCCATTCCTACAGAGTAAAACAGAATAAATGAACCTGAAGGACGATTTCCATCTTTTATTGTACTTGTAACTTATTTCTCAGTAAAACTAACCCTACCATCAATTAATTTGAAAAGAAGCCATTACTAATTTTTAATCACTTTTTTGGTGTGCAATGATATTCACTAGGGCTTTTATAACTATCACTCTGGTCTTTTTAACATTCATTGATTAATAAAAGCAAGGAAAATGTTACTGGAGGTCACCTATCTGATTAATTAATACATTTAACTTTAACGATGGGCAACACCACTTATTTAGATGACACCAATTAATTCAGCCCTTTTCAGGTATTTCAAGTCACCCACTTTAATAAGGCTAAACACAGTTCACCTCAGTTAGCATCTCAGCAACGGGAAGTGCTGTTAAGAAAAACTGAGCTTCTGACCAGCAAGAATCAAACACAGCACCATCTTAATGGAGCTAAAGTAACTCATAAAGAAAACTACCACGGTAACATTCTGTTCTACGAAGGGAAATCATATGTTTGTTAATCTATGTGTGAAATGAAAGGGAAAAATAACAGAGTTCCAGAGCAAAATCTGACACTTTTGTGCAAAGTTAACTGTTCTTAAAGGCAGAAGGAGATTTTAACTTCCTTTAAAAGATCACTTGATCTACTGAGCAGCTACAAAGTCAGCAAGGGGATTCTGTATTGAAAATGTGGCCAGTGAAGTCTTTCTTCCACCTATGCGTTCTTTGAAACTACATTGCTCTTTCTCAAAAGCCATGCTGTCCTAAACACAGCTATTGCTAAACACAAGATAACATTTGAAAGTTCAGTGCTGAAACATAGTACAAAAATGCTCTAGAAAGCTTAGCTGGCTGCAGTCCTTCTTATACAAAAAAAAAAAAAAAATCATATCTGAAACTTTTTTAATTTATAGACAAATGTTTGTAACACACAAAGGCAAATATGCATCTTTTTACAAATCAAATTAGGTCTTTCCGTTTCAGTGCAACTTAAGAAAAATACACCAAGCCTTGCTTCCTTGCTTTACAAAAAGTGAAGACTGAGAAAAGTAAGGCAGGAAAATTCTGTAGATCAAGTTTGTCAGGTTTTATTTTCTCTTCGTAACCTTCTTTTTTAATAATTTGAAGAAACTGACAGAAGCCTTACCTTTCATCTTAGGAATTATGTCAACTTACCTGAAAGATCATTTACTCTACCCCTTTCCAAATAAAAATAAAATGCAGCAATTTTACTTCTGGAAATAAATAAATAATCAGTCTTTTACTACTATGCAGTGGGTATGAATCACTGATTATGTATAATTATGAATTTTTGGCAGAACTCAGTCTTTGAGTTTTGTTAGGTATGAATTTATTTTAGAAACTTAAAGAAGTAACCAGTCTGTAATTTTTTCCACATTTCTGTTGTAAGACTTTTTATTAGTTTCCACTGCCTTATTTTACCCAGTCACACAGGACAATAACTTAATCTGGGTTGTACCTTTTTCACTTGTCTTACTGGACTAAAGCAATGAAAGGTACCTGACTGCAAAGCCGCTTGTCACAGAAAAACTCCCATTTATCTCAGAACATCTCATCAGAAACAAAGAGTCAGAGAAGACACAAAAAACCTCTGCAGATACCTGTACTGGCTTTGAGAAGAACCACACTCAAGAGCTCCATATTTACTCTCAAAACTTTGTGACAAAGCTCCCGTTTATAAGAAAGACCGCATCATGTCTGTAGATGAAAATTACAGCCAACATTTCTGTTATTTAGGTATACTTTCTGCTGTACAAATAAACCTTACGTGACAGAAGTTGGAGTATTTCCAGGATCTAGGCATAGAAGAATTTCAGCACGAACAAAAAGCCATCACAAACTTCACCAATGCCCACTCAAAATGCAAGGAATGCTACCTTGGGCTTGCCCTCTATAATAAAAATGTACATGTGTAGTTTGCATGCCCCTTCCTTAGTCATTTGTTCTGGATCTCCACCCTTAAGATCTGTCCGTGAAGGACTTTAAATAACCTACACTCTTTGATGGAGGCAGCTGAGTGTCACTGGGATTACTGTTTGCAAACCAGACATTTAACCCAGTTTGCCTCAATGAGTAATAAAGTCATGTCTCAGCAGAATCAAGTGCTCTCCATATTTACATTTTACATTCATGTTTAAACAGCGCAAAACAGTAAATACTGCTTCAAATGATCTTTCAAATTGATTCAGAGAATCACTGTGTGGGATTTAAACCAGGCCAAGATAGTATGCCTGATGCTTTTCTCATTTATGGTGGTGTAAATCTGGGACAATTTCACTCAGAAGTGATGCTTACCAGTGGCCTAGAAAAGGCAACATCTACAATGCAAATTAAAACATCCTGAACAACTGCAACTTAGAAAAATATACAAACCACTTTTACCGCTGTACTGCGGCTTCTCACTCCTGACTGCAAATTACAGAACTTGTTGAAAGTGATTGATTCAATTCCTAAATATTTGGGGAATAGTAGGGAAGGTAGGTAGTTTGTTTATATTTTTTAATAGGCTTGACTACTAGATTTTCTCATTTAATGCCTATGATTTGAAAGTGACAAAAACACAGCATCTGTGTACCAGAAATCTGATGCAAGACGCTGGTTAACTGATTCCACATTTATATCATTCACAGACAAAGTTTGTGAATTAAACTGGCAAGACTGGGTAAAGTTCCTTTGAAAATTCAAATCCCTGCAATCTCAAGCGAGTCACTCAAAAATTGTGGGAACACATGGCCTTGAGACTTCTGTTCCTCATCTGCAGAACCAAATGACAGAACCTTAGGTCAGAAGCACTGTGAAAATGAATCCATTTATGTTTCTGAAATCCTCATACATTGAAAAATGTTGATGAGCAACATAGATATTCACAAAAAACCTAACATATTGTTTTTAGAATAAGCCACACATGGATCTATGAAGGGAAAACAAACTACATAGTAGCAGATCACTGACGAAATACAGTCCATATAGTCCATTCTCTGCACTGTGGGGTGAAAATACCACAACATTAAATCTGTATACGTAAGGCAACCAAATAGTATCTCAGACAACTTCAATTTTGACATTTCCTGATGGTCATATACTTGACTTTTCAAAAGTAGTATCATTTTCATTTGTTCGCATTTGTGCTCTGTTTGTGTAATAAAAAAAAAATAATAATAAAAAAGTGTACGTAGTGCAATTGTGATAACTAAATATTCACAAATGTACACAATACAAAGGATTTATAAAATATTAGTTTTAGGGATTGAACTTTATTTTTACAAGCTCAATTCAGATGTTGTTTAGTCTATTCTAACGTTTACATCACTTTATTTATATTCCTCCCATAACAGCTCATAAATGAAAAAAAAACAAACAACCCACACTTTTTATTTTTACAATTTCCTTACAAATATCCTGTATTTGTAAAACAAACCAGAAAAAAAGTGACAGTAATTTCTCACACAGTGACATTTTCACTTAAGAAATTTATTTGCTAGGGCACAGTGAAGTCTTTCAAGAAAATGAGTTATAATACCACCATGGACTTTTTCCAAATAATACTTCTAGAGAACTCTTCTGAAAGCATAAAACCATTTGAAGTAGTAGAAAATGAGTAAGTTTGGAAATGTTTATCCAATGTAATCTAATTTACTAGGATCAAAAGCGTGTCTCACCACACAACTTCTCCATTCAGGAAGATCAGTGCAGGTAGAAAGCTGTCTGTGTACAGTTATTTCTTGCACTTTATCACAGAGTAACTTTATGATGATCTACGCAAACTAGAAATGAAACCTCTCCCTGAATGCCTCTGAAGATCAGAATTTTCAGAATCAAACTTAAGTTTCAGCCAACACTGATTTTATTATTTTTTTTTTTTTCACGAATAAACGTTTACTGGGGATTAGCAGACTCCCGCCTACTCTGAAAGCAGGCACAAATTCCATGGTATCCTACATCTAATGAGGATAAACATGAATATGATTCCTAGCTCCTTTAGAAAAATCTCAAAGTTGTAAAAATAAAATCACTTTTAATTTCAGTATTGCAGCATAAACATATTTTGTTTGCCCTAAACAGATGAGTTTATCACTTATTTAGGGGATACTTAAAATATCCAATAGGATATTAGACAAAAATGCAAAAAAAAAAAAAAAGAAAAGTCTTCGTTACTTTTATTTCACAGTAAAGCAACATATAGCTGTTAAAGTTTGTTATTCTCGTGCTTAAAAGGAAATGTGATTTCCTGGGAAACACAAGAGGAACGGGTGGTGTTAATTCCCTTTTTCTTGTCTTTCTCTGCCACCTAGTGGTTGCAGAGGACAGGTCTCTCCCGCCTAATCCCCCACACCACTCTCGACAAGCTATGCATCCACTTGCTATTAAACATGCCCCTCACACTCCCTAACCCCCCCCTTGCCTCTTTCCCATACTTTAAGGCCACTGATACACTCTGTGTGTGGCACACTGGGATCTTTGATCCACTACTAGTCTGTGGGCGACATGAAAACAAACAGATTAAATGATACTTACCTGCAACTAATGTTTTTTTCTTCTCACAAAACTGTAGCTCAAAATATTTTATAAAACAGCTAGAAAAATCACTCAAGGGCGTCTTAGCATGCCCAAAGGCCTCCAAGATACAGTTTACCTGCAAAAAAAATGGTAAAGAAGTAATAAGAGGGGAAATAAACAGGAAGTTATTTCAATTTACATCAGTGAAGTTGGTTTGTGATCAATAATGAGAGGGGGAAGAAACAGAAAAACAAAGACAATTGTTTTTCAGCTTGAAATTTAACAAGTTCTTTCAAGGGTAGCTTGTTTTTGCGGGTGTTTATTATTATTTTCTAAATAAAAATCAAAGCAAGGTAGTTCAAAAGGGAAAAGAAAAAAAGGTGCTGTCAGTATAGTGGAAGTTGTAAATGAAAGGAGGAAGATGATGGCGTACATATGAGCTACGTCCTTACAGGTAGTTTGGATACAAGTGACTGGAGTCATGTGTCCAGAGCTGGCAGGCTTAGAAAAAAGATTAGAATCTTTGAAGGCAGTTATGCTAGTAAATTTGCAGTCAGTCAGTGCTAATAAGCAACCAAAGGAATTTACAAGCTTTATAAGATGCCAGAAATGACATAAATTATTGATTTCAAATAGAATTATTTCAGCATTATAGTAGTAAATACTGTTACAACTTCATGGTTACAGCAATTATTTTTTAAAGAGATTTGTTTTTTAAAAAAAGCATTACATACTTCTTATTTCTTCCATGTTTTCTCTGTATGTAGCTTTTTTGATTATAAGCAGCTTCTTACACCTCTTACACCGTGCAGGATTCCCTTTAGCACTTTCCCCCTCTGCATCCTAAGAAATTTGACTGCACTGTGGCCAAAATACACTGGTGTGTGTTTGCTACAGCTGGAAGACCTAGCTGGGGATGGAGGAGGGTTCTGGAGTGCTACAGGTGTCTTGGTGTACTTCCAGCCACCAAGAGTGAAGTTCTAAAAATCAGACCCTTCAGAACTATTAATTAAACCAGCTCTTTGTGCAGTAGGTGGCAGCAGAAAACTAGTGAGCCTAGCTTTTGTTCCACTCCAGTACTGTTGTTCAGGATGTATTTGCTCATTAGGCTAATTCAGCACTTGGTTTAGCCTGTACAGCTTTATTAACTTTCATGCTGCTATGCATAACTGCAGCAGGAATGAATCCAGGCTATTATGTTTGTTAAAGCAGCTTAAAAAGCAGCTAAACTAGAATCTCTACTTGATACTCCATAGGTGGGTTCTGCTACATCTGCCTTCACTGTCTGAAATCAGGTGTCCCATTTAAGGTAGCTACAAGAGGCATTTCTATAGGCAAAAGGCAAGTCATTTTTCTTAATATGTGATGATTCTCTTCCACCTGCATTGGCTAAGACTTGTTGACACAGATGGCTACACCTGTACTTTTAAACTAAACAGGACCAGGAGCAGGACTCTCTATTACCTATGTTAAGGGGTGTGACAAGGCTCACATTTAGATATCTACCTCTTCTTTTGCAGAATAGGTTGGACGTACTGTTGTGAATGGTCCCTGGCACTTGTCCTCTGAACTGTGGCCAGAGGACCTGTTGGGGATGAAAAGTGTGTCAGGGAACAGGGTAAAAACTGCGTGTTAGGGATTGTTGTTCAGCTTACAAAGTTAAGTAATTTTTAGAAGGAGAAAATTAGGTCAGCTCCCTCCCACAATGATTCCTCTTCTTAACTAAGGACAACATCTTATTTCTTTTGCACTCGATCATGATAGTTGCGTCTGGGAAGTTTCCTGTGGTCAGGAGACATGCTGCAGCAGAGTTGGTACTACTTCCCACACCTCCTGATTCCTACTACTCCCATATTTTAATCCAACTAACAGTTTTCAGTTGCTTACTCACAAAATTGCCTATTTACTTGGTTCTTCTACTCATTACTTAATCTGAACTTTAAGAAAGAAAAGGACTTGAAGGATCTGACATGAATTTTCGAGTCCATGTGAATATTATCTAGAGCCTGATCAGTTCAAAAAGTGTAAATAAACCTGTGTAGGTAGTAAATAAAAAATGCAGAGTAGAAATAGGTATCACTAGTAGATCTGGATTTAGGGCTTAAAATAAAGTAAAAGTGTAATGTCCCTATACATTACGACACTAGACTTTAACATTTAAATTTAAAAAGTGAAAATATAACAAGGCAATTATTAACATTGTTACATGAAACATAAAGCTACAGCTTATTTGGTTGTAGTGTTTTCAGTGTCATCAGGCTTTTTTTAACATCGTCCAAAAACACAAATGAAACACATTGTTTCTAAAATCCACCCCAAATCCATAGGACTTTTATTCACTTACCAGATGGAATGCACAAAATATGAACCAGTGTATCTGTACCCTTTCCCACATCTCAATAATCCTGATTTGTAGGTTGTCTGTTAGTATCAGCTGTACTTCTAACACTTTTTTTATCATCTTTCTGGACTGAATTATGCATAATTCAGGAAGAAAGTAGTGTGTTTTGAATGATGCATGTGATGCTATTAAAAGACCCCACAACGTCTAAAGTTCTGTGTAAATCTGTCTCCGAGCTGAGATCTCAGATGAGAATTTTCATTAGGAAAGGCAAGTTTTTGAAAGAATCTGAATTGGCAATCTAGGGTTCAACATAATTTAAAAAGTCAGTATGAACCTTTATAGTAGTGTTAGAGATGTACCAATGAAACACGAGTTGCAATGCTGAGTCAAACAAAAACTTTACATTTTCAATGTATTAGCAAACAGACACCTTCATTTGATACATGAAGCAGGTTCTTACGGTTTCCTGCTATGCACTGAGTGGAATCTGGTTCTGCTGTGAGAATCAAATACTATTGATGAAATAGTCAGAACTCTCACCTATTTCATAAATATATTCAGTATACAAATACTGGGCCATTATACTTTGTTCAGTCATTGCAGTTTTCCTGCAACTTTCAAGTTTCTGTCTTATATACGATTACCTCAGATGCCTCAGCAGTTCTTACACTATCCAGAGAAGCGTCACCAAAACCATACAGCTAAATTTATTTACTTACTGAAGTCAATTAGCACATATTTAAGAGACAGTACCTAATCACACAAATGTCTCCTGTTCACTGAAACACTGCTTTCCAAAGTCACCAAAACATACAGAAACAAAACTGGCCTCCACATTTTGGTGGAGACCTCTCATCATTTCTCCTCTCATCACGTGGATGGTGAGCTTAATGCTGTTCCCGTTCAGGGCAATTCAGGGAAAGAAGCCTCCTTTGACTTCAATAATGAAAACAAAACCTTTGAGAACATCCTGTATAGCAGATGCCTTTCTCCTTACAGTTCAAATATCTTTGCCTATCCAAGAGGCCAGATTTTTGCTTTGCTCTATTCAGTGATCAGAATGCTTACTTACATGTTTCATCTTGGTATCAAAGGTATTTCTGCTGGAACTGGCTCTGCAAGTGAGGTGCTTCACTATCTGTTTGCAGGCTTCAGTCTTCCCAGAACCACTTTCTCCACTGCAAGATGACAGGCAAGAAAGAGAGGGGGGAATCATCATTATTTTCACATTTGGTATGTTCCTTATATTCTCTGCTAGCTCTGTTTTAATGGATTTAATGTATCTCAGTCCAACTTTCTTTTCAAATAACAGAAAGTTCATGGATGGAAAATAATAAAGAACAAAACATAGGAGAAGAATGGCTGAGTGTCTATTAGGGCTGTCAGAGCTGTCAAGCTATACTGTCTTGTACCACAAGTCAAGTCCATCAAACCTAAAGCTTTGAAGCCATTTGGAAGGTATTTGTAGCAAAGATTTTAACTCTTCTATCTTCTGCCTAGCAAAGGAGTCCATTCATTCTGCCTGGTCCTCTTTGCAGATGGAGAAATATTACTATGATAATGATGGGAGTCAGAAGGAAAGGAAAGCATAGAATACAACAGGAAGAAGGAAAAGGAAAGAAACAGGAAGGAAAAGAAAACGACGATTGATTTTACAACCTTCCCAGTTTCTGCAGTGCAGTACACTCTGACTTCAGTGATTCTGCTTCACTTAATTTCCTGTTCATAAGGTGAAATAAATAATCCAAAGAATGAGAATCTCTGAAGGGGAAAATGAGCGCAGAAAACAAAGTAAAAGCAATACGAACAACGAAAGTAGGAAGAAACAAGGGGAAAGCGTAGGGATGAAGGAGAAAATCAAAATCTCCATGTACTTTAAGCATTGATAGGAAGGAAACAAACAAAAAGAGATGGGAAGGATAAAGTTAGTGAAGCCTGCTTAAGGAATTCATGTAAGAATTTCTTACTTGAATTATAAGAAGTTGTTTTCTTTATAAACAACTTAACCAAACAAAATGTAATTTGATGCTCCTCTTTCATTTATCTGCTTGACCGAATTAAAAAAAAAGCTATTCCTACAACGGACAGTTAGATTTTTCACAAGTACAGTCTGTTTCACTAGTCAGTCTGTTATCTGTCTACATTTCTGAAAATGAGAGAGCAGCAATATGTAGTACCTGTCTGGCCATTGCTTTATCTAATCAAATCTCACTTCAAAGAAGAAACCAATTAAATGAAAAAAAAAAAAAAACAAAGGAGGGAAGGACAAAATGTCTTTGGACTCAGGGATGAGATCTTTGCACTATTTAATCTCATCCATCTCTTACGGGACATATACACAGTTCTCATGAATATCTTGTTTGCTTGCCTGCTAAACTGTAGTCTTAGGTGACAACACAGATGTCTCATTACTCTATATGATGTGTCAAACTGTTTTTATCTATGTTGTCCATGTTTCTGTAATGAACTGGAATCTGCCCCTGGACTGTGAATTCCTGCTGGCATCAGTAGGAGGTTTGTGGTCCAAAACTGCACAGGTTTGCAACCTGGATATATGTTATGCAAAGTCCTCAAATAATAGGTCACAAACCCATATTTAAACCAGGTCTTAGAATGAAGGAAATCATGAGAAGTCAAGAAGGTCACTGTCACAGCTCATACGTAACTGATATCTCTACAGAATTGACAAGGTGCTCTGTAACTGCATTATCCATTGCTCAGATCTTCAGCTTCTGACTTCATGAAAGAGTTTCAAAAGTCAGATGATGCTTGATGTCACCCTCTAAAATTTGCATGCAGATTTTAGCCCTTTTAAGGTTGACTTCGCTTTCCAAGTGCTAATCATACCATGTTGCCTCTGTTCTTAAGAGGTAGCATTAACCTTATGCCTTTATAATGGTAGCGTCTAAATTCTATGTTCCTTTGCCTGTTACCACTACCAGGAACAGAAAAAAGTGAAATGAGGAATTAGACCTGTGATGCTCCTCCCCTGGAGACACTTCATACTCTTGCAAATTACAGATCTTTTGCCTGTATTGTCCAGAAATTCACTAAGCTTGCAGACAGATATAAATCTATCTTGTACCACCCCTCCTATGGCCCACTCACATTGATTAGTCCACTGGCACCTGTGTGTAATGATGATGAAATAATTTTGTCCCTCCACCACATACTTAATCCCAAATCACAGCTGCAATCTGCTAGCACTATACCACGGGTTACCAACAAGATTAGCAACAGTGGCTCTTTGGTTATTTCAGCTGTTAAACAACTTCTATGAAGTTAAAACATCTCTGAAGTTTACTACAGTCACAGTTCCAGATGATGATGCTGAAGTATTCATATACACTTGAAAATCAGATTTAAAATAATTTACAGTTTGTAACAAGTCACAGCTTGTTCAATGTGTACTGCCC
Source organism: Thinocorus orbignyianus (assembly GCA_013400375.1). NCBI lineage: Eukaryota > Metazoa > Chordata > Aves > Ciconiiformes > Thinocoridae > Thinocorus > Thinocorus orbignyianus. The sequence continues at coordinate 1,360,652 of VXBW01001079.1, read as the reverse complement.
TTTATATCCAACAGATAAATGCATCGTTCTGAGGGCTGAACGAGACTTGATATTTAAACAAACTGTTGTAGTATTTCATAATTTTGCTTGCTTGGGCCTAACTTCAAAGTCAAAAATAGTTTATTTAACAGAAAGTTTTTACAGGATTAGCAGGGTGGAGTTATTTTTCAAAAAATTCTTTCTTACGACTGGAGAAATTGGGGGGCAGGTGGAGAAAGAACGCTAAAGTTACATTTGATGGCCCTTTAATTGTTTTTTGCTGTTAAGAAGCAGGCCTGCAAATTGTAATTAAAAAAAAGAAAAATGCATTCTTAAACAAAGGAACTGGAGTGTTCACCATGAGCTTCCTCACTTAACAATAACCTGTTCCCCTTTTAAAATAAAGCTATAATTTGTTTTGCCCCGCAAGCTTAGCGGTGGCCCAGATAACACAGGACCACACAAGGGTGCACAAAGTAGACGATTTATGTCCCTTCTTGAATATTTCTTCCCAAGATTGCTGTTTCCTAAACATTGCAGTGACACAGCTACAAAGATTTGACACTTTCAGCTGTTCATTTCACAGTGATTGCCATTTTGTCCAGCAGTGTAACAGCTGGTTGTTGGCTAAAGGGGTTGCTAAAATACAGGGGTCAGAATTCACTAGAAATTGGCTGCTGAAAGAGAGCCACAACGTCATTTAGTTCTTCTGTGCACTTCAAAGGGTTATGTGTGTACTCCCAGGGAAATATAGATTGAAGCACTGAGAAAGAAATGACATGTTTTAATTGCTAATGTCATGTTTGGAACACTTGCAGTAATTACTTGCAGTAATTTGGCACCTTGAACTTGGCCTTGTTTATTATGTTTCCTTTGAGGTGGAGTAAAATTTTTTGTAACATCTCCATTGTCCACAATCTGTGCTTTCACAGTTTAATTCTGCTTAGAGAATAATTCCTCTTCTCTGTTTTAAATAATAGTTTCACCACCATATTTTTCAAAATGTAATTTACAGTATGAACGTTGTTTTCTTATAACCTTTGGCTGGACTGCCTTACTGAGGTGGAGAATGTTAGCATTGCAGTGAAAGGCATTCTTTCACAGTAAACTTCCTTAGAAGGAACTATGAAACAGACAAAGCAAAGTTGGTTTATTTCACAGATAAATAAGATTAAATTAGGAAATCAGTAGAGACAGCGTGCTCCAAAGGAAAGTAAAATGCACAGAGTTTGAAATCACAATGAGCTTTAATTAAGTTCCACAAAACTTTCTCATTTTATTCTTCCTTTGGCTTTTTAGCTTTCCTATCTAACTACCTGTTGGAGAACCAGGTTCCTACTATTTCTTATTAATATTTTGTCAATACAAGCTTAATTACAGTTCTAGTTTCCGTATCTTAAAATAATAGGAACTATAAGAAAAAATAAACTTTGTTTTGAAGTGAAATATTCAAAACTTAAATTGTTAGGAAAAAGTCCAACTCATCGTGTGAAAACAGAAAGACAAGTGAAGCAAAGAACACAAGACGTTCTACAAACAGGGGAACTAAAGAAGCTACACCCTGCAAATCCTCTGCACTTGGATTATTACCCAGCACTTCTGCTACCTCGTGCCAGCCTAGCTGGGCCATTGGCACCGCTCACACTGGCAAGCTTACGGCTAAACATGTGCTTGCCCAACAGTCTGCATGAACTGCCTGGCTGTTCCCTTTCAGAATAGCTGTGGTTGGAGATACAACTACCTTCGTGACAGCTCCCAGAAACTACCAAGCCTGAGTAAACACTCTGGCTCAGAGACTTCTGTGGTTGTTAGTGGGCGACAGGTTCAAAACTTATCGGTTTAGAAAAGGACTTTGAGGTGGACAGAGGGAAATATCACGTAGCAGTAGTTAACCCAGGAAACTCAGTTAAAGTATTCAGAGAACAACAAATCCCAGGCAAAATTTTAAGAATCAACTCCTGCAAGTAATGAGAAGAAGATCTTGCTTAACCTCAATTTCTGCACACTAGCCAGGTTTGTCTATAACTTTATGAATCCAGGTAACTAGATCATTATTGTTTGGCAAGGGTCAATTTCAGTGTAAATAAATTCTATAAATCACCTCTTTGGGGAAAAATATGACAAAATATTTTAAAAAATCCCTAGATGTTAGTTGGAAATTATATTTCTGAAGTAAACTAAACTGGGAAGTGTATTCATAAACAATTTTTTAATTATAAATAGGATGTCCAAATCTCTAGCTGTAGTTCACTTACAATACACTGAATTATAATGCAAAAATTAAATATTATTAACTAGAACAGAATGCTTGTGGTGAGGCTAAAGTGAGGAAATCAATAACTTTCAAGGCACTCCCCTTGAAAAGACAAGGATTTGTCTTCGTTCCAGATTATTTGGCTTAAAGATGTGATTTATATCCCAACAAAACCATTGGATATCGACATTCCTGGCTGCTAACATATGAAATTATAACATTTCACTTGATCTATTCATTACGGTTTTTGATTCACCAAATTAGCCACTAGCATCCCATAAACCACTAGACTGATTAACTAAGGATCCTTAGCTTTAAACAAGCCTAGAAACTCCACATCGGTTTCCTAGGCAGCTCTTTACTTATCTTTTCAGTGCATAATGCATTTTCATATCCTGAACAGCAGGAGCAAAATACAGTCAGAAGGAAGCTAATTAAAAAAAGTCCAGTTATTGGTTATGTAAGAGCATAATAGAATGTTGGGTTTTTTTCTGTCATTTTCATACAAATGTTACACAAAGCCAGCCCTTAGTGTAATTCTAAAACTTCTTTAAAACAGTTTTACCATGAAAACTCAAAGTTTTGACATAGATGGGTTGCCACTGTGTTTGCAGAGAGTTCCCTTCCACTAGCAGTGTCTAATAATGTTCTACTAAGAGCTCTGTCTCAAATCCGCATTCTGTAAGTATCAGCCTTTTAATGTAATGCAGAGATCAAACCAGAAAATGATAAACTTATTCAACACATATATGAGGGGTTAATAGGTATTTTTACAAGAAATATTCCTCATTACATGCAATTTATAAAGAATGTAGCAATGACAGAAGTGGAGCTTTCAGTAACCAACATAATACATTACAGGGTACCATCTCATTGCAGAAGACGTCTGTGTTCCACTGCTTGTCCTCTCTCTGTACACCCGTATAGCATATACAGCCTCTGCAGTGTGAACGATCTACTTGCAGTTGTGCAGTTATTTGAATATTTTTCCACTGATATTTATATACAATATTTTATGCAATGGGTGATTCATTTTACAAGACCAAAATAGGATTAATTTTTTTTTACATCATCTTTGCTGCTTGGGGAGAGCCAGTCAACCAGTATGAAGCAAAAGAAGCAGACAAAGCAGAGAGTTGATGCGACAGAGACATGCAACCAACAAAAGACAAAAAACAGATTCACGCACTGTGAAGCAAGTTCGGCCATGTTAGATTTCTATTTTCCCATTTTCACTGAATTATGTAACAGGAGACAGAGAAATTCTACCACTAAATTGAGCAGTAATTTCCTTAACAGTCTATATCTTCTAAATTAAGTTGCAAGACAATGGATTCTCTTACATTAAAGAATAAACGCGGAAAAAAAAAAATACTTTTAAGACTTCATTTTCCCTGCACAGGACTGGTCTGGTCCCAAGTTAACTTCAGGATATATACTACGACAGAAGTATTTTTCCGTATCAGTAAGGAAACACCTTGGAGATAGATATTTGTTATTTGTGAATGGGTGTCTTCAAGTCCAGCAGGTAGCTTAGCACTCTGAGAGCAGTCATATACGTTACAGAAGTGCTGACTTTTTATTAGTTTGACTTTTGTGCTCTGGGGGACAGTAAATCTGCAGTTACAAACACTATTTTTGTGATCATGAGAGCACTCTCTGACAAATCTCTGTTGTTTATTTCCAGACAAAAGGGTGGAATATCTGCTTCCTTATGTTGAATTGCTAACATTCTCACAATCATTTGTGCGGAGTCAGGAGATTCCAAACATATCTGGCTAAGGATACAATCTAGACATGGTCTGACCCAAAAGAGCTTCTACTCTAAACGTATCACTAGAGACAATCAGTTAAATAAATAAAACCATTAAAAATTAATAAACAAAACCCTAATGGAAGTTTTATGAGAGAACAGGACAATAGCTATGAGCAAGCACAACTGCTCATGGATGAATGTCTAATTTAAAAAGATTCTCATCTCAGTGATGTGAACTAGTGATGCTTTGAGAAAGCTTGTAGTAAGGGACTTGGGTACAGAAGCCCCAGTTAGACTTAAGCATGAAATAAATAGTGCTGTAAGACTTTGCCCTTCCAGAAACCATGAATCACTCCTGAACACATAAATGGGCCAAAAATTGAAGTAGCACTTTGCAATCAAAAAGTAGAGTCTGGTAGCTTAGCGACAGTTTTAAAACCACAGCTTTTGGCTTAGGCAGTTAAGCTCAAATCAGACAACTTCAGGTACCTTCAGCTCTTTTTATTATCATTTATTGGGAAAACATGGGAGGCAAAAATGACTAGACTAAGAAAAACAGTATCATTAAGGGTTACGCTGCATGCAGAATTCATTAGAAACAGTATGTGTCCAATAAAAGAGTAATTCATGAATCATTAGTAATGGCCACTAAACTCATGGGAAGTATCTTTTTATAATTACTTTTTGGCAGGAAAAAAATGAACTGAACAGCCTTGCTAATAGAAAATAAATTTTATCTCCACAAAATAAGCTACAAAGCTTGATGAAGGTGATAGGATTAATATAAATAAGAGTTCATTTTCTGATACTCTTCTCTGTTCTTTTGAAATAACTGTGGGTAGCTTGCTGTACTGAAAATAAAATAAAAGACTTCTACAGAGAAATTACTGTTTTCTAAAATAACAAACTCTAACTTTTCAGGAAAAATTCAGATCAGAGTTACACATAGTGACATCACTTGGTTCTTCTTTGGCAGTTATTAGTTAAGCTAGACATATTTTGAGAATTGCACATGAAACATAAAATACTGGCATGATACTAATTCTCACTGTTCCATATAATAATACATGTACATCAAAGGAGTAGCCTTTGTAAAGTAAAACCTTTGCAATAAAACTAAAGCATAATTATGTTTATAAGTTATACTAACAAATTGCTTATATATGAAGTGTTATTGTACGTGAAAGTAAAGTAGTCAACCTAAAAATAAATATAGATTAAAGAGTTTTATTATATAATTGCATCATGTTTTACTTGCTAATGACAACAGAAGGAAAAAGGGTGCTCTTGCTGTGCCATTCCTAGAGTGCTCATACAGCAAAATGGCATATCTTGCAGAAATCAAGGGAATTTCATCTTGAGGTGAGTGCATGCCCACAGGGATAATCTACTACCACTGCATTTACTACTTATAAAACCATACAAAACTAGAACCCTTCTGATTTGGTGTGGCAATTTTCCCACGTGGCACACCGATAGTCCTGACATTAGGAGTTTTGAATTGGACAGTGCCTCAAGCCAACCATTACAGCTGTGGCAAATACAATACAAGGAAACTATTTAGTTTAAGCCAAAACCATGACCAAACACAGTGATCCCTGTCAGTCCAGCTCTGGCAACTTCGCTTCTAGGAGAGTTTGGCTTTGGAAGGGGGTCAGGTAAAAATAGCTCTTCAACATCACCACCATCCTTCTAGGAGAATTCTGATCTGAGAGTACTTCTCCAGCCTAGGTCACTGTGCCACCGCCTGAATGCTTGTGTGGACACAAAGGATAGTGTGGAAATGAGGAAACAATCAGCCAAAGGTAGATGGGCAGAAGCACTCCTGCCTACCTTATTTTCACTGTGATGTTCTCACAGATCTATGAGTTCTTTTCACTTGCACATCCACTGTCTCCTTCCTTTTGAGCACTCATAAAAAATGGCCTTTCTAGCTAGAGAGAGCTTCTTTGAGCTCCCTCACCTTCATCCAGCCTGTGATTCCACATTCGAGGGACATGTATTTCTTTAACTGGAAAATTTGTTACTAGGCACATTTGTTACAATGCACTATACATGCAGGCATGGAATTGTATGAACAACTCAGCTTTATAACTGGAGGTATTTTAAAATTAAATGCAATAGACCAAACATGTAAAGAATTTCTTGCTCAGGAAGGAAGGGTGTTTGATGTGAGAGACAAAAGAAAACAAAGCAAAACACAAAGACTTAGATTATTTCAGAACTGCAGAATTGCAGTTATTTGGTTTAGATAGGAAATGAAACTGAGATCTTGAAAACTTCTCCACAAACAACTCTTCCAGTGAGAAAATCAAAGAAAAACTGACTGGATGCTATATCACATATCCTCAGGGGCAGAAACTAAACTCTGTGCTGTTTATTAGCATAGACCCAACCAATGAATCATCCCTCACAGTGGTGGAAGAACCTTCTCTTGCTGCTAGCTAATATTGTTTTACAGCTGAAATACTAAGAAAGCATAAATCCATTTGGACCACACACACATGAGTTCATGCACACACACAACCAGGTAACAGTAAGGGGATAGACAAATAACTTGAGTTACGTCAAGGGTATTTTTCAGTTCATTATTATTATTGTCAGAAAACTAATGAAAAATTCCCATATCACCTTTACTTTCCAGACATACAATATTTAGATTCTGCCAATGAACTAATATATTACGGAATCACAGAATTGTCAGAGTTGGAAGGGATCTCTAGAGATCATCTAGTCCAACTCCCATGCTAAAGCAGGATTTCCTAGAGCACATTACTCAGGACGGCATCCAGGCAGGTCTTGAAAGTCTCCAGAGAAGGGGACTCCACAACCTCCCTGGGCAGCCTGTTTCAGGGCTCTGTCACTCTCACTGTAAAGGAGTTTTTCCTCATATTTGAATGGAACTTCCTGTGTTCCAGCTTGTGCCCATTGCCCCTCATCCTTTCACTGGGGAATACTGAAAAGAGTCCAGCTCCATTTATGTATTCACTTTAACTCTTGTAACTCTAAACCAGCATTATTAGCTGGTTTTGAGTATCATTGCCCTCTCCATTTCATAATATTCAATTCCCTTAGAATTAGAGGTATGCAAGAACAATTACGAGATTTATCAAGTGGATCAGCCTTGATTCTTGGCCAAATCAAAATCAACCTTTTCCTGCCTCTACCTCCATCCCCCATCTCCCATGAAGTTCTACAAACCTTTGTCATTATTTTATCCAGTAGCAATTATCAAAATGACAAGACTGAGTAACATAATTCTGTGAATAACTACATCAAATTCACCACTTACTGCTGTCACCTACAGTGAAGGAAGAAAAGGGACTAACAGATTTGGGGATCAAAGTTTCATCGTTATAAAACCAGCATATTTGTATGAAACTGTTTCACTGGAGATTTCTAAGACGTTTTTTCACAATCTTGAATGCATTTATCATTGCAACAACTCTGTTAATATAGGAACTGGTTAAAATCCATTTTGAAATTGGACAGCTGAATAACAAGCTCATGGTCACACAAGTACATGAGGCAGAGTAAAAGCTCCAACACAGGTGCCCCAACTCAGAGGTTTATAATTTAGTCAAGGACTTCCAATTTTATTGTCATCAGATTCTATTTCTAATCCTGATCCACATAATACTAGCAGATACAGAGCAGTTTTGGTTTTTTACCATTAACTCTTTCTTCCTAATTAGATGCAGCTAGATGGAGCAGCAATTACCCAAGAGAACTTATGAACTTGAGATGTAATTAAACCTTTTTCAGTTCTATTTCACTCTAACATATGATACAGAGATCAGTACACAGAAACAAATCAGTTGGAGGAAAAAATAAAATGGAAATCTCAACTGCTGAGTCCTGCGGGAAACAGCTGAAAGGCAGGAATTACAAATTACTTAATAGAAAGATAAATTTTCACCTGAGGATAAAGCACTGGGGACGCTGCTCCTGGAATAGCATGTGGTAAGCTCTTTCAGCACAGGAATATATATGTGGGGGAAGTGAAGAACACAGTTTTCCAGAGTTACTTAAATAAAGCTGGGTGACCTGAAAAATTGTAGAACATTAACATGATCAATAAATTTTAAACTAATTATGTTTCACCCCCAAATCCCAACTCTTTTGTAAAGCTCTCTAAGCATTATTAACAGAATCTCTGTATGTACATATGTGATACCATTACAGTATCTATGAAGAGTTTAATTAAAGAAAACAGAGTTGTTAGCACAGAAGATCTAATTAAGATACAAAGCTAAACATAACTAGGGGACTCAACACTGGTTTGTCATTAAATGAAACAAAACCTAGGAAGTTACTTTTTTTATACCTCAAGTGTATACTTTTTGACTATCTCAACTTAAAATTCTTATAAAAAAATATGATCACCAAATTAAAAGTTAAAATTGGAATTGGTGACTTGAATTTATAAGCTAATTAATTTATTACACAACAGAGCAGTCTCCCACAAGTAGTTTCTCTGCAATACAGAATAACTTCTGTGATACACAGAGTTGGCAACATGTACTATCCTTAAAGCTTAACTATGAGTAGAACCAATTGTCTGCTACTGAAATTTTTTTTTTATTTTTTCCTGAGGATATCCTGATATTCTTTCAGCTAATATTAAGCAGATTTTAGAAAAATTAGATAGCTTGCTAACACCTACATTTCTGTTGTTTCAGAATAAAGAAACATAAAGAAAATACAGAATGTAATTTAGATAACATTGTGCACAGAAACACCATACCATTTCACAAAAATCACAATAAAATACATATTTTTAACTACCTTTTTACAGCTTTTATCAGACTTTCTCGTGGGTTTAGAAAATTAACACAGGCTCTACAGAAACCCACAGCAGGTAGGGGGCAACTGGAACACTATGAAGCATCTAAAATGATACTGGATGCTATCACTTGAACGACCACATCCCTTCCTCTCCATCATGCCCTGTTTTCTCCAACTATTCTCTCATCAGCCTTTCCACCACAGTGCCATTTTGTATTTGCTTCTTTCTCCAAACTAATTAGGTGCTTATCACCCTTTCTGTCCCATGCCTGTCTTATTTATTTAGATATAAAAGTACTGAATCTTGGAGCATCTACAATGCTGTGGTTGAATGAATCCTCACAATATGGCCCTATTTTCATTCAGGCCTTTCAAGTTACAAGACTAAGAAGATTAAATCCACACCAATTCTCAAGAATTCATTTCAATATGTCACAAAGCAGAATGATAAATTTTCACACACTTACCCTAATTACATAACATTGCAAGTGTTTTGCAAGTTTAGATACTTTTCTAACAAATGGACTTCAAGAAAATATATATTTGCATTAATCTGACACAAATAAATTCTGCGGAGATGTGACCAAGTAGGATGACTGTAACACAAGCCGCTTCTGCAGTTACTGCGGTAACTCCAGGTGGTATCTACACGTTCTTACTAGCACAGTGCTACTATTGTGCATAGCATAGTAATGTGTATTTCCATGTAAAAATGCATAATGTTATCATTTATCATTTGCACTTAATTGCGTGCAAAGCAACATATATCAGTGCTCATCAATGCATGACTCTCTATGTCCTCTCAGAGTGAATAACTACTTATAAAAAGATTTATTTTAGTAGAACTCTTCTGGAACTAAATGTTGGAGGTCAGTGTAGGATAATAAAATAAAGATTGCCAAGAAACTATGAAAAGTGATTTAGAAAAAAAGAAGAATATCTTAAGCATTGTTGTTATTGAAAAATGTACATCATAATCTTTTCATTGCTTCGTCCTGGAGTTAAGAAAAGTATCAAGCCTAATCTTTGCTATTTTTCTTTCCTTTTTTTTTTTTTTTTGACAGCTAACAAACCACATACCTGAAACAAAAACGCTAAAACTAATGAGCCACATCATATAACATGTCATTGTCTACTGAGAAATTGACATCATCAATTTTTATTACACTGATATCCAGCCCATCTAACAATTACAGACTATTATAAAACCAGCATTTCAAAAACAAAGAAAACAAAGCTATCTTGCAATCATGGGCATTTTTTTATCTTTTGGGAAATACATGCCTCATGTACAAAACCATGTAGATAATAATGATGGAGCAAAAGCAACGATTACTCAAGGTGACCCAAACAATTACAGGACAAAAAGTATCTCATGTTAAACTAGATCTATCACAGAAAGGTCAAGAGAAGATGCAGCAAATATTCAGGAAATATTTTAATATGTATGCCTATCATCTAAATTCTTTTCCTTTACAGTTCTCTCTTGGTGCACAAAATCATGTATCTAATGTAAAATGCACAGTGACAGGAAAAAAATATCATCATCTAAAACCTTGGGAGTGATGGATGATTTCCATTTCTTGAAACTAAATTTAGAATACCAACTTGGAATCTGCTGTTACTGCTGTTGAATGTCACACTATTTCTTTCTCTCCAGTTTACTACTGATACGCACAAAGCCATATGACATAGCAAACAGCCATGGACTAGTTCACTTACCAAATTTTTAACCCTTTACAATTCTTGTAAGTTAAATAAACATATTTGAGCACTATGGCAGAGGGGGTTGGACTAGATGATCTCCAGAGGTCCCTCCCAACCCTGTATCATTCTGTGATTCTGAGAACAGTGAGCCTGATCTCAGTGCAGCAATGGGAAAATAACAAGGAAGGGGCGGAAAGAAATAAACAGTTATTCTAATATCCTCTGAGTGAGGATGAAGCATGGATCAAATAATTTGCAATCATTTTACTCTCACTGATCTATAAAGACCACTTCAGTTAGTATAAATGCTAGTTAGTATCATAGAATTGCCCAGGTTAGAAGGGCCTTTTCAGATCATTGAGTCCAAGCAGTAACCTAACTCTGATAAAAAAACCATCACTAAACCGTGTTTCTCAGCACAACATCTACCCATCTTTTAAATACCTTCAGGGATGGTGACTCAACCACTTCCCTGAACAGCCTGTTCCAACGCTTAATAATCCTTTCAGAGTCTATATTTTTCCTAACATCTAATCTAAACCTTCTATGGCACAACCTGAGGCCATTTCCTCTTGTCCTATCACCTGTTACATGGGAGAAGAGATCAACCCCCCACTTCTCTACAACCCGTCTAGGTAGTGGAAAGAGTAAGCTGCTTGTAAGTAACTAGTTCGTCTCTTAATTGAAAGGATGAAAAAGATAAGGATACCGCTATTCAAGACAGAAGTATGTGAAGCACTTCCTAAGCGGCCTCATGTGTATGACGGTGCGCACATGGACCAAGTTCCCTTTGCCCACATGTTGCCTGTGGCCAACACAAGCCAGCCCCATACAACTGCCCCAGCATAGTGGGGCTCCTGCCCAGCACTTTGCAGCCACTGCCTTTGTTGTGCCTGAACTGAGTGGTCTGGTGTGGAGCACAGACAGACACTTTGAGGCTTCCTGTACGATTCCAGGTTGTTATCTCCCTAATGGCATTTTGGGCAAGGGGCATGTGAACTCAGACAACCATTGCATGAAAGACATGTTTATTTTTCCAAGTTTGCCAGTGGCAGAAACTACTAAGGTCATGTTGTACATCAAGAACTATTTTTAAATGATCTCAAGTGCTACCGCTCGTACAAATCAATAGCAAGATGCTGGTTTACAAATAAGACACAGAAAAAATAGCGGTATCTTAGACAAAAATAAAAAAAAAAATCTAAAATATTAAAACTTTAATGTTTCCAATATAAAAAAGGCACATACTCCAATCAATTTTAGGGGTTTGGCCTGCTGAATGAAATCTATGAATCTACTGAAAAAGACATACATTTTGAAGAGAGAATGCTTACCATGGTAGAATAAATAGGAAGTTCCTTAAATGGATTAACAAGCAGCAGTATATCACCAATGTAGGTCTGAAAAAAGAAAATACAATTGCCTTATTAAGTAATAAATTAAATCTTTAAGGAGGCTAATGGTTTTCTTCCAGAGAGGACTTTTGTCAAATCCTCTTAAATCTAGCTATCACTATATTAAACATAATTCATGAATTTGGAGCTTTTAACTTCATAACTTTAAATTGAGATCTAAATTTACAACTCAGCATAAATTATTCTTTTTGTAATAAAACAGTGTTCTTCATAATGGAAAATTATGCATAGAAGAATTGCACTGCATATATTATCAGTAGACTACTTGAAAGGTAATTTATAATTTATCATTCTTTAAACTACAAAAATGTGAAATACCTACCACATAAACAAGTTTTGTCAGCACTTTTTTATGGGATAGATTACATAAGTTAGAAAATGCTTGTGTGGTAAGACAGTGCAATGGATGAATATGTAAGCTTTTATGCTTGTGTATGTATATATGAACATATGTACATGCATACAGAAAAAAACAACAAACCATGCACTGACTGCAAAAGTGTCAAGATATTATTATCATTTCACATTTAAATGCTTGTATGTGAAAGCTGTACTGAATATAAGATTGTAGGTCAGCCTTGCTGCTACACTTCTCACTCCACGTAAGTAGATGTTGCTGTGTATGCTGTTAGAATTCAAAAATGCCAGACCTCTGTCTCTGAAGAGGTCAGACAGCAAATAATCACGTGAACAGTCCCAGTCATGCTGCCTTCTTCAAAATGAAATATGTTTATTTGGGTAGGTGGAAAATAATGCCTTTCATAGTAAATGTACTATTTTTCTTCTGAAATGCAGTCATTTATTTCCTCTTTCTCCCATCCTAACTTCTCTGTTGGGTTTTGCTGCAGAATGGAACATGAAACAGGAAATGTTCAGTGCTAAGAAGGATTTTGGTTTGCAATTGGAGTCCAAGGACTTTCCCTTCCAACTCTGAGAATCAAATCATCCAAAGATGCAAAGATTTTCAGCATCGACGCTGGCACTCTACCAAAGCACAATGGTTGCTGTTGAACAGAATATTAATGATCACTGCCTATAAATTTCCATTAAGCTTAGAAGAATGCCAGAGCGGGTATGATAAAAAAAAATCCTCAGTATTTTAAAATAGAAGATTACTTCCTTTTTATAAATACTGAGTATCTGTGGATCCTCCTGAATTCAGTTAAAGTTATCTGTTTGGTATCTCTGAAAGTGAGCAAAAGAAATACTCATAATAAAATAAGATTTGATCATTATTTTAAAAGTCAGAATTTTAATTATCATTGACTGCCATAACAGCTGGAATTGAAGTTCCCAAAATTCCAAAAGTATTCACAGCAACATGCCAATTCCCCATATTCCTTTAGTCTCAACAGTGCAATCAACTCACACATTTAAAAACAATTTGCATGTTTCGCATTAGCATGTCACCCAGCTGCTCACTAAGTTCGAAATAAATTATGTATAAGATATGAACAGGGATACCAAAACTTTCAAGTGACAATTTTTCTCCACAAGTAAGGTACCTAAACTGGATGCCTCCCAAGTTTAATACTGCAAAACTGGGAAAATTTGCTTTAAAAAAACCTTGCCACAATTATTTCATTTGCTATCTAGGTGATTATTATTACAATACAGAGAATGATTTCTGTAATATAGGAAAAGATGAGTAATTAAAGCTCCCATGTGAATTCTAAGCTTTTTAAATGTAAATTTGTTTTAAATTTCCAGTAATCATGTGCTATATTTAAGTTGACATAACATTAAAGACAGAAGGATCTCCTAGTAGTTTGAATGGGAAGATTTACATGTGCTCATCAATCTTTACCAATACACTTGCTCTGTGAAATAAACACATACAAATTTTATCCAAACTTATTTAACATGTTATTCCATTTATAATTTCTGCTTTTCCTATAAAAGCTTGAGAAATTGCCGAGCTTACACACACGTATGTCCTGATCCATTTAAATATTAGTCATGAGTCTGGGACAGATTACTGCCTAATACTTAGGACAGTAATCCTTTTTCTCCTATTCTATCATTTGCTCCTTTTTGAAAGTTTACTGCTTATAGGTGAATAGCAACTCACGTATATCTGGTTATTACTGAAACGCTTCTGAATCTCATAAAGCAGGCTGCTGTCTGTTAGCTCACTCAGAGAAGCCAGGTCGTCATTTGGAGCTGGAGGCATCAGCTTGATCTAGAAAACACAAATTAGAGAAATAAAGTAACTTCACAAACAATCATTATGTACCATAATGTTCTAACCTAAAGTACAAACCTAGATCACTAAAATTTATGGGAAAAAAAATGTATTAGGAACTGGAAAGTTGTTGTTCCTCCCAAACAATTATACATCATTAATCTTAAACAAGAAAAGAACACCAAAAATTATTTTCAATGTTAAGGTGATGGGCTACATAAGTCTGATGGGCTCTTAAGAACACAGACCCCTACCAGAGTGCCATCTGCTATCCCTGAAGCCATAAAGATTCCTAGCTCAAATGCAATTCTCCTGCTCTCTTCATTAAATGTTCATGGCAGAAGAAATCAGACTATAAAAGTTAGTGCACTTGTAAACTGTTTACCACATAGTGTTTACAAAGCTCTCACACTGCTCTTCATCATACAGGATTTAAAATTCTATTAGAATTTTTCCTGCAGAATAGAAGGAAGTTATTAAGAATTGGGAATCATGTTGCCAAGGAGACCTGAAGAGATTCAGAAGCAGCTACTTTCACCAAAACTGCTGAAATAAATGAGCTTGTCATTTTTGAGATTTAGGAGGAATAATATAATCCCTACAAGGTAAACTAAATGCTAAGAAAACCACAACAAAATTCAAACAATAGAATAGGAGACAGATGAAAAAAGAATCACTGATAAAGGAAATTCGAATAAAGACAAAATAAACACTGATACACTAAGCAATGTGCTTACAAATTAGGATCTACACTTAAAATGCATGTTGATGCCTTTTTATGTCAGCCCAAAGAAAAATGTCCTTGTATCTCAGCACCACACCTAGAAACTGAAAATTCTCATGTGAATGATGGTAGAATTATTTTAATTATTTGTTCAGAGTTTACTAAATTACTCTCTTGGTGTCTGTTTTGAGGATGAACAATGACACTTCTTTATTCCATTGTTCTGCATAAGATGAAATCTCAGGAGAAAAGCAGATACCGCCCTTTCTTGGAGAACAATTCAGCACCCTCAGCCTCTGGCACTGGCATGTGGCAGGAAGTCAGTGACAGAAGCAGCAAGTGGACTGAGAGATTTGGGAGGGAACACGGAGTATAACTTTGGGTAGGAGAAGGCCCCAAAGACTATGGATACTGGTATTTTAATACCAGGGATCTGATCTCAAACTTCTGAACGTCTATTGTTTCTGCAGGTTCAAGGTCTAGTTCAGAAAACACAATCTTCCGGGTTCTCTTCCAACACTTGTCAGAGCTGCACTGTGTGATATTGCTAAAGAATTTCATCTTAACAAAATAAAACTAACAGTGTCTTCATCTCAGTGTTTCAAGATTCTTGAAACATATGTACAAGCACTCATCCACACACAATTTTGCAGGTGACCATGAGCAAACACAGGGAATTTTGTACTTGTAAATAAGTAAGATGAAGTAGATGTTTTTCATCCTTTCTAAATCACAGATCTTTGACCTTCTTAAGATCTTCTTAAAAATAGGAGTATTGAATATCAGTATCAAAATATTCAATGAACAGCCATTAAACAGATGGTATTGCTTCTCTTTTATTTTACGAAGAAGAAACTCATAAGACATCACAACCATAGAACCCTTAGCCCTCATGACATAAAAAAAAATAAATCTTGTTTTTTCTGCTTAAATATTTCACCACTTTTACACATATTCATATGTCAGTATGGTACAAATGAAATTACAAAACCTTGAAACCTCATCTCTAGTCTACAAATAGAGAAATACAAATACAAATCATAGAACATGAACTCCACACTTTATTTTACACTAAATATTCTTGCTGATTCAAGGTTTTTGTCAAAAAAATTAGTGCTCTCACATCAGGAAAAAAAAAAAAAAAAGACACACCTCTTTGTATCTGTACTTACTATTTGTTTAACTCACTCCATGCCACTATGAACATTTTTTCTTAGTTTCCAAGCTTCTTTATGGCCTTAGTTATTCTGATATTATGCAGTTGCTTACAATCTAAATAAACTACTATATGTATATAGTTGATTTGCAGTCACTTGCCCAAATCAACCTAATCTTGTCACAAGATTAATTACTAAAGAACTTGACAAATAGAGAAAAATGAACTCTAAGAAGTACTACAGAGCATGTGTGAAGCTCCTCACAGATGAAAAGTATCTGTAAGCAGGACTTGCCAAGTCCCAGCTTCTGTTGAGTCCCAGAGCACTGCAATACCTTTTATCTATGGAGAGCACGTTTCTACTCTTTTTTTCTATTTCAAGCACTGTAGCTATTATTGCATTTTTGTTTCTAATAATAGCTGTATCCTGGGGATTTTCACAATAATACTGGGGACTTCAAAAAACTTCTTTCTGGGGAATGACACAGTGACCTGAAAATTTGTGTGACGTTTTCTTTAGTCTTTAATAATTTCCTTATTATTCCTCTAAAGATAAATATATTCAGTAGAAAATAATGCTTAAAACTAGTATACGAGGAAACAAGCAAACTCAACACAGAAAGCTGTCTGCTTTTTTTATCAGTTCTATCAACAGGCAATAAAGGTTGACAGTTAAAATGGCATATGTAAACCTCATACGCATGTAAAAGCATGAATATAAGCAATAGATTTTTCCATGTTTTTCCACTCACCCACTAAAACAGGAAAGGCAGGAATCTAACCTGCTTTCCATCTGCAACAGATGTTGAACTAAACAGGTAAAACAGCAACCAATAAAAAAGTAAGGAAAACGTTACTTACAACACTAACACTAGATGTACTAACTATATGAATGTACAAGGACAAGAAGGTTGTAATGCAGAATCATACTTCAAAGATGCTTTCTACTTCCTTCTTTCCCCATAAAAATTGCGAAAAAAACACCTCTCGTTCTCATTGAAAAGCAATAAATGTACAAATGCAAATGATAAGTATCTCAAAGCAATTATTTACTAGATTATTACTCACCTGGAGTACTGTGTGCAAGTCTGGAGCCCTCAACATGGGAAAGATATGGATCTGATGGAGCAGGTCCAGAGAAGGGCCACAAAAATGATCTGGGAGCTGGAGCACCTCTGCTACGAGGACAGGCTGAGGGAGCTGGGATTGTTCAGCCTGGAGAAGAGGAGGCTCCAGGGAGACCTAATAGCAGCCTGCCAGTACCTGAAGGGAGCCTACAGGAAGGCTGGGGAGAGTCTGCTTACAAAGACCTGCAGTGACAGGAAGAGGGGCAATGGCTTTAAGTTGGAGAAGAGCAGATTTAAATTGGGTAGTAGGAACAAATTGTTTCCTCTGAGGGTGGTGGAACACTGGAACAGGTTGCCCAGGGAGGTGGTTGAGGGCCCTTCCCTGGAGATATTCAAGGTGAGGCTCAATGAGGCCCTGGGCAACCTGGTCTAGTTGGGGGTGTCCCTGTGACTGCAGGAAGGTCAAACTAGATGACCTTTGGAGGTCCCTTCCATCCTGGACAATTCTATGATTCTATGACGATTCTATGACTCTCTAATGCAATGATTGTTTCTTACATGTATGTGTAAATTTCACAATATGTCTTTTCCCACAGCCCTCATCTCGCTGATTCATTTTTTTGCAGAAGAGAGATACTCTAAACTTGTGGAGTCTATCAAACTGTTACTGTCACTATTCTCCTTTTTCCTGTCCATTCAAAATACTACATTCTTAAAATATTTTTATTGTCAGGCTCAGAAAGCAGAATATGAGTTTCAAACAAGACAAACACAAAAAAATACCTTCTATCTATTCTAGGGGTTTATTCTTCACCCCATTAAAGCGAATGCAGATTTTTCCATCACACAAAAGGTAGCATTTCTTACTCTTTTTGTTTCTAATCGTGGCAGTTGGATGTAAAGCTGGCTAGAAATCAAGAATTCCACTTGGCAAAAAAAAAAAAAGAAATAAATTACATCTTGACATTTGTTTCTGATGATGCACATTGGAATAAAACAAAATGAACAGAAGAATTCCAAAAACTGTTTCAAGTTTCTTATAGAGGGAAAGCAGATGAAAGACAGAAGCCTGTGGCGTCCTTCCCTTATTAGCGTGCTCACCTGGCCTGCAGGAACAAAGCGGACATAGGTCTTCACTGTACTCCCCTGTGTCTTATCAAATCTTAGAACACCTGTGCCATAGAATGAGGTTCTCTTAATATATAGCCAGGGTAGAGACAAATGTCTTTATGTGTAAATAAAAGAAGGGTTTGGATTCCAGCATTGCCCTGAGGTTCTCCAGATTTTCTAAACTGTTAGCACTTTTCCTTGTACGCTCTTGGCTCATGCCAGCTGACACTCATGCAGAGAATATCTGAGTATCGTTCAGATCACGTGTCAGTGGTCATTTCCCATAAGCTGTTTTGGCACAGTCCCATCTTTTGCGGGAGAAAAGAGTTTTGTTTTATTAGTGTGCACTGACCCATTCCACATATCCCTAGGCCAGAGAACAGGCTCTGGCTTGTTTTATTTCATAATCTAGGTATAGCCAAATATTCTGACTCTACAGATAGATGGTTAGAAATGTGAATTGCTCAGTTAAACTCCAAGTAAGGGAATTGAAATATTTTTCCATCAATCTTTTTTTTCTTTTTATGAAGCTTGAGATGTGGTGATTCAACATTTTGTAACACTCTTTGCATCAAAATTCACAGCTCAGTGAGCAAATAAACCACACCAAAATTAGAAACTCTAAACGCATTAAAATCACAAATGATTTGACCTGGTAGTAAACTTTATTTACATTATTAATAACTTATTTATGGGCTCCTTCAAATTCTGTTCTTCTCATCTACTTTTATGAGCATACAGATGAGCTTTCTGTGTTTTTTTCCCCTCAATGCATGTATCCAGCTAGCATACTGATTGTATGATGCATATTTTACAAGACATACAAGAAAAATAGCCACAAATACAGCATAAGCTCTAATATACTATGCTTATGGAAGTTATTAGGTTTTGAGATTTTTGTAATGCTAACCATGAAGATTCCCATTTACTCATTTAACTTACATACACTTAACAGCATTCACAATCTTCTCAGATAATAATCTCTCATAATTTTATTTATTTAAATACTTGTGTCACTGGAATAAGTATGCATTCTAGCGTGCTTATGTGTAATATTGTGATATATGCAGTTGTTCACTGTGTATGTGGTAAGTGATACTAGAACTATCAAAAGGCCATCAGGGGACACACTATTACACAGTTCATATGGCCAACAATATGCAAACAAGAATATTAAGCCAAAGACAAAATATGTAAAAAAAAATATTCAATCAAGAAAAAGAAAAGATTCAATCTATATTTGTTTGTAGCACAAAGCACATAATTCAATTCCAGGCCAGGAATTTCAATCTGCTATCAGAAAAATATCCCTCCCAGCTGAGAGGAAGAGAAATTGCCAGCTATGATAAAATTCTGAAAATTACTCATACTGCTTTCTTTGTTTGGCAGCACAGACCTTGACATAACAGATGATCAAAGAACATCTTTTACCAAGGAAAAAGCAAAAGCTAACAATAGCCAAGAGAGACTCAAAACACTTTATCAGTGCAGTCATTTGATCCTCATGTAATAAATATCTTACTTCATCAGAAATAAGATTTTGTTAAGACTTTTTTTCATTATTTTTTGCAATTAAAAAAACCTGAAGCTACACATAAATTTGAGCTGGTACTTTTCTCAAAAACAAAAAATTACAAGCTTTCTCTATTAAAAATGCATGCTTTAGATATAATAAGATGAAATTGTTCTCTCTGTTCCCCCAATAAAGGCCTAATCTGCATGCCATATTGCCTAAGAATGTATGAAATTTCTGACACAAAGTGTAGGAAATATCATGCTGATCTATTTCAATAATATATGAACATAAGATCCAAGTAATGACTCCACATATCCTATTGAAAAATTAATCAGTACATGATTACTTTGAATGTAGTTTGGAATGCAACTGGTAAGAATAAAAGATTAGTATACCTAAGAGGCAGAGATAAGGGGGAAAGAGCTTCCAAAGCTTTTCTTTGGCAGGAGTGCTGAATAAAAATTTTACTTTCCAAATAAAACAAATAATAAATGTGTTACTTGGAAATATCATCTCTGAAAACTAAGGTGTACATATTACATACAGAAATACGGATATGATATACATTCATCTACAGTTCTGATACATGGCATGTAGTACAGAGTACAGTCTCTGTCCTCACGGGATAAGAAAAAATACATTAATGGAATATCCAAAGTATGCAGAAATTTTTGTCTTGATTACTGTTCTTCAAGTACAGTAGTTTTTCCTGCGTCTTGATCCTTGTAGCCAGAGAACAGCCTGTGATACTTATCTCCGTATTCCAAAAGAGAAGAGAATGGAAGAAACAAAGCACTGCTCATAGTAAGCAATGTGTTTAAGTTACTGCAGCTTATTGTTCTGTAAGAACCTGAGACTGGGAATAAATACAACTAAAAAAATTAGCCAAAAATGCTGAAACAATAAATATCTGTGATGGAAAGGCCAGTTTCCAGGATCAAAATTATGTCGCTTCAAAACCCCCAAAATCCTCATATTTTCATTCGACAAAATATGGGAATACTTTAGTTTACTAAAATTAAACGTTTTCCTGAAATAATGAAGCTGTTTTATGGCCTTTTGTCTATAACAGTCAAAACATATTAAGCCCTTGCCAAATGGAAAGTTTTGTTAAACTATGACTTATTTTTTTTTAATACAACCAGTCATTTAAAAACACAACAGCTGAAGTAGCACGGTTTCTAACCTATCACGTGTTAGTATTGATTTCCCAGATAGGACTGTTCCTGCTAATTCATTTCCAAGGGAACATCACTCCTTATTCAGCAACTGCAGATGCTGGGCAAAGTTTCCAGTTTTTCCTGCTTCTAAAATACCACAAGATATACATTCCTTCTAGTTCGTGTAGAGTACAATTTCACAGAGAGTTTTCTGCAGAAATTTCTCAGCTAATGGAGAAAAGAGTTTCACCTTTAATTATTCTGTCTTGTATCTGAATTTTAACTGTTGTGGGAAGTTGCACTGAATTGTGGTGAAACCGTACAAGGTGTAAAGTTTTGAAAATCCACCTGGGACCCCTAAGTGACTACATCATGGTGACAGAGAATACCAGCAGGAAAATCTCTGGTTGCTCTTTCTCACCTAGAAGAATAGGTGCTCTTCTTCCTATCAGTTTCTGCATATGTTTTACTATACAAACTCTAAAGTCTAGCCTAGAGACAACAAAAACTTGAATAATTTTAGCTAAATCCATATGAAAACAGGATCATCAAGCAGAAGAAAGTATGTATGTTTTTGTCCACATTCCTGTTGAGAATCTAGAATCATAGAATGGTTTGGGTTAGAAGGGACCTTAAACATCACCTAGTTCCAGCCCCCGTGCCATGGGAAGTGATAGCCTCAGTGAGACCCTAAGCCAAACAACTCCCTCTTCTTTCCTTACAATTATAGGAGGGTTCCTCTTGGCAGGGTTGTAAGCATTTACTTTTCTGACTAGCAATGCTTCTCTGTTGGATTGACTGCATTTTCATCACATCACTGCACAGTCAGCAAGGCCAGAAATTGTATGACATGAAAACAAGATGTAAGCCAAGTGCAAAACATTTTCTGACTGAACAGGGAAATGAGTGCTCTATATGATTCCAAAGCTAAGGACTTTCAGATATGGACTCTTATGACTGACACAAGAATTCACTGATTGATCTCATATGATTAACACGTTCCTCTGAAACGTGTTAAAAAAAAAAAAAAGAAAAGCAAGCCATGCAGTGTGCACAATTCTGCCAAGGTAGTTAAGCTGGTTTTTTAAACTGAACACAGTTTAAATGGAATCAGTATCTTATTCTTTTGTCATTCTTCAAACTCACAGTGAAGTATTTTAAATGGAATTTGTGTTTCCCAAATACATCTAACAGAAATAAAATCCCTTGCACGAAAAAAAAAAAAAAGCAACACAAAAAACAGCCCAATGCAAAAAACATTTAAGCCCTAAACATTCAAAGTTAGGATATGTCAGATGTACAACCAAGAGATAATTGCCTCCTTTTGCATTCAACCTACACATTGAATAAAATTGTCATCCTGTGGTAAAAACTCTAAAGGATACCCAAATAATCAGTGCCTGTATTCGAATGCATTAGCACAAGAAAGGGAATTAAAACTGCAGCTGTAAATCTGGCAATTCCTATCTCTAAATTACAGTCACTTATTTTGCAGCTTAATATTCCTAAAACATTCTTTTTGTTTTTGCAGTCTCCCATGTTGCATTTGTTTCCTTTGTAAACCAGAGTTAGAGACAAGAACACACTTTGGGCAAGTACTAACAGTTGTCCCTCCCCTGTTGTGAACCATGAGTAGAGTTTAAGGAGCTCTGAGCCCTCTGACTGCCACAGCCCTGACCTGCCACCAGTAGCTGGTAGGAAGCAGCTGCTTTGTTTGCAGAGAGGGAACTCTTTGCAAAGCCAGACTGATGCAGGGAGTGATCAAGGAGACAAGGCTCCACAGAGCAAATGATACTGCTGTATAGTGAGGAGGAAAAAAAATACTATAGTCTTTGGCTTCATTAACTTTACAATTTCCAGACCTAAACTCTAACAAACATTTTAAGAAACTGCATGCTGTTACCTGTTCAAGTTTGGTTGTAGTGTTCACAGTGACATTTTCACTTGTACTGTCTTGAGACTGCTGCTTACATAAACCTTTAGTTGCATCTTTAAACATGGTGTCTTTCTCCAGCAAACTGTCTTGCTTGGCAATCGGTAAAGCCAGAGGATTGCTACGAAGAGAATCAATAAAGCAATTACATTCCTTCTGAAGATGTCAGACAAAAAAAAGATTGCCAAATGTGGGTGGCACAAACACAGAACTAAGATACAATTCAGGGCTGAGACATGAGTCCCTGGTCCAAGTTCAAAACATAAATGGATGAAAAAGAAACTGTTCACTTAGGCTGGTCTGTTCCCAAGGACACAGAGCAAAACACTTTGATTTAAAATTCACCTTTATGCATATATTTTCTGAAGCAGAACTGAGCAAGCCAAAGAGAATATGCATGACATGTTTGAAAAACACATATAGTGCTTTTGACAGCACCAGGCTGGCAAATCAATAGCCAATTTGGAAATGGAATTTTAAAATACACAATTAACCTACGCAATACTGTTTTGAAAAATAGTATGTTTTAACATATTTCAATACAGATATTGCCAATGCAGTTAACATTAAATTCCACCACTTCTTAGGTTACTTTTTAACTAGACAATATCCAAATATTCAAGATACATTTTATGACCAAAAGATGCTTTGAATTTGTGATATGCTAAAAAAATATACTAAGAAAACAGCAGAATTAAATTACTGCAATGATGCACGATACTGTTAATTCACATCTAAGTTAAATATAATCTCACATGCATGGAGATGTTTTTCTTACTGACACTTCAGATGATATCACACTTCTGAAAAACAACAATCCAAAACTCTTGGATGATTTTGGCAGTGTTGTACAACCAGAGGAATTAATGAGGAATCCGCACCAGGAGTTGAGAACAAAAACGTCTTAAAAAATAATCATCTAGGGTCTGACAATGCAAATGAGACAATCACATGGAGTGTACAGGAGCTCCTTGCCAAAATATGTGCATAAATTCTTTGAAAAGAGATGTGAACTCAGTGTGGGAATAGTGCATTGCGCTATATGGTAATGTCCAGATGTTAAACTGAGTCTAAAAAAATATATATATCTTGGTTTTACTCTTAAGTTGCTTGAGTTTGAACACTAATTATGATAAAGCCAGGATTACACACACACACAATTTACTCAAATGAAATGAAGGGGCACCCGTAGCTAACATTGATTTCACTCCATGATGAGAACTACCGCTGGAAAGAGAACTGATACACAGATACAGTTTTAGAAAGATACAGTCCTAAGCAGAAGCAAAGCACCTTCTAAGCAGAATTCACCGGAAAACAAATCAAAGTACTATTGAAAAAAAAGATACATGAACAAAGCCTTTCTTTGGATAAAACCCTCAATCTGTAAACATCGAAAGAATGTTTCGACATTTTGTAATGAAATACGCACAATTTCCTTTCTAATGATATTTTGTTTCAGATATTTTGGTGTAAAGTGTCTAAAGAAAACTAGTGAAAATAAATATTTCTATTTAGTGCTTTGATTTATCTAAGATATATTTGTCATACATTTGTTTACCAAATGTCACAGATGAAAGATCCAAGAATGAACTGGTTTTGCCTTTTTTCTTGATTTGGACCGCAGAGCAGAAAAGCCATTAGACAGATACTTTTGTGAACTTGGCAATTAGATGTCATAGAATAAGAGACATCAATTATTAGATGGTAGAAGAAGTGAAATAGCTGTGACACCCACAAGCAGAAATGTCTAATACTAATGCACATTGTACCCAGAACTCAGAACTGAACAAAACATTATTAAATATAAAATTTTGGTTTTGAGTAGTCTTTTGCTATTGTCCAAAACTGCTCAAATCCTGAATTATTTTTAAGAATTAATCACAGACAAAGAGAAGAAAGACTTAAAGAAAAGCATTAGCCAAATTAAAGCAAATATTAAAAACCACAGCACTGCCACTTATAACTTTTTATTATTAATGTAATGCCTCTTAAATTGGGAAGATTTGGGATTTTTTTGCTGTGAATTTGAACCTTACCCATTTAATCTTACCACTTCTGTGTTAAGTCTACAAAACACACCAGGAACAATTCGGAAAACTCAGCTGTAAATTCCTTGCACAAATAAGGTTTTCGGGTATCATAAAAGACAAGTAGGTTGCGAATCAAAGAAAAGCATGAGGAAAAAAGGTGCTTTCTGTTTCCACAGATGCACTTTTGAACTTAAAGAGGTCAATATTACCATGACTTGACAGGTTTGTTGCATGTATTAATGTGCAGGACAATAGCCTACAAGTTATGTTTATTTGCAAGACATTAATAGGACTTCATGTGATGAAAATGTTGACATGTAATCCTTATTACAACAAAAATGTAAAGGAGTAAGAGAAAGAAATAACATTAAAATTACTCCAACAATTCTTCATGATTCAAGTTCAAGAAGATATTGTGAAAAATAAAATGAACTGAAATAATTTTTTTCCAGAAAACAGTGGATTTTTGAAAAATATTTCTATCAACATTCACATTGTTTTTTATTAGTCATAAGAAGTCAAGCAATGCTATTGAAAATTGAAATATAAGACAGCACAAGAAAAGATTTTATGTTAATGTATGCAAGTGGATTAGCATGAACTGTCTTCTTTTATGAAAATTAATGGATAATTAATAGATAATTAACCACAAAGGGAGACTTAAGCCAAAATAATATTGCATAATAGGCAGGAAGGAGTTCTCTAAGATAATTTTATTTGAACAAGGTAGGACTGTTGCTACTGTCATACCTAGCTGGGAAAAAAAAAAAAATTGCCCAGCCATTTCAATTTTTAGGTGTGTAAGACATCACATATGGAATTAATTTGAAGTTTTGTGTAGTTTTTTTCTTTTTTGCGCAAACTGTGATGTTTTTTGTATAATTTGCTGTCCTCTGGTATGTCCTTGTTTTCTAAGAAAAAAGAAATCCTACAAAAACCTGGAAACTGACAATCAAATAATGGGCAGTTTATCAATATTTCAATCCCTATGAGAGCTTATAATTTGTTAGAAAGATGATATAAAAAGAATTATATTGAGGCAGATTTTGAAATGTCATTTTCATGGGTTCTTTGATCTTACAGCTTTTGTTGGAGGGAACTTCTGTTACTGTTAACCTTCCACATACAATTCTGAGATCCTCCGAACAACTTCCAAGCCAGTTCACATCTTTAAACAGCATAACCTCTGAAATTTCAGTCTAAAAAAATCATTCCTGCTTCTTTCATAAGCACTGGTAGTTTTACAATGCTACTTCCATCTACCTTAACAAAAAGATGTTTGGGTCTGCAGTATTAACCTCTAACAATTCTGCTAGAGCAACCCCAGATAATTTTAATAGCAATCATAACAATCTATCTTATTACTCATAGCCTATATTTATAGAATTAAGGTTGGCAAAAAGAGACGACAGATAAAAATACAAAAGATAATTCAGTAGATTTCCAAAACGAAAGAGTGACTTGACCTATAAAATTGCACAAAATCACAAAAAGGTTGAGTTTGGAAAGGACCGCTAGAGGGAATCTTGTCCAAGAAGGGACACAGAGCTGATTGCCCAGGACCGTGTACAGATAGGGTTTGTGTATCTCCAAGGACATAGAGACACAGTTCAAATACAGTTCAAATTATAATCTAGTATCATTCAGAGCAGCACTCTTTACAACAGAAACACTTACAGTTTATTGGAAATTGTGGGCAGATCATGAATGATCTCTTCATATGGCTCTTCTTGAGATAAGGTAGAAACAGCTAAAGGGTCTTTCATTTTTTCCTCCCAAACAATTTCAGCCTTCAGAAGCATTTCCTCAATAAACTCAGAAGCTGCAACATCTAAGACATACACCAAGGTATCAGACAAAGAAAGCAGTGCAGAAAAACTCCTTTCAGTTCAAATCTCTAGATCAGATTAAGATTAAGCATCCAGCTAGATAAAATGAAAAACATTACTCAGATATTGATCATAAAATAATACCTAAAATTACTGAGAAAACAAAGGCAAAGTCAATTCAGTACAGAATTAAGTTGTCATTTGTAAAATCTCAAAACTATTCTCACTGTGTAGTGAGATGAAGTATTATTTAATTTATAGGGCTTCAGGAAAAGTAACAAAACTATTTTCAACTCTGTATTTCAATATAAACATAAACTGAAATCCTTTTAAAACTTTTAACATCTCTAAAAACTAAATTTATGTCTTGCACATTCAGAAGTGCTGAAATCAGTTGTGCTTGCAGACCAGAAACTTTGTTAACTCTATGTTAGATACATACTAAATGTGGTTAGTTGATTGTTAGATGATCTGTTTTGTCCATAGCCTTTTATAAAAATACAAACTGACATGTATCTAGCCACAAACGACTTTCCTGAGGTTAAGTGTCATGAAGGTCCATATGAGTGTATTGGTAGGTGGCACATTATATGAAGAATAACATATCTTAGTTTATTATGCAAAGGAAGTTTCTCCCCATAATCTGACAGAAAGATTGTATTTTCTACATTCCTGGGTTCCTTCTTCATTTTATTCTAGGCATAGAACTATGTGTTTCTCCTCTCCCACACTGCTATCTAGCATTACTGTATAGCCCTGCCTTGACCACTGGGTTAGACCAGTGGATCTGAAGCCCCTTACCTAAAACATTATTTAATCGTGGGAAACAACAGGTGTTACACCAGAAAACTGGATGATGGATTTGTTTTCAATCAACAACTAGAGAAATCAGTTCATGAGGGGATGTACTATCATCAGTTGAAACACACAAAGGAACTCAGCAAGAAGTCACTAAGGAAGTGTAAATACAGCTACCATCAAGGCACTGGAAAACTTGTAAGGAAGAAATATAATTAAAAATAAAGAGGGAATGAAACAAGTGGAAAAACATCCTGACATTTGATATGACATCCTGTATGATCATGACTAGCAGTTCTTAGCAACATGTGAAAAGATATATATAACACTATACACTATATTGACTGTCTAGCCAATTCCTTATCCACTGAGTGGTCTATCCATCCATCCATGTCTCTCCAATTTACAGACAAGGATGTTATGCAGGACAGTGTCAAATGCTTTGCACACGTCCAAGCAGATGATGTCAGCTCCACTTCCTTTATCCACCAGCACCATAACACTACTACATTTGTCAGACACAATTTGCCCTTAGTGAAGCCATGGTGGCTGTCCTCGATCCCCTCTGTATTTTAGTATAACTAACAAAGCAAGAAGGAAAGAAAACAGTGTCACAGTAACTACTATATATGTAATACATATGGATTTTCACTTACCTGAAGGTTTTTCATTATTGCAGTTAAGAAGATTGGGATTTGCCCAGTGCATCAAAAGCAGCTTCACAAGGTTTGTCTAAAATGGGCAAAACCAGAGTTGGTTGAAATGGCAGAAGTAGGACAGGAGCAGTACACATGTCATTCATTTTATTCATGCCTTCCTGCACTGGCTGAAACCACAAGCAACACCTCGAAAATAGCACCTTCTGCAGCTACTACACATATTGCCATAAATCACACAAGGCAGAATAAAATACAGTTCTCGTACGATTTCAGTGTCCACTCAGCATAACTTCACCCCCAAAGTCTCCCCTTCTTCCTTAAATGTGTAAACAAATCAGCATCAGTATGGCAAAAAACTAACCCTCCATCACTACCTGTCATGGCTTAGATCACAAATATTTCTTTAGGTCTGCTGAATTCAACAACTGTGTACCATCACTGCCAAAGGGATCTGATGGAAGCAAAATTGTTCGCTGTCAGTAGTAGAAATTGGCACATTTATCTTACGTTTACCAAATCCATTTAACTTATTAGTAATGGTAGCAATTATAGTACAGTAGAGTAGGGTAGAGTATCATATAATGAAAAAGTCTAAAACATATTTTTCAATTCCTGCAAGAATGCTGCAAGCAACTGTTTTTAGCCAGCTCTTCTATCGCTGCGCTGAAGTCTCTAGAGATAGTTCTCCATCAAAGACTGAAGTATCTCTAGCCTGATAAATAGGTTGGTCAGAAAGGGGTAGGAAAACCGTCCAAGTAGCAAAAAATACAGTTAGAATGTGAATATAGAACTCAAGTAAATGAGAGAACTGTTTGCACTTTTGTATAAATTCTAAAACAAATGGAATTTATAATGTAAATTTAACCAACAGAGGAGACCAGGATGAGCACAGGGAAAAATAAGCTGTGCAGAAAAGAAAGGATTCTTCAGAGCATAAGAGAGCTACAGATAAATGTGATCTGAATTGGAAGGCACCTAAGGGAAAGGATAGTAATTTGGCATAAAAGCAAGCAATAAATAAATACATAAAGGCTAAAATGAAAGGAAAAGAGTGCAATAAAAATAATGAAATTCAATGTGGATTCAGTACACAGGCAACTTACTACAAAATACCATGATAAGGAAGAATCAATTAAATGCAAAAAATAACCCCAAACTTCTAGTCACAGGAAAATATTGGTGCAAATTTCCATACAAATAAAAAGCACTTGCTTTCCTCAGCTTTCTAATGCTGGCTTTGCATTCTGACAGTAGCAGCAAAAAATTCAGCAAACTGTGGAAGCAGTGAGGAAACCCTAACTGGTTTATTTCCACATTCAATTAGCCTTTATTTCAACTGAGAACCTCCAACACATATATTTATGGTTTTTCATTATGAAAAAATGGATCACAGTTATTGAACTGACTAAATCATAAGTAGTTGCATAATCTTTTTAACAGTCACTCTGAAAAGAGGTAGATATTCTATCAAAGCAGAGTTGGGTGGTAAGGGGGGCCAGTTTTAAATGTATTTTCAGTTTAGTAACAAAACACAGCTTTTTGGGTTACCAAAGTTCTGGATTTATGCTACAAGAAATCCCTTCATTGCTTCCTGCTGCCAAAGAAATAACTCCTGCTGGAAGTCCTTGATGCACATCAACAAGACTAAGGTATTCAGGTCACTGCTAATTTCAATTACCTGCTTTTGGATATGCAAATCTGCCTGTGTTAGTTTTAACCTCATTCACTTACATTTTAGAAACAGTATTTTAAAATCTAATTGCCAGATCATCGGAACTGTGCCTAACAGTAGAAATATTTCTAGAACAACTACAGCAAATTACTACTATGCAAATGTATTTCAACGTAGAGGTACAAATGAAGCAGATACAAATATTTTAAGATAAATTGCAGTATCTAATGAAATATTGCAAACCTTTAGAAAAAATGACAATATAGATTTTGATTTTTATTTTCCGGTGTTGTCTTTGCCAATTCATACAAATGAAAAAGCCAGAAGCTTTTTCGCCAACCAGAAGCTCCTTGTTCTTATTTTCAAAGGTCCTCATAGACTCTTCACTTGCTTTACCTATTCCCACTTATTCAGCATTCAGTTCTAGCTACCATCTCACACCAGTCTGTGACACTTCTTCAAATACCTATTTCTGTGCTTTTTTCTAGGCAGCATCTTACACTAGTATGGAATTCTTCAAAAACTACATTGTAAACCTCCATTCGCAACCTTGCCAAACAGAAAATCTGGTAAGGCACTGCTATTCCACCACACAGGTGGACTGAAAAATGGCTCAAATGGCTGGGACCAGAAGATGGTGATCAGTGGCGAGAAGTCTAGGTGGAGGTCAGTAATCTATCAGTGTAGCCCTGGGATTGGTATTGGATCCAGTCTTGTTCAACATTTTCAGTAGTGATCTGTAGCGCCACTACATGCTGGGGGCCACCTGAATGGAAAGGAGCTTTGCAAAAGAGGACCTGGGAGTTCTGGTAGACACCAAGCTGAACGTAAGTCAGCAATGTGATTTAGCCACAAAGAAGGTCAAAACTATCCTGAGATGCATTTGGAGGAGAGATGTCAGTAGGCTGAGAGAGATCTAAACGTCGGTGAGGAACCATGCATGGTTCTGGGCTCTTCAGTACAAAAGAGACACGGACACACTGGAGAGAGTCCAGGAAAACACCACTAAGATGATGAAGGTGCTGGAGAACCTCATATATGAGGAATGGCTGAGAGAGCTGGGACTCTTCAACCCGGAGAAGAGAAGGCTTAGGGAAAGCTCATCTATGTGTGTAAATACCTAAAGAGAGGGTACAAATTGGTCAGAGCTAGACTCTTAACTGGTGCCCAGTAACAGGACCAGAGGCAATGGGCACAAACTGAAACACAGGATATTTTGCCAGAACATCGGGAAACAGTTTTATGCTGCAAGGGTAAC
Source organism: Thinocorus orbignyianus (assembly GCA_013400375.1). NCBI lineage: Eukaryota > Metazoa > Chordata > Aves > Ciconiiformes > Thinocoridae > Thinocorus > Thinocorus orbignyianus. The sequence goes on along the minus strand of VXBW01001079.1, from coordinate 1,329,653 downwards.
CTAGCTGTGGCACAGGCTGCCCAGTGAGGTTTTAGAGTCTCCATCCTTGGAGACACTCAAAAGCCATTTGGACGTGGCCCTTGGCAGCCTGCTCTAGGTGGGCCTACTTGACGAGAGGAGCTGGACTAGACGACCTCCAGAGATCTCTTCAAACCTCAAACATTCTGTGATTTTGTGTAACGTGGAAAAGGTCACCTCTGGCTTTTAGAAAAAAAGACCATTTTTATTCCATCAGAATCAATCAAGAAAGAACGCATGATCAGATGTGCAGGCAGACCACCAGAGTTACACTGAAAGAGCTACGGGTTTTCTTTCCAAAATACCAACTGTGAAAAAAAAGCAGCCTCCCCAGAGTAAAATTGAGTGTTAGTCCCCAGAGGAAATACTACAAAGAAATGAAGTGCAATTCACATTAATAGGAACAACACTTATGATCTAAGGAGCCAGAAAAACATGCACAGATGAACAGAGAAAACACTGACTGAACAAAAAAGCACTGGAGTTGAACAGCTTTTTAAACCTAATGAAACATGGAGTGCAACACTGAAAACAAAAAGATAGAAGGGGAAAAAAAAGGCAGCATAAATAAATTTAGTGCAACAGGCACATTATGAGGTCTTCAAATACAACTTCCCCCTGCCAAGAAATGGGCCAATTTTTACCACACATTAAACGGTACCTAAGAAAGCCCAATGCTTAGTTTCATAAACCACAGGCTTAGAAGCACCAGTGTTGGCCAGCTGACTGTGAGGTCTGTTGCCCGAGATAAGTAACTGCAGTGACTAAGTAGGAAATATGGGGCATGAAAGAGTGATGGAGACTCCTCAAAAATCTCCCCACACATTTGAGGCTGCCCAGGCAGCTACAAATTGCTCTCAAGCCGTGTTAGTTTTACTGCTAGCAAATCAGCTGGGAGCAGAATTAGTGTTCCTGAAAACTGTGTTCCTCTCCTGTGTGGTCAGATATATATTCCTCTGAAGCAATGCTCTGGATGTTAGATCTGTAGCGGTGACTGCAAAGGATAAGCTGCTGGCTCTGGCTGAGCTTTGAACTCTTGAGTTATTATCCAAGTCCCAGTGCCACTACCTCAGATCATTTATTCCCTTTTCTTTATCATCAGAGAGATACCTGCTTAAGTTGTAAATTCAGAAAGCTGGAGGTTTTATGCAAATGTCCTGATGTGCTACCTTGCACAGCAATGAATATGCATCATCCAATTTGCACATACCCCCAGCAGTAAATTACTTCAGTCCTTCACTTTTTTTTTTCCCTGTCAAAAACCACCATTCTTCCACTCCTCCCTTCGAAAAGCTGCACTTTTTATACTGTCCTTAGTGACCTGGATGACCATCCATCTTTTATTCACACATGTCCATCATTTTTTAATCCTCAGGCCCTCTTTCTTCCCAACTTATTTTCTTCTTTTATTGGAGCTCTTATCTTTTTCTGTAGGCAATGCTTTTTTTTTTTTCTTTTCCTTCTTGACATCCATTCCTCCTTTTTTTTTTTTTTTTTTTTTTTTTTTTTTTTTAACTAAGGCCTCACCACTCTCTTCCTGCAATTTCCTTCCACCTGCTGTCATTTTTCAGGTTCCAACTCCATTTTCACTGGATATGGTCCCTAGCATGTACTCACCTACAGTGAGACAAAGCCATGTATTAGGAAACTAGCAGATCAACAATGCTAGATCAAAACCAGTATTATTTTGGACCAACAGTCTCACACCATTTCATGAAACACAGCAAAAACTCAAGTATTATTTTAATATCTAAGGTGTCCATTCACTGAACACACCAAAACCCCAGGCAGAACATGTGAAATACTACTATTACACATTATTATCAGTAGTATACACCAGTGAGTAGGATGGCCTACATCTCCACTTGTAAGACCCAGTTTTCAATTGCTCATAAGGGTAAACGTGACTTCACTGGGTCAGAAAATTGCATGTTTACCTCACTGTGTCATTTTTGCTAGGCAGTTTGCTAGGATTGCTGACTACGAGTGATTATGATTTATTTATTTATTAAATTATGCAGAAAAATAAATCAACCAATAATGAAGCATTTCTAGGAGCAGGATGTGGGAAAATACACTGCTTGACCCTTGTGAGCACCAATGTTTGTATGATTTGAAGACTTCGTATTAGGTAGAGGATGAATTCTGTGGGCTGGCAATATACCTATGTCTGTTTGGGAAACTGTCAAAACTTAGCCAAGTTCCACACCTTCGAAAAAATTATACCACCAGATGCTTGAAATACATATTATAATTAGATTATTATGGATAAATTAGATTATAATGGATAAATCAAAGAGCACATTTTTACTAGTATGGTCTACTGTAGGCCTAAACGTTAGTCTAATCAGTAGCAGTGACTCTACTTAAACATTCACTTGGAAACTTAAAAGATTTGCAATAAGAAAATATAAATCAGGAAGTAGCTTCAATTTTCATTGTTACTATTATTATGATTAGCATTACTAAGATTCTGTCACAGAATAGCTGTAACTTTATGCCAGCCAGATATTCAGCAGATGGAATAAATAAGTCATCAATTAAAAAACTGCTTAGAATAACACTGGAGACACATATTTAACTAATGGAACAGGGTGATAATCAGCACTTCACTAAGCATCAAGGACATTAAGAGGCAAAGTATAGGTTAGAGGCCTGTATTCACTTAAGCTACCAGGGACTGAAACAAACAAAAGCAAATCCCAAAATAGAGACTCGCAACATTTGGGATTAAGGTAATTATTAAACAATTAAAGTTACTGTGAATTGAGTTTTGAAGATCACCTATTTGTTCCTAAGACCGATTTTCCCTTAAAGCCAGTCTCATATGTAAACCCCTAAATAAGAGCAATATCATTAGAAGCTAAACATCATTTCCTCTGCAATTGCAAATCTGATCCACAGCACTACTCTAGACCCAGGAAATGATGTCTAAAACTCATTACAGATCTCCCTTCTTAATACAATATAGATGAGGAAGTTATTTTTTTCTATTTGACTGCAGAAGAAAAAGGGGACCATAACCACCTGTGGTCAGCAAAGTGGAACAGATTAGAAAAAGTAGGTTGCAGGAATGAGACCAGCAGCAGGGGAAAAAGAGTGGAGGGGAAAAATTAGAACAAAGCATGGATAAAATGCTGGGCTTTGGAACTAACAGTAAGAAGTAAATGAAGTGAAAGGGAAGGAGACGTGGCAAGGAGCCAGGATGTAGGTAGAGAGAGAGTAAGCAGAAAAAGAAGATGAAAGAAGAAAGTGACACAGTGAGGAAAACCACTGAGATCGGACAAGGAAGATTAGGACTGTGAGCAAGTGGGAAAAAGTAATCACAGAAGGGCAGGAAGGATGGCACGAAGCCAAAGCAGAGAAAAAAGAAAGCCTGGATGAGAACCAGGGAGAGGAGGAGGGGCAGAAAATGGCTGTGCAAGGAATTGGGATGAAATGTATATGGAAAGGACACGAAGGCAGGGAAATCAATGGGACAATAAAGCAACAGAAGAAAGACAAAAACAGAACAGACTGGAGGCAACAGGACAAATAAGGTTACGTGTGGGAGGGATGAACTGTAAAGACTGTGTCTGTTCTTACACAGAGCTTGGAATGGAACCCAGGTTCCCCAAGTGTCACCACTACCTTTCCAAAGTCAGCATGTTTAACCAATACGGTGTAAAAGAATGCTTTTTAAACCTCTGGAATAGTTCAAGTAAAGGACAACTTAATACTATTTTCAGCTATCTAAACAAGTGAACAAAGATTACTTAAAAGTTTTTCTACAGCTGAAGTAAGGACTTCACAAGTCTTTTTAGCCTGATAACCCACATTTCTGTTTTCCATTCCACTAGGAAGTTAGAGGAAAACCGAAAAAAAAAAGAAAAAAAAAAAAAGAAAAAATATTATGTGATCTTGTGAGTAAAGATACTTATGTTCCCACAGGTTCCATATTAATACTACAGAGAGGATCATAAATCTGGCACTTTTCAAAGTTTGTACCTGAACAGTCTTATTAGACTTCTTTTTCATAATCCTTCTTGTGTATGAGAGAAAGTTACTATAGCTGGTATTTCAAGGAAAATGAAATTTACATTGATCACTGACCTCCTGCAATAACCAAATAAGCATATGGTGTATTCTGCACACATCTCAGCTTTAAAAACCTACATGTAAACACTAAGAATTTTATAGTAACTTTGTAAAATGAGGTTGTCCCTAGTCTGTATATGAAACCCAAATTTGTAAAACTATTTTCTTATCATTTGGTATTGTGTGAATCTACCTTTTCTTGCCTTAGTGTTCTGTACCCACAACTAGCATTTGAATCATTTATAAAAACCTTCTGAATATATTGAGAGTGAAAGAAAGATATCACAGGCAGAAATTCCACAGTGGTCTTTCTGCTTGAGGAAAATGAGTGCAATTTGATCTGTAGGGAAATGGTGCTCTTCTACCTGAGTACAATCACACATGCCAAAGATGAACAAAAGGACTAAAGAAAAGAGGGTGAGGTATGTCTGGATAAAGCATTCTCTAGAGGATTTTCTGACCGTAAATGAAAGATTCCAATTGCTTGACAGGGAAAATATGTACTCCCTGAGTGACTATACTCTATTCTTTTTGAAATTCTGAACAAGCTGCCCCTTCTTCAGGCTCTTCTCATTGAAAACATTTGTGGAATATGTTTGCAGAAGTCCAGCAACTGCATTCAAAGGAACTGCTAAGGCAATGGCCAAATTTGAATGAGATTAAATATCACTTCCTACAACAGTTCAGATATGCCATCTACCTTAAAGCATATTCTAATGACACACAGGGATCTTTTTTTCTATTTAGAGCTCAACATACACTTAAAGAAAAGAAAATGAGACTATAGTTCATAGCTGAATCAAACGACTAATGTGTTTTGGTAATGATCGGCAAATTAGATCACATAGTAAGAAGGCGTGTTCTCGCAGAATTCAACAAGAAGCATAGAGTCTCTTCCATGACCAGAAAGAAATGCTGTGTTTCAGTGAACTGACTAGACAGAGGGGTATGATTCAGTCCAGGCAGAGAAGCCAACCACACCAAATGTGTGTTAAGGGAGAAGATACTTAAAGAATGGTGATTTGACACATAAATTTTGAAAATTACATGGGATGTATATGTTGTACTGAAACCACGACAAACATACTAAGAAATACGAGGTAGGCATCTGAACTGTCAAAAGAAATATTATTTATTTGGGATATTTCCAATTTATTAATGGGAAGAAATCCTCGCTAATGCAGGAGTTACTCTTGAAGAGGTACAGTCAGCAGTTCGATGATTCTCTTATCCTTTTTTTTTGACATCATGAAACTGTTAAACTTCAAAGCCAGAGCCTAAATCTGTCTCTCTAAGTAAGAGAGTACAATGCAGCAAGCTTAAGTATCCCTTATAATCCACACTGCTTAACTGTTAGCTCTGTCCCTGACTCTACTTTGGACCACTCCAACCAGCTCTCTACAAACAAGACTAATCTCCTATAAAGGAAACTAGCTCTAAACAATATGAATGGGAGCCAGACTGCTGCCTGGCTTAATCCCTAGCCTTCTTTTATTTAGCAATTTAACAGTTCAGAAATAGGCAGCATCCCCCAAGGATGAAATTTTGGGAGAGGTAGTGTTTAAGCTACTGGGGAGTTAGCTCTGACCTGCGTGCCTACGATAGCTGGTTTGAAAGGTGACATTTCTGTGATAAACAACAAAGAAACAGCTTGTGCCTGGGAACTGTGCCAAAGTACCCAAGGCAAACGTCAGAGCTGCAGCCTACTCCCACCGTGGGGAGGGCGAGTGTGCGCTCTCCTGATCACAGCAGCCTGGAAGATGTCCAACGGGGACAGCACCACCAGTGCCAGATTACGAGCTGCTCACAAAGTGATGGCTGTGCTAAATTCAAATTAGGGGGCCAGCCTGAGAAATGCAAGTCTCCCTTCCGCAGTTGGCATCAGTACCAGCGTGGGCGATGTGGTACCTAAGTGACAATGTGTGCTCCCGCTCCGGCATGCACAGGCAGCAGACACGTGCACCAGGCACTCCCCATGCTGTACTCGAATAAGACAAGGGAATTCAAGCTGCCATCAATAGCAGTATTAATAATGTATATGTCCAAAAGGCCCTGTTAAATTTATGTAGGCAGCCTTGGCATATTCTAGTTTCCCGAGGCTTGTTTTGCTGCCTTCATAATCTCATTTTGAAGGATTTTTTGTGTGTCAGTGGTGCAGATTTGCATATGTGTTGAAGAGGCTATTATATGCCATCATTTCATTAAGGTAAAATTATTAAGGTAAGCAACTCTGACCTTAATACCTCAATAATATCCTTTTTTTCTTTTTTTTTGTAAATTAGAATCTCAATGTGCATTAAACAAAAACTTGCTTTTAGCCCTCATAGTTACAAGGGTGAAAATGGCAGTAGTCCTAGAAACTCAGAATAACCTTCCTTAAGAACATGTCTATTTTTTTAACACTATTATCATTATTTTTTAATGTTTGTAGCTGATAGAATTTCAGTTATAGTCTGTTGCACTCATTAGTAACCTGATCTGTTCCTGCAAAGCAGAGTCTCACCTTACAGAGAGACTGACCTTTAGGCCTCGGTTGCTTTATTCTGAGCTTAGTATTATCCTATACGTAACTCTCAAGCTCACTAGTAGTATCCTGTACTCCTATGCAAGAAAGATGTTCTACTCTGGATCTACACACTCACACTAATAGGAGAGCTCATTTATCTGTGCTCTTTTTCAATATTTCAATACCATTGTAGCAAATTTTAAAACGGTAAATTTATCCGTGAAGCTGCTTCTTTTGCTTTTTTAAAATAAATATGTGTAAAGATAGGTATAGATTATATTTTTTAAAATCAGATAATACATACTAGCTCTCAAAACTCTTCGTTATTCCCTATCGGAAACAATACAACAACTTCCTATTATGTTTTGCTTTTGATAAGATAGGTATTGTTTTAAGTACTTAACTAATTCCTTTGTAGAAATCACTCTGTGAAGCACTACACTAGGAGTAAGGCAGGCATCAACTTCCTGCCCCCTTCACAATCACTGGGGGGACACAGCACACCCAGAGGGCAGCTAACACATCCCTTGGCCCTTTTGCCCTGCACTTTGGTCTGGAGTCCTCCTGTCGAATTTTAAAATGCTGAAGTTATTTAGACTTCTAACATATGCTAGTTGCCCATGACCTCTATCATTAGGAAGGGTAAGACCTCTAAGCAGTGATTCTTCCTATCTACTTTAAATGCACCTCCTAGATTTGTCTGAATTGTGCTCTGCAGGTGCTTCTTTGCATCAGACAAGACAAAGCTTTGACTCCGTACTTCAGAATCCCATCCTAAATAAAACTGGGTTTGCCATTATCAAGCTGTCTCTATGAGCCAGGTTTTGATTATAAGGTGTGAGTGTGATGTCTTTCACATGCTTAGCTCACTCAGGATAAAATATCTTTGCTCCAGTAATTTCTCATATAATGTACTGTGAAAGCTGGACCAATACGCTTTTTGTAATTCACTTGCTTACACTGTGCATTAATTTACAACTTGAGATTTGTAACAGGAAGCTTGCAGCATCTTTATTATTTACAAGTTTCCTCCTGTACAAATGCAAATTAAATTTTCTCACTATAAATTCTAAACTTCAGTGGATTCTTTTTTCTTTTTTTCCCCATGTAAAGTAAATAAACACCATCTCTATTATTGTTACAGTCTTATGTATACTGAAATATGTTTTTTTTAAATTCTGTATATTTTGCATTCATTTTCATTTTCTGAATTTTGGGCATTAGAATACATAGAGATGTGTATGTATATGGGTCGGGTCCTCCGATTGAGTCTGGATGTCACTTTAAAAAAGTGTAACAATTTCTAATTTCTTCAAAAGAGTATCACGACCCAAATTTTTTCATAAGGCAATATGCAAATTGTGTGTATATACGGTTTACACCACAAAAGACTTCAAAAACTAAGCGTGTAATTTGTATAACTAATCCAATTGCATTTTATTAAGGTATCTTATCCAGATGAAAAATATATCTCAATTATTAATTTTTTAGATATTTTATAGACAGAAAAAAATATCCGTTCTTATGACTCATGGAATATAATATTAATTATATATTGGATGTGGTTTGGCTGCAGGTCTTGCAGCAGCAGTTCTAGTGAACTACTGAACATCAGTGGTTTAGAACAGGTTTTTTGAAACTTCTGTGACCAGTCATTAAAGGATCATTGTTTACTAGACAAGCTGTGAGACAAGAAAAACCTCTTTTGCTGTTCAGATACATTCCTGGAAAGAAAAAAAAAAACAAACAAACCAACCCTCTCAAGAACTGAAAAGAACATCAAACGAAAAAAAAAAAAATCATTTTTTTTACAGTCTTCTGCTGGAACATACAGAATTATCACTATGATAAGATTTCAAGTGAGACTTTAAAAAAAAAAAAATTGCCAAAAATATGTGTTACAAGAGGGTGAAACAACAAGAGACAGAGTTCAGAATTTTTATGAATTACTTCATCAGGAAACATCACTATTTTTGGCTAAAAAAGAACTATTTCCTCAAAAATATATTTTAATTTAAAACAGACTATCCAAATCATGTCTTGACTAAGATTATTCCCATTCTACCATACTACTTTTTCCCAAAAATAGTAACAATGCTTGTATTTATCTATAAATAATTACTCAAAATGGAATTCTAAATATGATATGCACATGAATTCATACTAAGGTTAAAAGATGTTTCAAAATTATCATCATAAGACAAGAAATTTTAAAAACACCCCAGTGGCTTAGGTACTAGATGAAATATTTCTCCTAATATTTAAAAAATCTTTCTTATAAAACTTGTTTCTTACAAAGAGAATACATATGAAAGCCTTATTTATCTCCTAAATAAGGACAGCAAACTATCTACAATGATAATAAGGTATCACCAGATTTTACTATTCCTTAACACTACAAAGGGAAGGTATTTGCTCTGTATTTTGTTACTTTTAGTGAGGAAGAGTGTGATGTTACTTCATTTGTCTTCCTCCACATGTACCCATAGATCTATATCCCAACAGAACTAACTAGTCTCCAGCACATTTATTTTTTGCTATTATTTTTTTACATTTTTACTATCTTCTTGCTATAAAGTGCGTTATTTATTTTCTGAAGTCCAAAAAGAGGTTGGAAGCCATTTATTCAATGAAAAGGAGAGCACGTGCAATAAGCAAACACATGTATGTTATTTTCATAAGCAAGAGGACATGAGTCAATATATAAGTACTGAATAGTGTCCTTAAATGGTTTTGCAAACCTGAAAACATACTGTGTACATAATAGTTTTCTGAAGACAGCCAGTCAGGTGAATTACAATATATACGCATAAGTACTTGAATTACATCTGTCTACCCATGTGCATGTCTTTTTTACTTGTAATTAGACATTTTGGCATGCTTAGAATCTACTCCTTAAATCTTAACATGTTGATCACCTGCAGTGAAAGACTAAAAAATACCAACAACAACAACAACAAAAAACCCACCAAAGAAAAAAAAGAAAGTCCCACTGAAAAAGCAATCTTGGCTTCATATTCATATCACTATGGGTGGAATAAAATCAGCTGCATCCCACCCCTCGCATTTCAGCACCTTCACCTTTTAATTCACAGGTTTACTCAGATGAATAGCAAAAAACAACTGAGATACCAGAAACAGACATGAACAAAAATGCTAGTTCTTCTCAATTATGGGCTAGAGACTCAGCTAAATGAATGGTATTGTCTCCACTGAGATCAGAAACAGAATTCAGTGTATCTAACTATGGAGTTCATACTCCAGCAAAATACCATGAGGATTTTTATTTATATTTATTAGAAAAGAAAAAAGATAACTAAACAGATACCTGTTTAGGAATAAGAAGTTTTTTGCCCTTCTGAGTTATATTTAAAAGCATGGGTGAGGGTGATAGAAATGGGCATTTACAAGATGGTAGAGTACCGAAGCACGTGCGAAATGGCTTGAGGAGAATGCTTACAATTCACAGCATTTTCTGACTAACTCAGTACACTTTCAGCCACTGTGTCAGAAAGGATAACCCTGCCATTAGCGGGAATCTGAACAGAAGAAAGCAATTTGTATTCAGGGGAACTCTGGCAAGCTCAGTCTTTTGTCCATGGAAGAGGAGACCCAGCCCCTCCTGGTGGAAGACAAGAATAGGAAGGGACAAGTTTTCCAGGAGCTGCAGCAGAGACCTGACAGGGTAAAGTGCAGGAAAATGGGAGGCTGAGCTAGGATGCATCAGAGAGGTTTTTGGAAAGTAGCTGTAGGTAAGTGATGATTTGTTAGCCATGAGATTGGTCAGTGGGAGCTGCAGGGAGCTCTCCCTAAGGGGTCTATCCATAGGTGCATTGATCATGTCCAGGGAGATTGTAGATGAAGGAAAAGTGAAAAGATGGGATGTTAAGAGTCACAACTCCTAAACCTAGAGCACCTTTTCTCAACTCAATGACTGGAAAACTTTGAATGCAACTGCTGTTTTGAGTGTATCCTAGACAATCATTCACAGAGCTATACATAGCACAAATATTAGCTAAAAAGAAAAGTTTGACATTAGAATATAAGAAAACAACAGATAAAATGCTTATTTTGGCACCCTTTCAAATTTTAGTGCAAATTTATTTTTTGCTGGAGAAGAACTGCTCTTGATGGTAAATCGATTTTAATAAACTGTATAAGCCTGATAGCTGTACAACATTTATTCTCAAATGATCTGTGTCATATGAGATGCCACCTATACTACAGAAATGTGTAAGCTTTTAAAGCCAGAATAGACTCCCAGACTTGAAAGTATTTGCCATTCCTACAGAAGACTACCACAAAGAAAAGAGGAGGTGGTAAAAAAATCATGCTTTACCTGTCCATACTTTGCAGCCAAATGTAGGGGTGTCCAGTACTGATTATCCACTACATTGAGATCAGCCCCATGATCCAGCATCAGAGATGCAACATTTTTGTATCCATTAGCGCAGGCCACGTGTAACTGCAATATAAAAGTATCTTTATAGTTTAAAGTACTCAGAAAAAAACTGTGGCAGGCTACCACATATCTTGGCCACTCCACAGATCTAAGTGGCTAAATCACGATAACAACAAAAATGAAATGCACACGGTAACACCAGACTAGAAAACCACTACTGAATCTTTTTTAGCTTTTATAAACAAAACCCATTAAAAAAAAAAAAA